>JAYKKT010000068.1:6552500-6695000 GCA_036023115.1 Brasenia schreberi | reverse complement strand
ACCAAACTCATGACATTTGACTTGTGAGTCGACCACGTAGCCAGGTGAGCTACCACTCCATGTTGATATTGTTTTCTATTTTATTGTTAAGACTTCACTAATTGCAGCCATATAAATATGATATATGCAGTGGCGGACACACCCTAGGGCTAAGTGAGGCATACGTCTTAACCGAAATTTGAAACGTTTCTGGTGTATATAAGGAAATACAAGTGTTTTGTGAATGTAAAATATAATTGTCTCACCCGAAATACAAGTTTGCCTCACTCCAAAAAAACATCCTCCTTCCGTCCTTGATTTTTCTAAATATTTATATGTTTATAAAATGGTTGTTATGATCCCGATTCTGATCTTTGAAACCAATGATGTAGAAAGTTTTCTAGTGCTATATCAAATCTTGACTTATTGGATTTGGGTTGGATCCTGTCATTGCCTACAATGGCAGATCTAGAAAGTTTTCTAGTGTGCAGTCAATAACCCAATCATTTGACGTGGGCTGTGTGTTCCAACCCACAATTTAACATAGGCCTGATCTCGTAGCTCATAATTTAAACTTTGGGCTGTATTGTTTTTGTATAAATGTTTTTCTGTGGAACGAGGTTGCTATGGGCTCAAAAAATAGCTCACGGACCAAGTTATGGGCTATATTGAAGCCCATTCATTCAACCATGGGCTATACTTTTTTTTCATTTTCTATAACTTATTTGCGGGTGGCACTAGAAAGACTGTATACATAATAAGGTTATTAGAAATAAATTAGGAGTAACACTAAGGATAAAATGAGGGGAAATACTTTAAGATGGTTTGAAAATATAGAAAGATTGACCAAAGAAAGTTAAGTAAGAAAGTATGAAAAACTAGATTGTAAAAATATTAAAGATGAAGAGAAAGACCACAAAAGTGCTAAAAAAATAATAATAAATTATTTAGCTTATGTCAAGTTAAGTACTAGCATGGCACATAATAGGGCTATATGGAAACAGAGAATCCATATACCCGACCCTATTTAGTATGGAAAAAGGCTTAGTTGTAGTTGTAGTAGTATAATTTATTTGGGACTATACCCATCGATGTAGGTGCACAGTGAACCAAACAAGATCGGATCATATGTAATCGGATAAGAGAGGTCACGAGTTTGATAAATGGGGTATGCACCTATCATAGAGGTCTTGTGTCTCTCAACCAAAAATAAGTGAAAAGAAAAGTCGAAACTATTTTAACTGAAACTTTAATTATAAGATTAAAACGATGTCGCTTGGAGTCCTTGTTGCATGCTAATTGATCACAAATCTTATTTGGTTGAGCTAAATTTCATGCTTTTAAGTGTTTTATTTGGCTAAAACAAGATAACTGAGTCGCCCTAACCGACCTACCTAGAGATTTGAACCTTGAAGCCATTAACTTGGCCTGGTCAAGAGCTTAGTTCTTTTTTCGGTAATGACAAACTTAGTTTAGTTTAATACAAAGAAGGTCCAATGCTGCGCTGGTCTTCCATCAGGACATGTCCTCCTTCCCTGAATAATGTTATTCTGTATAAGTGCTAGGTAGGAATCTAAATGGTTCAAATATGGCTCAGGAAGTGATTAACCATTCACATCTTATAGAAATTGATACAGGATTGGGTTGGAGGTAGACATGAAGGATAAATCATGTTTTAATGCTCTTTATTTGGCTACACATTTTCTTTGTATTAATGCATCAAGCACCCCCAAAGGCAATGAGTTAATCTGCTGACTATGTATGTATTTACCGGAGATTGAAAAATCACTGTATATTTATATTTAGTTAGTTTCATATAAGCATTTCTTCTTATTTTATGGGTTGGACATTGAATTGTATCTTTTTCTTGTATATTAAGATCAAACCCAACTTTGTGGGTGATTCCATGCTTGGATTAAAAAGGAGGATTGTATTAGGCTTCCAATAGGGAGCGTAAAACTGTCTCATTACATATTTTGAGCATTTCATTGCAGTGTTTTCTTTTAGCAACACATCGTAGAACTTGAATGCAATGAAAAGTGTGTAAGAGTTTCTATGTTTTCCTCTAGATATTGTGAATAAATTGTAGAAAGGATTGTAGACGGGTGCATGTAAAGAAGTTAGTCCTACTATATTTTCACCTTAATATAGCAAAAAAATATAAAGAGGGTCTTCGTATTTTCATCATGGATAGATGCGGGAATAAGAAAGTTAGTCATAAATAACAAGATTTGTATTGGTACTTAAAATATTGAAACATTAATTCGCAAGCTAATGGTGGTGGTGAATATTATAATTAGGAGAAATAATCGCATTATATGATAATAAGAGACAAAATGAGTTGAAGAAAAAGCTACAGAAATTGAGAATACATATTTTAAATTATGGGGCTCATAAAAAGGAAAGGTTCATAATCAAGTTGGTATTTTTGTAAGTTAGGATTTAAAGGATAATGTAGTAGACATGCAACAACATGATCGAATTATGTTAGTAAAATTAGTGTCCGGAGTAAAAGGCTTGACTATAGTTTGTGCTTATGTACCCCAAGTAGAACTAGAAGATATTATAAATGATAGATTTCTTTGAAGTTAATATTAGATTATATTAAAGATCAACTTTAAATACATATTCAACATGAAGTACCTTAGTGTATTTGGGGATGACATTGTATCAGTAGATGCATCTACGGAAAAAGTTAGTAAAAAAGTAGAACTATGAAGAAAAAAATTGGAAAGTAAAAACTTTCAACTTAGTAGAACAAATACATAATATATGAAATATAGGTCTAATCATTTGATTACTTCAAGTGACATCAATTAAGTTTGTACACATTGCATCTCTTATAAATAAAGTTTTAAATACCTAGTTTTAGTTTTTTTAGAGTGATGAAAAATTTATGGAGATGTTATGTATAGAATTAGTGTAGGTTAGTTAAAACTAAAGTAAAGTGTATCAAGTATTTATATGATAAGAAGATACCATTAAAGTTGAAAGGTAAATATTATAGATCAACAATCAAACATGTTATGTTATATGGTTCCAAGTGTTGGGCAATTAATCATTAATATGAACAAAGATGTTTGTAGCAAACTCAAGATACTAAGACGGATGTATGATCACATAAGGAAAGATTGTACATGTAATGAGGTTTACTAAAAACAAATTGGGAGTGTCACCAATAGGTAAGAAAATGAGAAAAAATTATTTAAAATAGTTTAAATATTTGAAAAAGGCAATTGAAGGAAGCTTCAGTAAAGCGTGAAAAACTAGACAGTGAAAATGTTAAGAGAGAAAAAGAAAAACCATAAAGTGTTGAAAAGAAATAATAAAGAATTATACAGTTTATATTGAGTTAACTATTAACAAGCTCTACGAGAACAAAGAATCCATGTAGCATATCCTATCTAGTATGTAAAAAGGCTTAGTTGTTGTATATTAAGATCAAACTCGTAAACATAAGAATGCATTTGTGCTTAATGATATTGGATGAAGAATCCAAGTGGCCAATCTTCTTCTTTTTTGGGACATAGCCACTGCCATCTTGCTAGATATAAGACGGGCATAGAATCAGCTACCTATAGAAAGAGAAGAACATGTATATGCTCGAACCACCCGTTCGAGCAAGCAACCAATGAGCAAAGCCCATGAGCCTAGACACCACCATCTCACCATTAAAATGGTTGGGATAACAAGGGTTCTATATTGCAAGTTCCCTTTTTCCAAAGAAACTTTTGGGAGGTACATTGTTGGACCACAAACGTGGGTGTATATCAAGTTCTCTATTGCAAGCTATTTAATGATTCGAGTCATAGTAAAATGCAAAAGGAGCAAAACCTTTTACAAGAATCATCTCCTTCTCTCTCTCTATATATATATATAACGTATGATCATAATTGATATGTGTACTATCTATATACTTTTTTATCATGATTCTGATTTTGTTTCTTCTAAAATTTAAACATTACTTGATACCCTTAACTATCTCAAACTCTCTCTGTGCGTTCTCACCTTGCCCTTGATCGTCTCACACCATTTTTTCGATGACCTACAATTCAAAGTTCGATTCAATGTACGATACTAAAACATCCATTGTTCCATAGTGCTTCAAATCCGACCAAGAAAAAGAAAAAAGAAGAAGAAGAGGAGGAGAAAGAAGAGAAAAAGGAGGCCGATTCAAAGAGAATTTTAGTGATTTGGTGGGGTATTTCATTGATTTGATATATTTTTTATTATTTATTTGATGTATTGATTTCATTTTCAATTGAAATCAAAACGAGAAAATGGCATCAAGTTTTTTACTCGAGATGCAACGGGGATGTGGTTGAGGCGAATCTCTCTCATTGGGGAGACGCATGTACCGCGTCTTGAGTTAGAAACTTGACGTTATTTTTTATTTTCTTTTTTTCATATTTCCTTTGAATTTTCTTCTTTTGTTCTTGATTCTTATTATTGTTATTCTTTTTCTTCATCTTCTTCTTCTTGTTAGTTATTTTGATTTTCTTGTTCTTATTCTTTTTTCTTTTCTTTTTTTCTTCTTTCTTTTTTCATTTCCTTCAACGAGATTCATAAGAGTACATGTTATCCAACTACGAAGATGGCAACAATGCTAAAAGCGAATGAAATATTGATTACCAGAGTAAAGAGATCTAGCAAGAAAGAAAGAGAGACCTTTGTTGAAATTGGGTGGAGAAGGAGAGAGAAAGTGATGAGAGATAATTTTGGTATTTAAAAAAAAAACATATGTGGATAGTAAAAAGGGTGTGTCAATAGTAATACCCAAATGGGGTATCATTACAAATATTTCTCAGGATGTCCTAGTGTATAAAGCGACTCCCATCTTGTAATTGAATCCATTGATCAATATTTCATACCCATTAATCTTGAGAAATTGAGAAATATTTGTAATGATACCCCCATTTGGGTCGGGTATGATTGATACTTCAAGATCCACATCAAACTCTAGCGTTGTCATGTGATAGTATTAAGTGTATCATGTTCACTCATTCATGTGTTTCACACAGCATTCTCTGATATTATCATGTTCTATCGTATCATATCCTAGGAATGGCACTGTATATACAAGTATACCTGTCTCCATTGGACTTCTTTAAACAACATGAATTGATACAACAACAACAACAACTAAGCCTTTTCCCATACTAGACGGGGTCAGCTAAATGGATTCTTTGTTTCCACAGATCCCTATCGTATGCCATGTTAGCAGTTAACGCACAATAAGCTAGATCATTCTTTATTATTTCTTTCCAACACTTTTGTGGCCGTCCTCTACTTCTTTTAATACTTTTCAAATTTAGTTTTTCTAACCTTCTTAAAGGTTCTTTTTTAGATCTTCTTTCTATATGTCCAAACCATCTTACACGATATTCTCTCATTTTATCCTCTATTGGTGCCACTCCTAATTTGTTTCTAATAACCTCATTATGTATACGGTCTTTTCTTGTATAACCACTCATCCATCTCAACATCTTCATTTCTGTCAGAGACATCTTTTGTACATGTTGATGATTAATTGTCCAACACTCAGAACCATAAAACATGGCAGGCATAATTGCTACTCTATAATATTTACCTTTTAACTTTAATGGTATCTTCTTATCACAAAGAATACTTGATGCTCCTCTCCATTTTAACCAACCAGCATTAATTCTATGCGTAACATCTCCATCAATTATTCCATCACTTTGAAAAATTGACCCTAGGTATTTAAAACTTTCCTTTTGGGGGATGCAATGTGTGCCAATTTTAATTTCTATGTCCTCTGAAGTAACCAAATGATCAAACTTACATTCCATATATTGTCTTTGTTGTACTAAGTCGGAGGCCTTTGCTTTCTAATGTTTCTCTCCATAGTTCCAATTTTCTATTAACTTTTTCCTTAGACTCCTCCACTAATACAATGTCATGTGCAAATAACATACTCCAAGATACTTCATCTTGAATATGTTTTGTTAACTCATCCATCACCATTATAAATAACTATGGACTTAAAGTTGATCCTTGATGTAACCCAATATTAACTTCAAAGAAGTTTGTCATTCCTTCGTGAGTCCTCACACATGTTTTTGCACCATCATACATGTCTCTTATAAGGTTAATAACATGAATTGATGAATTAAAAAAGGAAAGGTAGGCCTTTGTCGACCTTCCATTGATTTAATTTAAATTTGCTGGCTCATATTGATTCTTAAAATGTTGGTTGTTATTCATTAAATCAAGGGAGAATTTCATGAAAGTATCATTTATTATCCCAAATTTTAGACTTAGACACCTCAAATTTTCAGCATTTTAAGTGAGACTTGAGTTTTTCATCTTTAATAGAATAGGAACATGAGGTCTCTTTTATTAATAAAAAAAAGGGACTTGAGGTTTTACAACACGTATGCAAAAACTAATATAATCAACTACAAGGTTCATATTTGAGTAATTAAGGTCCTATTCTAGTGAAAACCACATCAACTACAAGGTATTTCATGGATCTAGTTGATTAATAGTGAAAACCTCCTGTTGATCTTAAAATGATGAGAAATTAAGGTCCTAAAATGTAACATATAAGAAATCATGGAGTATTTTATTAAATTTTTCCTTTAATCGATGTTTTGGAAGCGACTCTATATCAGCGCTGCATAGAATGATAATTGTGCTCATTTTATTGCTACCCAAATGCATCACTATTGCATGTATGTGTTTGATTAGTTTAATACCTATAAGTAGGCATGGTCGGTTCAAAATCGGCCTTGGAAGGGTAATCAAAACTGAAAGCTTCTCTGTTCTGTTACAGTTTGTGATGTTTAGAAACCGGCCCAAAACCAAAACTGTCCTTGAGGTGGTTCGGTTCTGGTTCTAGGTTTCAAGTAACTCAGAACCGGCCGTTTGGAACCACTGATTCCGGTTTATCCAGAATTGGACATGTCTACCTGTATGGCTCATAAATGAACTGGCCAAGCCATGATATGGCACATATTAGCTGGTTTAATTCAGTATTTTAAACTTTGATATACATTGTATATGCTAAATGTTCTTGCCCGATGAATTGCGTCCATCGAGTTGGGAATGAATGAGATAATTAAATGAATCAACATTTTATACAAGAAAAATGCTTGAGAAATAAAATTTGGACTTCATTTCTGTCCAACTAACTAAGACTGCCAAGTATATGCAAAAAGTCATACTCTAGACTTTGACGAGAAGCTAATGTTTCGCTGGCGTAACTCAGCTAGTGATTGGTTCTTATTCAGCTCAACCAAACATGAACTAGATTTTCAGTGGAGCAACAAATCATAAGCAGACCTTGTTCAGTTAGTTTGGCACGGCGACCGCTCTTAGATGTCCGGCCAAACCATCTCCAACAGTTATTCAAATCATATACATGAATATATATATATATATATATTGGAAATTGGGAATTGCCAAACACCCTCTTATTCTGAACGATATGTATCATTCGTTAATACATATGATTGCATTAAATGTAACATAAGTATCTTGATCAGTACTATTCAATTGATTGTATGGATGGTGATGATGATCAAGCAATGTTTAACATAGGAGGTTGTCTAGCAGCTCTCTCTCTCTCTCTCTCTCTCTCTCTCTCTCTCTCTCTCTCTCTATATATATATATATATATATATATATATATATATATATATATATATATGACTATATGGAAATATCATATCTGACCATATCGGCACAACGAGCAACAACGCTAGTGGGTTGGCTGATAACAAATAGAATGTCATGAATTTGATACCCGGGGAGCGCATCTGACTTCAACCTCCCCGTTGTCCCCAAAAGAAAATATCCATATTGCCATGTATGTCTGTGGATACACCACCATTCCTTCATATGGTGATCCAAATCATTGCTTGTGATTTGCATGAAAGTTGGGTTAAGAATCAAAAGAACAGGTTCGTTACCTTGTGTTAGCTCATCTGGTAAACATCCAAGATAGGGAAGGTAAAGCAAAGCAATAAAGTTAGAACGTTTTTTATGCAGACTGTTAGCTCATCTAGCAAGGTTGTTTGACTCCCACGTTGCAGGTGGTGAGTTCGATTCCCATGAGGTGCATGCATGGCATGTCCTCATTGATTCCCCCTAATTTGGGATTTTAACGGCTTCACTAGATTCAGGTTCTTGAATGATTAATTCAACTGCAACACTAGAGGTAAGCGATGTGTGTGTGGGTACGTACAATATATAGGATGGATGGAACTATATATATATATATACATCTCTCTATATATGAAACACTTGTTCATAGCCATTTCCTACATTATGGTCCATCAAATAGCAATAACCATATATTAAACTTTATTAGAACCAAAATTGCCTCCATGATATTAACTTTAACCAAGAAATATATGAGAAACTGATCCGCAAAATAGTTTTTGTTGCCTACAAGCGGAGATTTGTGCTTAAAAGCTAGAGTTTGTGATGTATATTGTATTCAAAGCTTCAATGAGTAGTTCAATTGTCCAGAAACCACGTACAGAATATTATTCTCTTGGTAGAAGTGGAGCTTTCCGTAGTGCTGCAAAAATACAGCTCATTGCATATATCGAACTCCACTTACAGTGGCCAACTGGCCCCCAATTCGAGCGTGAACTTAATGGACCACCACTTTGAGGAGGCATGTGCACAATGGCCTCCATCCCACCACTCTATTTTCTCTAGTAGCTTTCCCACCACTCTATTTCTCTAGTAGCTTTTCCGTTCTCCCCACGCACTCTCTCCCTCTCACACATACATAGTCTCGGACAATAGTTAAATTGAGCTGAGATGTTTATAAGAACGTTTCAAAACCATGAAACATTCGTCAAAATGAAAAAAGAAGATAAACCTAAAAAATATGAAGATATTACTAAGAACCAACCTCTCAAAACATAAAAAAAATTCAAAAATCGGCAAATCAATCTTCTTTTTCTTCTTTCTTATTTCGTAAATCTTTGATGAGGTTTATAAGATAATAAAAGTGTATTCCTTGTTTGAAAAAAAGCAACAATAGCTTTCAACCAATGAAAAGTCGGTCTTAAGAGTAAAAAGAAGGGAATGCTAAAAATGGGTGTAAAGAGGAGAGAGTCATTATTTAAGAGTATTTTTGGTATTTTTAACAATAGGAATGTGTAGATAGTAAAAGGGATGTGCATATAGTAATCTCCTTAAATAAACTCATATTTGATATGAAACCTAATATATTTTTTAGTAAAATCAATTTCTATGATACAATCGATGCACAACTTGATCTTTCGGTAGGTATTATGTAAAAGAGTATGATAGGTTGAGAACTTTTCACATTTTATACCTTTCTATACCAATAATGATATGTCTATGTGGGTGTGAGTAATAGAGTTTAATTAAAAAGATGGCCCCTCCCCCTTATGAATGTAATCTTTTTGAAGGCAAGTTAAGTTGAATTTGATATAATAAAGGTAAATAGGTAAAGAATGAAAACTAAGAGAAATAGTATTGACTCTTGTTAGATGTAATGATAGGAAGAGCAGCACATGAAAGTTGTGGTGATCACGTTTTCTTTTTTATTAATATTTTATTGAAGTTGTTTATGTTTTAGTTTGTGGAATTTTTAGGGTTAGATATGATCATTTTGGAACTCGCCTTAAAATTTGAACTAAACCGAATCACTTGTGAAACCGTCTGTAACCGAAACCAGCCGTAATCGGAACTAGAGACCCCAAACCGTTGATATGCTTTAAATATTTATTCCAAAAACCCTTGTCACAAACATACCATTAGCTTGACTTTTAAAGAGGTCATTGTTTTTGTATTTTATATACAAACAACAACAATAACAACTAAGCCTTTTCCCATACTAGGCGAGGTCAGCTACATGGATTCTTTGCTTCCACAGATCCCTATCATGTGTCATGTTAGTAGTTAACTCACAATAAGCTAGATCATTCTTTATTGTTTCTTTCCAACACTTTTGTGGTCGTCCTCTACCTCTTTTAATACTTTTCAAATTTAGTTTTTCTAACCTTCTTAGAGGTTCTTCTTTTGATCTTCTTTCAATATGTCCAAACCATCTTAAACGATATTCTCTCATTTTATCCTCTATTGGTGTCACTCCTAATTTGTTTCTATTAACCTCATTATGTATATGGTCTTTTCTTGTATGACCACTCATCCATCTCAACGTCTTCATTTCTGTCACAGACATCTTTTTGTACATGTTGATGATTAACTGCCCAACACTCAGAACCATAAAACATGGCAAGCATAATTGCTACTCTATAATATTTACCTTTTAACTTTAATGGTATCTTCTTATCACAAAGAATACTTGATGCTCCTCTCCATTTTAACCAACCAGCATTAATTCTATGAGTAACATCTTCATCAATTCTTCCCTCACTCTCAAAAAGTGGCCCTCGGTATTTAAAACTTTCCTTTTGGGGGATGCAATGTATGCCAATTTTAATTTCTATGTCCTCTGAAGTAACCAAATGATCAAACTTACATTCCATATATTCTGTCTTTGTTCTACTAAGTCGGAGGCCTTTGCTTTCTAATGTTTCTCTCCATAGTTCCAATTTTCTATTAACTTTTTTCTTAGACTCCTCCACTAATACAATGTCATCTGCAAATAACATACACCAAGGTACTTCATCTTGAATATGTTTTGTTAACTCATCCATCACCATTATAAATAAGTATGGACTTAAAGTTGATCCTTGATGTAACCCAATATTAACTTCAAAGAAGTTTGTCATTCATTCATGAGTCCTCACACATGTTTTTGCACCATCATACATGTCTCTTATAAGGTTAATATATGTCAATGGGATACCTCTTTTTTCCAAAGTTCTCCAAAGAACCTCCCTCAGTACCCTATCATAAGCTTTTTCTAAATCAATAAATATCATGTGAAGTTCTTTCTTTTTTGCTCTAAAATGTTCCATAAGACGTCTCAAAAGGTGAATCGTTTCAATAGTAGATCTGCCTGTCATGAATCTAAATTGGTTCTCTGTTGTACTTGATACTTGTCTTAACCTACGTTCGATAATTCTTTCCCATAATTTCATAGTGTGGCTCATTAACTTGATACCTCGATAATTCGCATAATTTTGAATGTCTCCCTTGTTCTTATATAGGGGTATAAGTGTACTTGCTCTCCATTCCTCGGGCATCTTTTGGTTTTTCCATATTTTATTAAATAGTCTTGTGAGCCAAGTGATTCCTATTTCTCCTAGTATTTTCCAAATTTCTATAGGAATGTTATTTGGTCCTACCGATTTACCACCTTTCATATGTTTAAGAGCCTCTTTGACTTCATTCTTTTGAGTATGTCGGTAGAAATTATGGTTTATATACTTTTCTGATTTGGCTAACTCTCTTAAGATAATATTAACATCTTTATTTTTATTAAAAATATTATAAAAATAGTTTTTCCATCTATTTCTTATATCATCATTTGCCACTAGAATTTTTTCATCCTCGTCTTTGGTGCATCTAACATAATTAAGATCTTTAGTTTTCTTATCTCTAGCCCTAGCTATCCTAAACATATCTCTTTCACCCTCTTTTGAGTTGAGTTTTTTATATAAGTCCTCCCAAATTTTAGCTTTTGCTTCACTCATGGCCTTTTCGCTTTCTTCTTTGCTTTCTTATAAGCCTCTAAAGTTTCACTAGTTTTCTTAGCATAATGTAATTTGTAACATGCCCTCTTTGCTTTGATTTTATTTTGTACTACTTCACTTCACCACCAAGTTTCTTTTTGTGCCCACATCTTTCGCCACTTTCCTAATATGTATAGCCATATTGTTCCACATATCATAGGGTGTACCAACATAATTCCAAACATCTCCTTGAAGGACTTTTTGTTTAAATATATCTTCTTTCTTGCTTTTGAGGTTTCTCCATTTAATCCGAATAACTCGATACACTCTTTTCTTCTTTGTCCATTTTTTTATTTGTAAATCCATAACTAAAAATCGATGTTGGGCGGTTAAGCTTTTTCTTGGAATTACCTTGCAATATTTACAACATGCTCTATCTTTTTTTCTACAAATAAAGTAATCAATTTGTGTTTGTGATAAGCTGCTCTTATAAGTAATTAAATGTTCATCTCATTTTTTGAAGATTGTATTGACTATAAAGGATCAAATACCATAGCAAAATTTAAAATCTCCCTACCTTCCTCATTTATATCCCCAAAACCAAAGTTTCCATGAATCCCTTGGTATCCTAATGCCTCTTTACCAATGTGTCCATTTAAGTCTCCTCCTAAACAAATCATCTCCCTTTGTGGAATCTTTTGAATCACGTTATCTAACTCTTCCCAAAAAACTGTCTTTATACTATCTTCTAGTCCTACTTGGGGTGCGTAAGCACAAACTATATTCAAAACCTCTGCTCCTAACACTAATTTCAACGTTATAATTCGGTCACCATATCGTTGTATGTCTACTACACTCTCCTTTAAATCTTTATTTATGATAATACCAACTCCATTTCGAGCCTTTTCTTTACCTGATTTCCATAATTTAAAACCTGTATCCTTTATTTCCTTTGCTTTTTCTCCAACCTATTTTGTCTCTTGTAAACATAGAATATGAATCTTTCTCCATACGAATCTTATTATATAGGACTAGCTTCCTTACCCCCCGCATCCGTCCATAATCAAAATGCGGAGACCCTCTCTAAAAAAAATTCACTACATTCGGGTGGCAATGTAGCGGGACTAACTTCTTTACCTACACCCGTCCATGATGTGGGAACCCTCTTTGCAATTGATTCACTACATTCGAGCGAAAATATAGTGGTCATTGCTTACTTATTACTGCATTCGGACTCTACAGCACTTCGCTAGGCGGGAACACCCCAAAGCAATGCTCATAATTTTTGTAATCCATGTTATAAAAATCTGACGAAGTTTTACGCTGGCTATCAGAAGCCTAACACAACCCTCCTCCTTTATCCGAGCTTGGGATCGGCAATACAAGGATGATCCCTTACATGGGCAGAGTTGTATTTTAGATACAAAAGTTTTAAATATTTATTCTAAAAATCCTTTGATCACACATTTAGGGAACTAACCCACAACCTTTTCTGGTGGCGGGGTGCTCTAACACCGTAGCTGCCGGTGAGAAGTTCATTTTAAAATCCTTTCATTAGGTTTGTGACAAGAGAAACACACCATTAGGGAACTAACCCACAACTTTTTCTGGTGGTGGGGCACTCTGACACCGTAGTTGCTGGTGAGAAGTTCAACTCTCAAGGGGGTCATGTGTGTGCGTTAAGCTTTGACCTTCCTTATGACAAAAAAAAAGTGATACTAGATCACAACGGATTCAAAACTTGCATTTTGCTAATAATTCCAGGGATTGGACCAGGCTCGATGCCAATCCGCAACCTAGCGTGATCTACATCGCTATGATCATCACGGTGGTGGAAGGAAATGTGTGCCATCTTCATCAATTTCAGCATCTTGCAGATGGAGAAGAAGAGAAGAAAACAAGAATTGGTGGACCAGCTTAGATAAACTATTATTGGACTTCTCAAGTCTGTTCCCTAGCAAAACCAGGCCTTATCATCCTGCACTAAGTGGGGTCTGGCTACATGACTTCTTAGTCGGCAAATCGATTCCTTTTGAATTAGGCAAATTTTTATTTATTGACTAATATTTTGGAAAAAATCTTTTTCTTTTCCATGATTTATCTTTTCCCAAGAGTTATTTTCCAATAATTTGTAGAAAAATTCATATGTTAAAAAGAATTCAGTTTTGGGGGTGGCAATTTGATGTTCTAGCTCGTGTTTGTGTGGTATCATTTCCTGTTAATATCAAAACCCAAACATGATCCCATTTTGTTTCCTTTTTGATCACTAAACATGGACTTTTGGGCAGGTGAAGAACAGGTTATCTTGACCAAGTACCATTTTTTCTCGTGTTACTTAAGATGAATGAGGAGCCAGCTTTTCAGGTTGTGTTGGTACCTGGTTTCGTTTCCTGTCTTGTATTGCCACTCTTAGTTTGGCCTGTCATCTCATAGAACCAGGAAAGCAGAAAAGCCTAAACATGGAAGGCATTTTTTGGGTTCTCATGTGGCTGGACCCCTTCCTAATATTGCATTGGACTTGTGGCCCAATCCTTTTTCTGATATAATGAAGAGGCCGAGGATGTACGCCCCAGGTATCAATCTCTTGACCTTTAACTTGTGACTCGACCCATAGCCCGGTGACCTCTTGCTTGCTCTTTGTACACTCGAGCTTCAATGTATAGATAGTGATACCGCAATCTCCAAATCGGTTGGGATGATACGCCATTTATACACCATTCATATACTTGTGCCTAGAAATATATACAAAAAACATATAAAGAACAATCTTGTTAGGGTTATGCTCTTAAAAGTAAAAGGTGAATAATTCATTCTCATAGTGCTTTGAATTGATCGTAAAAGAGAAAAGAGGGAAAAAAGAGTAAAAGGAAGAAGGGAATCGATTTGAAGAGGGTTTGAGTAAATTAGTGGCGTATTTCATTGATTTGATGTATTATTTACCGTTTATTTGATATATTGATTTCATTTTCGGCTAGAATCAAAATAGAAAAACGAGATCAGTTCCTAACAAGAGAGGCGCGACACAAGTATATCTACCTCATTAAGGAGACGCGCTTCTAACACACTTCTTTCATTGGGAAGATGTGTCTTCCTCATTGGAGAGATGCAAATGTGTTGTGTCTCTCTTGTCGGGTTTTTATTTTTTATTTTTATAATTCTTGCTTTTTTTGTTCTTGATTATTATTATTGTTGTTTTTGTTATTGATTTTTATTTTGTTCTTAATTCTTTTCTTTTTTTCTTCGATGAAATTCGTATGAATATGTGTTGTTGTTGAGCTGCGAACAAGGTAACAACATTAAATGAAATGTTGGTCGTCGGAGCAAAAAGATCCGACCAAATGGACTCTTGCTCGAATTGAGTGGGAGAAGTGAGTGAAAGTGATGAGGGGAGGTAATTTTGATAGTTACAAAAAGAAAGGTGCATGGAGATATTCGTTTAGATAAACAACAAATGAAGACCGTAAAGTTTCAGCAGACATCTTGCCAACTAACGTATTGCTCCACACCTTCCCGCAGCTTCGTAAATTTGTCCCATTACCCAACACAAAGAAGGAATCAATCAAACCCGTGACTCCAAATCCTCGCTTGCTTCAACATTTTGTAAATATTCACTCTAAAAAGAATGGTATTTGAGCATATAATAAACCCACAAAACCCAGTCACAGGTGTGATACCCAGTAATGGCAGCCATAAACAAGCTTTTCTCAGTCATCTTCCTCCTCTGCCTTCTCTTTCCAGTCCTCACACGGTCATCAAGCTTAAATATTGAAGTTCAAGCTCTCCTTGAGTTCAAGAAATCAATTACTGAAGACCCACTGAACTCTCTCTCAGATTGGGTGAACACCAACAAGCACTGCAATTGGACTGGCATTTCTTGTGATTCATCGGACCAGTCTGTGGTATTAATCTCTTTGGTAGGTATGAAGCTCAAAGGGTTCATTTCACCTTTCATAGGGAACATCTCAAACCTTCAAAGTTTGGACCTAACTTCAAATTCCTTCATTGGTGCAATCCCAGATGAGTTAGGCTTCAATTCAAAGCTTACCAATTTGGCCCTCGATGACAACTCTTTGACAGGAATTATTCCCTTTCAATTAGGCCTTCTCCAAAACCTTCAGATTCTTGATCTTTCTAACAATTTCTTAAACGGCAGCATACCTGAAAGCATCGGCAACTGCTCGGCATTAGCCGGCCTCGCGTTGGATACCAACAACCTCACTGGTATGATCCCTACAACCATTGGAAATTTGACCAATCTTCAGGTTTTTAATGCGTTCTTCAATGGTTTAGAGGGTCCAATTCCAATTTCTATTGGTAGATTGACAGAACTGCGAACTTTGGATTTGAGTTCAAACCAGTTGAGTGGAACGCTGCCATCTGATTTCGGAAACCTCCGTAATCTGCTTTTGCTTCAGTTAATGAATAACATGCTGATGGGACGAATTCCGGCGGAATTGGGTAACTGCAAAAATCTAACTGATTTGAATCTTTACAGCAATGAGTTCAATGGAAGTATACCGAGTCAGCTGGGAGGTCTGATTAATGTGCAAAAACTGAGGTTGTATGGCAACAAGTTGTCTGGATCGATCCCATCATCTCTATCATTATGCAGGAATTTGAGTCGGTTGCAGCTTTCACAGAACGAACTCACCGGCTCGATTCCACCAGAGATTGGATCAATGGCATTCCTTCAGTCCCTGACACTCCATTCTAACAGATTGACTGGAAGCATCCCTTCTACTGTGTCTAACCTGACCAATCTTGTGCATTTGTCCTTGAGCTTCAATTACTTGGTTGGGCAGATTCCTCCTAGTGTTGGTAAACTCTATAATTTGGGGGCTCTAATCCTGTCTGATAATCAACTTGAAGGTCCAATTCCTCATACCATCACAAACTGTACACTTTTGTCGAATTTTACACTGACACGCAATGAACTTACAGGATCATTGCCTAGTGGTTTCGGCAAATTGAAGAATCTGAATTATTTTTCTCTTGGGCAAAACAAAGCAAGTGGGGAGATACCAGAAGACTTGTACAATTGCACTATGCTTAAAACTCTGGATTTGGCAGTGAATAATTTTAATGGATTGCTGAGTGCAAAAATCGGCATGCTTGTGAATCTCACAAGATTCGTGGTGCATTCAAACTTATTGCGAGGGGAAATCCCAAGGGAGATTGGAAATTTGAGCAATTTGTTTGCACTACAACTTCATAGAAACAGATTTACAGGCATAGTGCCCAAAGAGATCGGCCTGCTCTCAAATCTTCAAGGACTTTACCTTTCCGAAAATGCTTTTGAGGGCACCATTCCTGATCAAATTTTTCAGCTGACACATCTAACAGTACTTAATATGAGTTCAAACAAGTTCAGCGGATGCATTAAGCAGTCCATCTCCAATCTGCAATGGCTGACATCTTTAGATCTAAGCAGAAATTTTCTCAACGGTTCTCTTCCTCTAGTTATGAACTCTCTTTACAGGGTACTGGAATTAGATCTCTCCAACAATCAGCTAACTGGCCCTATTTCTGGTTCACTTATATCAGCCTTGAAATATATGCAGTTGACTCTGAATTTATCATACAATTTTTTTTCTGGATCTCTTCCTGGTCAATTAGGAGAATTATCAGCTATCCAGACCATTGACATCTCTCACAATTATATCTCTGGAACCATTCCTGCAAGTCTTGATGGTTGCGAGTCCCTTGTAATGCTTGATTTATCAAACAATATTCTGTCTGGTAAAATTCCTGACAGCATTTTCTACATCAGGAGTTCACTCGTAAACCTGGACTTTTCCCACAACCACTTAGAAGGTAAAATCCCAGAAGAAATAGGAAACCTCAAACAACTAGTGTCCCTTGATCTTTCTGTCAACAATCTTACTGGTAGCATTCCTGATACCTTGGGCAACATAGCCACCCTCTTACATCTCAATCTTTCTGTCAATCATCTTCAAGGTCCTGTGCCTCAAGTGGGCATACTGAAAACCCTAAGCCCATCAGAATTAGCAGAGAACCCAGGGCTTTGCGGATCGAAATTTCTCAATCCTTGCAGCGAGAGTGCCTCAAACAATCATAAGAAGTCTCACAAAATCTCACAAACAGCCTCTCTAATCATTATAAAGTCATGCGCAATCTTTGTATGCCTGATCCTTTTCACTGCAATTATGGTAATAATTCTACTTCGGCATCGGAAAAGGAAAAGCACAAGTGCCAATTCAGAGACCTCACATTCATTGCTGGAGACTCTCAAGCGATACACACAAAGGGAGTTAGAGATAGCAACTGGGGATTTTGGTGAAGACAATATCATCGGCAGCAGTTATACAAGCACCGTTTACAAAGGAAAGCTTGAGGATGGAAAGATTGTTGCCATTAAGAGGTTGAATCAAGAGTTTTATGATGTACCTGAAAAGAGTTTCATAACTGAACTTAGTATACTTAGTAAACTAAGGCATAGGAACTTGGTGAAGATTTTGGGATATGCTTGGGATAGTGGAAGATTTAAAGCTTTGGTTTTGGAGTTCATGGACAATGGGAGCTTGGAAAATGTTATACATGGTTCTCATGTCGGTGATAATCGAAGCTGGGATTTATCAGAGAGATTAGATGTTATCATTGGAATAGCAAATGCAGTGGTTTATTTGCACAGTAGCCATGACTTCCCTATAGTTCATTGTGATCTGAAGCCTTCTAATGTTTTACTGGATGAAGATTGGCTTGCTCATGTGAGTGATTTTGGAACTTCTAGAATTTTAGGAGTTCATCTTCCTAGAGGCAGTAATGTCTCGACTTCTTCGTCAGCCTTCCAGGGTACAATTGGCTACATGGCACCAGGTATTCTTTTGTCATTCAGTCATTTTCTTGTATCATTTTTGTTTGTGTTCTTCATGTACAAGCTTGGCATAAGGAGGAAACCAAATCTAAATATCAAACTATACCAAAAAGAGAAAAGACATACCTTCTAATTTTGTTCAATTTATTGAATTGAAATTACTTCTGGGAAATGCAACACAATTCAGTAATTTTCTTTTCTATTTTGTTGCTCTACCATCTGTTTCCATGCAAATGTAAGGAGGTCTCCCGAACAAGATGAATGAACTCAACATGGGCTGATCATGTTTGGTTTGTTTTCCATACGAGCTAGCTTCTGTTCATATATTTAGGAAAGATTTATGTTCCAAAGGCTGTTCATCATATCATACCAAGCCAATTTGGAACTCGTTTGAGCTCATTTCTCATACAAACTCCATGTTTCATCTCGTTTGGACTCATGTTTGTTTTAATTTCAGCTCTAACTGGTAATGACTAGAGGACCATATGCATGCCACCTGTAAATCCGTAAATCCTATACTTCAAGCATTGAAGAATCATGCAGTACCAAGAAGGTTTACATAAGTTTACAAGCTTGTATGAGACCAAGAGTTCGCATATGGGCATCCTTTTCAGCAAGCTTTACGAGACAAGTTAAGCCAAAGGCATACTAAACACTGCTCATGTTCATCTCCCTTAAATCACGAACTGAGCATGAACATGCTATGAATTTATTATGAATTTCTCTAGTGGTAGGTGCAGCATACACCTAAAAGTTCTCATTTAAATGTGAAGAAATAAGAAACTCAAACACAATTCTGCATCCTGCTCCATAAAACTTGAAAGTCCTCTGATACTTTGATCCACATCCTGGAAACAAAAATCATAGCTTTTATATGCGTGTCTCTGTGTGTGATTCTGTATGAAATGGGATAAGTGAAAACAAGAGAACAGATCCTTCTGCTGACGCATGAACCGAATGATTCTTCGCACGAACAATGCCATGTCACTGACAGGGACTTCTTTTCCATAATTTCCATTTGCTTTTTTGTCTTATTGTACTCCAGAATTTGCTTATATGAGGAGAGTTACGACCAAGGCAGATGTTTTTAGCTTTGGTATAATCATAATGGAGTTCTTGACAACAAAGAGACCCACCGCAACCATTCAAGCAGAGAATGGAGAAGCGATTACTCTTCAAAGCTGGATCACCAATGGCTTATCTGGTGGAACTGATTTTGTGATGACAATGGTGGACGAACATCTCTCGCAGCATGGGTGGAGTGATTTGGAAGAAAATAAGACATTCATGCTGTTAAAGTTGGCTTCCTCCTGTGCTCACGAGAATCCAGAAGGACGGCCGGATATGGACGTAGTTTTGTCATCCTTAATGAAGATTAAAACAATGAAGGACTTGGAAAAATGAGTGTAAAACTTGAGCGTAGTCAAAGCAGTTGGCCTGTTATGCATTGTTATGTTTGTCATGCAAGAGACGATTCGTGGAAGTACACACACAATTAATTTGCTATAAATATAAAACAAGAAAAGAAAGAGCAAAGAATTTGTCACCGGAACAAACCGCTGCTTGACCCCGCTTCCGACAAGGATGAATCATCGGTCAAAAGAGTATACATTTCATGGCTGCTAGTATGCGAAGGTTGAGCTAGTGGAGCATGAATTTTGACGACACGTTGGAAATACATATGAAATTTTCAAAAAATGCATCTTGCATGCAAGCACTCGTGCTCACAATGGGAATAGGTTTGGTTCCCTCTTCCACTACAACAACAACTAAGCCTTTCCCCATGCTACATGTACAACTAAGCCTTTTCCCATACTACATGTATATATGAAATTTTCAAAGAATGCATCTTGCATGCAAGCACTATTGCTCACAATGGGAATAGGTTTGGTTCCCCCTTCCACTACAACAACAACTAAGCCTTTTCCCATACTACATGGGATCGGCTACATAGATTCTTTGTTTCCACATAGCCCTATCATGTAAACTAGGTCATTATTTATTGTTTCTTTCTAACACTTGTGTAGTTGTCTTCTTCCTTTTTTAACATTTTCACAATCTAAATTTTCGTATATTTTCATGGGAGCATCCTCATTCTTCTGTGTTTGAGTTCTCTTCTACTGAAGTTACTTTTATGTTCCTCTGTGTTTGGGTTTTCCTTTGAGTTTGACACATATGTTCTTGTCAAAATGGAGCAGTTGCAGGTTTGACTTTGAGAGAGCTTTGACCTATAGCTTATCAGTTAAAACCCTCATTCCTCCTGGTTATGGTGGATTAGGTCTGAAATAGCATATCAGTTCTTCCAAGCTAAGCCTACCACAGAGCTGTTGCCTGCCACCAATTTAAAATCCTAGGCTATATCTTAGTAATTTAGTTCAAGTTTTTGGTGTCAGTGGGAGTGGTACGGATAGAAGATAAAGTGAGAGAAAATTATTTAAGATGATAAAGGATGATCAAAGGATGTTTGAGTAAAGAAGTATGAAAAATTAAATGTTAAAAATGTTAAAATAGAAAGACAAAGATCACAAAAGTATTGAAAAAATAATTTAACTTATGTTGAGTTAATTGTTGTTGTTATTTGAATATTAAGGTCTCGAGTAGAATTAAATGCCACCGAGTGTCCTAATGTAATACGTTTCCAATTGTCTTTATTCTAATGAAATAGAAACCCACCATCTTAATTTTGAAAGATTTAGCATGTAATCCATGTGAAGACAACAGAGTGCCATCATTCCGACTTCATGTTTTGGATAACATTACTACATTCATAGTTTCTACAGGACAGAACTTGTAATACTAAACAAAATTTCTTTTCAACCCATTCTACAGACCATCCAAAAACAGTCAACAACTGACCGGTGGCTGGCCTTGTCTGAGGTTCATGACAACTCCTAATTGATAGTGGTCATACGGCCTCTTCAATTACGTCGTTTCAGTGCATCCCAACTGAAGCTTGAACACCTCTTGTTTGTTAGCTGGAAAACAATTTGTTAGAAACAAAGAACAGATTTGATAATCAAATGTGCTTTCAGAAACAGATGGTTGATTCTGATTTATAGATAAAAAAAAGTAGGCTCTTTTTTTTCGTTTGTAGAAAGACGTTCAATAAAAGAGGTATGAGAAATGAAAATGTTAAAACTAAAAATAGAAAGACGTGTTCGAAGGAAACAATAAAAAATAATTTAAATTAAATTGAGTTAATATATGACATATATGAGTTCTATGAAAACAACACCATGCATCACTTATGCATGGTGTGAGGATGTTTGATTGGGAGGCCCAAATTACAACTTACAGGTAGACATGGCCTCGTAATCAATCTAAAAGTGTATTTTCAGTTCGAGAGTTTCATATCTCATAATCAAACACCTCTTAATAGTCTTAAAATTCGTAGGCCTGGGCCCTTTTTGGCAACAAAATAAATAAATAAAAATAAAAATAAAAGGAGCCGGATGAAAAGTGTGATACTGTGTCTTAAATGGGATCTGGGTTTGGATCCGGTTCGGATCAGTGTAGACTGTTGACATGTATCGGTTAGCATTCTCGGGTTCCAAAAAAAGCCCGACGGTCTCGACGAGCGAAGGGGGTTCTCCGGCGTGGTACCGAAGCTGTAATAATGGTGAGGGCGCCGAAACTCCGGCGATAGCCAGGAAGGAAGCCTACTACCGGGAGGAAAAAGTGGAGAGAGCAGGGGAGAAGGAGTCTTCTGCGGTGGGTTTGTGTGCGCGTTCGCGAAAGGTAGGCGGAGAGGCCAATCCTGCAGGGTCGACGGAGGGTGGAGCCTTCTCGTTCAATGGTGTCTGGACTCACGGATGGAGCGGGGGTAGGGAATGGAATTCGACGGTGATTAAGTACGGTCATGGACCGGTTGATGTCGCTCTGGTTGGAGACGGTTCCAGCGACGTCAGGGAAAGCCGGTTTTGGCAAGCTCCAGAACTTACACGCTGGTTCCTGCGAATGGTGGACTATTAAGCTCGTGGGGTTCAGGTGCATCGTGGCGGCTGTCTATCTGGCAATGGAGAGTTGATAGATAGGGTGTCTGGTGGCTTCATTGAACCTGTACTTGCATATGGTCATTTGCTCTCTCCGAGATGCCCTTAGAGCACCTGAAGTGAATAACATCGATAGAGGTAATGGGAGTGGCGGGTTAGACCCAAGGCCGAAGAGTCGGACAGAGACCGAGGAGAATTAAAGAGAGTTCAAGGAAGAGGTAGGAGAGACAACGGAAGAATAGCACAGACTTGGGCGAAAATGTTCATTTCATTCATCGGATCTCCGTTACAATTTGCAGTTTGCATTGTTCTCTTTTCAACGTTAGACACTAGGATAGTCGTTTGATAGAAGCCATCGATATGTTAGCTGGCTTATTGGGATCCTCTTTTTCCATTTTACTTGTTAGTTAATTTTATCATATGTGAAGGAGTATGTGTTATCCATCTTCAGGTACCATGTGCATGAAGATGTGTTTTGCTAAATTCCCACAAGAACAGTGAAGTCACACGTATTGGTTGCAAGATGATCTACATCAAGAAGTGCCTCGAGTGGTCTTCTACCAACAGTTTAGTGATCCGGATGGGAAAAATCTCCTGTCTATCCTGCCAATCAGGTAGAATCCCTTGATATATTCCGTAATTTGATTGTTTTTTTCTTGAGTTTTGGGTGTTGAATGGAAGGGAAAATTGAACACATCTACTTGGTCTCCCACTGCATATCGTTTGAAATTTTGCTCTTAGTGATATTTCACTAGACAAATCGCCTCTCTAAAAAGGAGGAGCAGACCAAGAAGTTCTTTGTTCTTCAGTTCAGGACAATTTGCCATGGTGCTTATCTTTGGTTGATTATCCACAATGCAACAGATCATCCGTGATGATCAGCACTGTGAGCCCTTGTGCTGCCACAAGATGTACTTAAATGTTACGTACTTAACTGTTAGATGATAAAAGATTTGGAATATGGATTGAAGTCTAATAGTTTGGATCACTCAATTTTAGAGTTTGGTGCTACCTGTAGTGATAACAATGAATCAGAAGTTCGGATGGTACATTTGGCTAAAATCTTATCTTTTCATCAAGAATCAAACGGAATTAGGCCAATGATCAGTGACCTTGAAAAAGAGGATCCAAACACAACTTTAACAAGGAGTTTCCCCTTGAGGAGTTGTATGTATTCAATTTAGATTCTTCTTTTGAAAACGCAGAGGCTTGTATTGTATTCAATTTAACACTCTGACTAGAAGTAGCGAAGACATCTTTTTTGAGTGGCTAAATTTCTCTATCTTAACTTAGATTTACCTAAAGAGACAATTCCAACTTGATTTAGTAAAGAATTTCCCATGGATGAGACAAGATCTTACATTCTCATATTCTTCTCTTATTTCATGAATAAATAACTCTTATTCAAAGCACAAGTTGTGTCAAAACATCACCACTAGGTCTATGTGGTTGGCAGTTCTCCGGAACCCTTGGCTTCGAATGTTAAGTTTAGAAGCATTTCTCTAACCTCCATTTATAAGGAATATCAATTTGTGCATGAGTTTTTTTCTGAAGGACTTCCAAACTTCAGATATGTTCCTGAAGTTTAGAACCCTTTTATGATTTTATCATAACCATTTTTCTCCTTCTCCTTTTTAATGGCAACATCTGTTTTGTATTTCTTCAAAGATTTATGATCAACTATGGGCATTTAGTCTTATCTACACGTCCTCGGTACTTCGGACAAAAATAGTTTCTTCAAGTATTGGCTCATGTGTTATACTTTGTAGCTATTATTTTGATGTGAACGAGCTCACCTTTTCTTCCATTCCGTGGACAAAAAGGACAAGGAGAACTCCAAAGCACAAAATGTCACTCTCTTTGCAATCTTCCACAAGTCAAAACAGCAACCTTAAGAAAACATGAATAGCATCTTCAGAGTTTTTCTTCTGAATCAAGTTGGCTATAGATTTGGTAATGATACAGGATACGTAGACAAGAGACTTCAAAATGAAGCACCAAATGAGTCCATGAATGGCTAGAACAAGGGAAAAAGAGCCCTGCATCAATATTAGGAGGTGATTGTTTTGAGTTAGCTGTCCAAATATTCAACGTAATCCATATTGCCTAATTAGGAATAGATTATAATTATACCATCATAAAAAGTAAAAACCACATGAAAGTTAAGGTTCAAAATATTTTTTGCAAAGTATATATACATGTTGATCTTGTGAGTATCCAATCTTTCAGAAGGAATCTGTTAACCAGCAACATCAAAGAAAATGATGACCAACCGTGGAGAGAAGAACATCTCTTTTCTATTTTATGTTTTATTTCTTATATGGAATAATCTGAACGGCAGAGTATCAGCCTTTTATTTGTTTTTCCTAACTTATCTGAAATTGCCTCTTTTGCTCTCTCTCTCATACCAAATTGGCAAGAAACACATACAGATGCCTTCAATTATAACATATATCAATGTAAACGTACACATATGAAGTATCTTATTTTACTTTTTTTCTTATATGAATTTACCAGAGTTGTGTAATTGTTATTTCTCCTTTTTGTCTTCCTTTCTCTTGCTTAAATGTAACTTCTAACCTACATATAAGTATCGTAGTTAAACCTAAATATTGGTGCATCAGTTGGATGGCATTTTGTTATGTGAAATTGGTCACTGATAGGTCCGATACCATCAGTTTGATTATGTTTATGACCTTGCTTTTCTTTCCTAATGTGAGACAGGTTAACGTGTTCTTTCTTTTGTTTTTAATCTTCTTTCATGCTTCATATGACTTACATCTCTTAAGCCCCTTTCATAGTGTGTACTATACTTAGTTGTTGTAGAACTAAGTGTGGCCCTACTTAATGCTAAAATGCATCGGTTACATCAATACCTAAAGGTACTAGGTGCTGTTTTAAAATTCTTGCATAATCTTGCAGTGTGGATACCTAATCCCATCCAAGGTTCATTATCAAGTAGAACTGAGATACTCAGTTCTTTTCTTTTGAAATCTTTTGAAATGTTGCACATTGTTCAAAAAATATGAAGTGTAAACTATCATTTTGTAAATGTTCACAGTAAAACATTTCTTGATAATAAAAACATCAGATATTGCATGTTGGCAGTTACCTACCTTTTTGGTGTTTTCTAAGAAACATTGTAAATTTTTCAAGTCTAATATTGAAATTAGTGTGGTTTCTGATGTTTATTTGAATTCGTTTTTTGCTTGAATGTGAAGCTCAGGAAATAAATGTGTATCAACTATCAAGTCATCAGATATGTGATATGCTCATGTATCTTTTGATCATGTCTGTGCAGGGATCATCTTCGGTAGAGGCACAAAATTTATATCTTTGTTCCAAGGGTTCTCATCGAACTCAAGAATACCAATTCTATTAGGTTACAAGGGTAGCTTGATACAAAATAGTACGTGGAGAAGCTATTCAGTGGAAAATGAGGGAGGTCTTGAGTCCAACGTGAGTCGAGTGTGTAGGATTTTGGAGAAGGGTAGATGGACAGCTGAAACAGAAGATGCTCTTTCTGCAGTTGATCTTGAATCTCAACCAGAATGTATTTTTGGTGTTTTGAGAAGGCAAAAGGATGCAAATCTGGCTCTAGGCTATTTTCGTTGGGCAGAACGTAAGATCAGTCAACCTCTTCCTTCTGAGGCATATGATTTGCTTCTGATGATAATGGCTAACAGTAGGAACTATGACAATTTGGAAAAGATTCTAGAGGAAATGAACTTTGCTGGATATGGGCCAAGTAACACTACTTGTATTGCGTTGGTAACAAGCATGATCAAGTCACGATTACTGACAAGAGCTGTTGATTTGTTAAATACCATGCGAAGATTAAAGTTTCGTCCAGCTTTTTCGGCATATACTACACTTATTGGTGCTCTTGCTGATGCTCACGAGCCTGATCTTGCACTGCAAATGTTCCATCAGATGCAGGAAATAGGTTATGAAGTCAGTGTGCATTTATTTACTACAATGATCCGTGTGTTTGCAAGGGAAGGCAGACTTGATGCATCTCTCTCTATATTGGACGAAATGAAGACCAACAGTTTCAACGCAGACATTGTTCTGTATAATGTTTGCATAGACTGCTTTGGTAAGGTTGGAAAAGTCGATATGGCATGGAAGTTTTTCCATGAAATGAAGGCTCAAGATATCATGCCCGATGATGTGACCTATTCCAGCATGATTGGTGTCCTTTGCAAGGCACGGCGGCTAGATGAAGCTGTTGAAATCTTTGAACAAATGGAAAGTAACAGGAAGATACCTTGTGCATAACCATGATTATGGGTTATGGTTCAGTTGGAAAATTTGATGAAGCATACAGTTTACTTGAGAGACAAAAGAGAAAGGGATGCATCCTAGTGTAATTGCATATAATTGCATTCTGACTTGCCTAGGAAGAAAGGGTAAAGTAGAGGAAGCATTGAGGATCTATGAAGAAATGAAAAAAGATGCAGCACCCAATCTTCCAACCTACAATATTTTAATTGACATGCTTTGTAAGGCAGGAGAACTTGAAGCTGCTCTTAAGGTTCGGGATGCCATGAAAGAGGCTGGCTTGTTCCCTAACATCATGACTGTAAATATAATGATTGATCGACTATGTAAAGTTCAAAGGCTTGATGAAGCTTGTTCCATATTTTAGGATTGGATCATAAAGTTTGCACCCTGACACAGTTACGTTTTGTTCTCTTATTGATGGCTTGGGTAGACATGGCAGGGTGAATGATGCCTACAGGCTTTATGAAAAGATGTTAGATTCTGATCAAACTCCAAATGCAGTGAGTATATACATCCCTTATCAAAAACTTCTTCAAATGTGGTAGGAAGGAGGATGGTCACAAAATTTACAAAGAGATGGTGCATAAGGGCTGTTCTCCTGATCTGATGCTCCTTAATACTTACATGGATTGCGTATTCAAGGCAGGTGAAACTGAAAAAGGGCGTGCCATATTTGAAGAAATAAAGGTTCACGGGTTAATTCCTGATGTTCGAGCTACTCAATTTTAATTCATGGTCTTGTTAAAGCAGGTTTTTCAAAAGAAACATATAAGTTGTTTTATGAGATGAAGGAGCAAGGGCTGCATTTGGACATCCATGCTTATAATACTGTTATTGATGGCTTCTGCAAGTCTGGGAAGGTTAATAAGGCTTACCAACTGCTGGAGGAAATGAAGACAAAGGGTCTCCAACCTACTGTAGTAACTTATGGTTCTGTCATTGATGGACTTGCTAAAATTGACAGGCTCGACGGCTTACATGTTATTTGAAGAAGCAAAGTCAAAAGGTGTTGATTTAAATGTAGTGATCTATAGTAGTCTTATTGATGGGTTTGGGAAGGTGGGAAGAATTGATGAAGCATATTTAATTTTGGAGGAGTTGATGCAGAAAGGTCTGACCGCAAACACATACACGTGGAATTGCTTACTTGATGCATTGGTGAAAGCTGAGGAAATTGATGAAGCTCTGTCTGCTTTCAGAACATGAAAAACTTGAAATGTTCTCCAAATGAAATAACTTACAGCATTATGATAAATGGTCTTTGTATGGTTAGAAAATTTAATAAGGCCTTTGTGTTCTGGCAAGAGATGCAATGGTAACAGAGCAATGGATGCATACAGACTATTTGAAGAAATGCGACAGGGAGGCTGTATTGTAAGTATAAAGAATTGTGTGATTCTTTTAGATGCACTGCTTAAGGCTGATTACCTGGAACAGGCAGCCATTGTGGGAGCTGTATTAAAGGAGATGGCAACATCTCAGCATGCTGCAAAGTCGTTGTAACAGAAAAATAAATGTGACGACTGGTGGTGCTCAGGGTATTGAGAGATTTGTCATGATGGGGATGTTTGTTCTGATATATGACTAGCAATTAACTCATCTATTTAGTTCTTCGGTTTAGCATGATATATTTATGGGCTTTCTTTCAGCCGACTATGTGGCAGGTACGCTTCAAACTTCAAAGTGGTTTTCTGGTCGACTGTATCTGTTATATCTGCTTGCTCTTGCTGTTTGAAATCCATCAAAAAAGAATTGGAGTAAGATGCATAAACTAGAGCATATGAATGATTGTTTGTACACGCATATATGTCATGTTAAGATATTGTTTAAATGCTGGTGAATAACTGTTCCTTTGGATGATTATGGTAGTGACACCTCTTTTGTTTTATTGGTATTTGAATACGGTTTTCGGACTTCAGACTGAAATAATCTTGAATATAAAGCTCTGCCCGAGCACTTTTATCTCTTTGTTGGAAGTGGAAAAGGGAGAACTCAACTCCAAAAAAATGCTATACAAAAGCATATCATCATGTGCTGATATGCCAAAACATTGGAGATAGGGTTGCCATGCTAGGGCATTTGTTGACCGTACCTTTTTTGTATCATATGGGTACAATCTGGTACCATACATTATGTAGGATTTTAAGTAAAATCATGAACGTTGTAGGATACTTGACATACCATGGTAATCAAGTTCTTTTTAATTTGCAGCACGAAAAAATATGTGTATTTTTTCTTTACCTTGTTTAAGGCCAAGGGGTCATTTTGGGTGCACGTTGGCTTCTTAAATCCTGTTTCTTACATTTTGCTTCTATTCTCTTATAAAATCATTTCAAAAAGATACACAAATTTGCTCAAGATCAAGCCCTGCTGGTGTTTCTACTGATTTTTATCACCTTGTGGGGTGTCACTTAATCTGGACCCTGGAAGTTTATTTACCACAATTATGCTACATTCTCACCAAATTTGAATCCTAAAATCTGGTCTTTCTTGTTTTACTTACTTTTTTTTCATATATGACTCTACAAGTCGTTTTCCCCTATTCTACCTGTTTCCTCACATTTACCATCAAGTCATCAACAATGGCAGGAAGGGTATTTAAAACCCTTGAAGTAAATGACAATTGCTCCGCATTTCAAGTGTCTCTACAGTAGTATAGCTGTTATCATTTAAAACCATGTGCTAAGTCATGGTGACAATATAACTAATGAAGTCACCCAATATTAGAGCATGTGGGGTCAACATGTTGGTATTAATATTTTGAAAGGATCAACACGTCAGTGTTGTCTGACGGGTATCGTATCGCGTATCGCTGGGCTCCACGATACGGACATATCATAGCGTATCGTATCGTATCGTACTTTAATATTAAAAAAATAGAAATTTATTTTAAAAATCAAGAAAAAATAGAAAAAAAATAGGAAAAATCTAGTAATTGCTTTGAATTCATATAATGCAAAGTTTAGTACATATTGAGCATTCAACATTAAACAATTGCATCCAAATTTACATATTTTGAAGCAAAAAATGAAATACATTTACATTTTACATATTGTAAATTTGTATCTTGATCATTAACTAAATAATCTTCATCTTCTTCTTGATGAATATTCAAAGTTTCTCATCACCTTCTGCTTCAAAATCAAAATCTTCATCTCCTTCATGTTGTTGTTGCACTCCTTTCAAATTAATCCATGTAATGTTTTCTTCAATTAGGAGTGCATTTTCTTCGTTATCTTCTATAATCCACTCATCTAATATATCAAAATTAACAAACTGATATCTTTGTACATATAGTTGTCATATTTGCTAATTTTTCATGTGAGCAAAACTATGAGCTCCATTTCTTTGATTATTGAGTCTATGACACCTCAGTGATGTGATATTGTTACTTGATGATATCCCCTTTTTCTCTTACTGGAGACTAGCTTTTTAACTAATGCTTGAGCTCCATTTCTCACTTCATAGACTGAGTTAAGCCTCACACACGTTGATCATGTTCAACTTAATGGAAGTCATGTAAGGTCTATGTTATCAATACCGTGCTATAGCATCTGCTATAGCACGCTATAGCATTTTAGCGGAGGAAAAAATGCTATAGCGGGTGACCCACCAGACCTGATATAGCGCCGCTAACAGCGCTATAGTGGACCGCTATATCGGTCCGCTATATCACTGTTTTAATACAAGTTGAATCGGGTCGATCAATTGGATCGACCCGATCCAAATGTAATAAAAGGTGAATCACGGTTAATCTCTCTCTCTCCCGCCTCTCGACATCTCTCACTCTCGCGGCCTGCCACTCGCTGCTAATCTCCACCACCATCCTCTCGCTGTTGCTCTTCGCCACCGCCTATGCTGTCTGATAACCTCAGGATGAAGAACCCACTCAACTTCAATGGAAAGAGAAAAATGATGAACAAGAACTAAATCAAGTGTACCGCAGATATGAAAATATTGTTAAACGCGGTGAGGTTCATGGCTTAACCAGTGTTGTCCGTATCGCACCGTATCGTACCATACGATACCGTGCGATACGTGTCGTATCGTGGGCCACCACGATACGATACGGGGCCCCGTATCGCAAGTGCGGGCGTATCGCACCGTATCGTGCGATACGCCCTGGGACCCTTATAAAGGGTCCCGGCCCGAGAGAAACCCGTGATTTTTCGCGGGTTTCCTCTCTCCTTTTGGATTCCTCAAGCTCCCTAAGAGTCGGTTTTCGCCTCCTTGGTATTCAAAGCTCTAAAATCGTGCCCTACAGTGTCACCAAACTCGGATTTAGGTATATTTTTAATGTTTTTTCCATTTTTTTCCTTTATATTTATTGTTTTTTTGTGTTATTTCGGGTTTTTTTTTAATAACAAAATATGAAGTTATTAAGTGTGTGTATACGATTTTTATTGCATTCATGAAGTGGGAGACACTCGATTTGAGTGTTATTTGAAGATTGGGGGATTTACGAAGTGCTTTTATTTTCAGGTTTTTGTTTGAATTAAAGTACTCCATTGAGATGGCAGGAAGGGGTGGTAGAGACTCTCATTCAAAGTCTGATGATCCGGCATGGCAGTGGGGTATACCAGTTGAGAGTTCAAGGTTAAAAATCAGATGTTTATTTTGTGAAAAGGTGGTTAGTGGTGGAATTTCAAAGTTGAAACACCACCTAACAGGAACCAAGAAAGAAGTTGCTCCATGCACAGACAGAGTTAGAAGTGTGCTAGAAAGTATTAAATGGCAATGCTTGCAAATGATTGAGAGCATACAGGAAAGGAGACAACAAAAGGATGATTTCCAGATGTGTGAAGAAGCTGATGATGCTACTGCCACTGGAGTTGGATTCACTGATAGTTTGCCTTCAGATGCTAGAACAAATATTGGTAGTAGCAGTTCGCGAGCACCTAGCAGAGGAAAGAGGGTTGCAACTGAAGACTTTGGAGGTGGTAGAAGAGGAAGTTAAAGAAGGAGTAGAGGAAGAGTTTCTTCTTCTAACATACATTCGTTCTTTCCTCCTTCCACTACACTTGGTGCTCAGCCAGGAATTCGTGCTGCTATGGCTTTAGAACAACTGCACGATTAAGCATACCTTGCAGTGGGCAGATGGTTTTATGATGCATGCATTCCATTTAATACAGCAAACAGTTTTCATTTTCAAGCAATGACAGATGCAATTGCTAACATTGGTCCAAGATACAGGATGCCCTCTTATCAGAAGTTGAGAGGGAAGATATTAGATCAGACCGTGATTAAAGTGCAACAATATTGTTCGACTTTGAGACAATCGTGGAAGGAAACAGGATGCACTATCATGGCAGATGGATGGACCGATAGGCGAGGAAGGACATTGCTAAACTTTCTTGTATATTGTCCTAAAGGACTCATGTTTTTGAGATCTCTAGATATGTCAGAGGAGAGGCACACTGTAGAGATCCTACGAGAGGAATTTGATAAGGTTATAAAGGAGGTTGGGCTAGAAAATGTAGTCCAATTGATTACAGATAATGCAGCTAACTACAAAGCAGCTGGAAAGGAGTTAGCTGATATTTATGGGACTTTCTATTGGACACCATGTGCAGCCCATTATTTAGATCTCATCCTCGAGGACATTGGTGAGATGGATGAAATAAAGGTAGCAACTAAGTGTTGCCAAGATATTACAAAATTCATTTACAACCATGCATTTGTTTTGTGTATGATGAGGAGATACACAGAAGGTGCAGAGCTTCTTCGCACAACTGCAACTCGGTTCGCAACAAACTTCTTATCTGTACAGAGTATTGTAAGACAGAAGCAAGCTTTAAAGAGAATGTTCTCCTCACATGAGTGGCAATAATTTGCAGAGTTGCCACAAAACAGAAGGAACAGAAAGTTAAATGAGATTGTAGAAACGGTTTTTAGAAGTTCATTTTGGAATGCATGTATCAGATTATTGAAAATTACTTGTCCTTTAGTGAAAGTTTTGAGATTGGCTGACAGCGAGGAGAAACCATCTATGAGCTACCTTTATGAAGCCATGAACAGGGCAAAAGAAGTGATCAAAAATAACTTTAATGAAAAAAAAAGAGATTATGTGTCCGTGTGAAAAATAATTGATAGTAGATGGAATAAACAATTGCATCAGCCTATTCATGCAACAGCCTACTATCTAAACCCATCATTGAGGTACTCAGCAACCTTCAAAAGGGACGGTGAGGTTAATTGAGGAATCATTGAATGCATCGACAGATTAGTCCCTGATGAGAGCATAGTAGATGCGATACATCGAGAGATGAAGATATATGATAATGCTCTTCACTTGATGGGTTTGCTTGTTGCAATTTGCAACCGCTCTACGATGCGTTTAGGTACATTATTTATTTTCATATTTAAGATGCATCTTACATTACTGTGGATTATTATGTCTCTAATGTTTATATTTTTTTTACAGATGTTTGGTGGAACAGGTTTGGAAGTGATTGTCCAAACCTTAAAAATTTTGCAGTTAGAGTCTTAAGCCAAACCTGTAGTGCAATAGGTTGTGAAAGAAATTGGAGTGTTTTTGAACACATCCATACAAAAAAGCGCAACAGGTTGGAACACAAAAGGCTTAATGATTTGGTTTATATTCGTTGTAACATGCGCCTTCGTGAAAGGTAATGTTGTATTACTTTTAAATTTTTAATTCGATATTATTTAACTTCAGTTTTCAATTGTTAATATTACTTACTAATTGTTTATCTTTGTTTGTGTCGTAGGCAATTAAAAAAAGTAAATAGAGAAGAAAGTCAGTTCGATCCAATAAGTTTGGATAATTTTGATATATTAGAAGATTGGGTTATGAAAGACACTGAAGAAAATGCCCTCCTAATAGAAGAAGACGTTGCCTGGATTAATTTGGAAGGAGCGCAACAACATTATGGAGATGAAGAATTTGATTTTGAAGAAGAAGGTGTGGGTGTGGCTGATGATGATGAGGATCTGCAACAAGGAGAAGATGAAGATTATTTAGTTGATGATCCTGATTACAATTTGTAAAATGTAATATTATATGTAACTGTACTGTACTGTAAAGTGTAAATTATGTTTGTATTTTATTTTTTAGATTCAAAATATGTAAATTTGGATGCAATTGTTCAATGCTGAATGCTCAATCTGTACTAAACTTACATTATATGAATTTAAAGCAATTATCTGATTTTTCCTGATTTTTTTCGATTTTTTACTATTTTTTATTAATTTTTAATTAATTTTTGTATTATTTTAATATTAAAGTATGATACGATACGATACGCCCGTATCGTGGAGCCCAGCGATACACGATACGATACGCATCAGACAGCACTGGGCTTAACTGACAGGTAAAATCTGTTCATATCCCTTACCTAATATAACTAAATTCTTGTCCCCTTTTGGTAAGGCGTTTCTGAGTCTTCCCTCTTAATCACGTTCCACTGTTTTAATTAAACCCACACTTCATTTTCTGTTACGGAGACGTTGACAAGAGCACATTCAATTGCTTTAGTTTTGTTTGAAATATTGGAAGTTGTTTTATCTGAAGTTGCCTCACTGATTCCAAAGGTAAACGTATACTCCCATCTTTTTATTGATGCACTTTATTGTAGATTTAGGGTTGGCCATTGTTGATTTCTTTCTCGTTAATCTTTTTAGGTCCTTCCAGGTGGTAAGAGTAAACCACACGTGTATGCTCCACACAACACAACATACTCCCACTTGATTCGGGTGGTTCTCAAGAAGCCATCATGCAATTTCCAGAGGTCCAGGAGTAGACATTTCACATCTTTTGAGAGAGTTGTAATGTTCTTCTGTTAGTTGCTTAATTATACCCGCAATTTTCTATGACAACCAGTAAGCTAGAGCCAACCCAAACTCTTGTGCAGATTAAGGCTGCAATTGGAGCTCTCCACAACACCCGTGGCTTACCATGGCCTGAAAGTTATTCTTGCTCCAATGACACAGATTTGCTTGATTGGCTTAGATGTTGGTTTGGGTTTCAGGTACATGCCAAATCTCTCTCTCTCTCTCTCTGCACATGTAATGTACAAAAACAAACAAATACACATATATAGAGAGAAAATATGTTTTCTGCCTGATATTCAGGCATGTTCTTGTTATCAAATTACAATCTTATTATTGATGTATTTTAGTAAATTCTAAATGGCGTAATTGCATTAAAAAAACTAAAACTTGTACGGGACATAAACTCTCTTCTGAAAAAGTGTAGTTAACACTTCTTTTGGGATACTCTATCCCAGACAACCAAGATATACCCATTATGTTGGGATTTTAGCGAATCTGGATTTCCTCATTTTTATATAGTTTTGAAATTCAATTCTTTTTATGTTGCTTTTTGTCTAATTTGATGCTCTTGTGCAAATTTTGATAGAGTGGCATATACAACTTATTATTGGCTATAGTTTGTACCTGCGTTCTCTGAACCAATTTGCTGGGTTGTGTTTTCATGTTCTTGATATGATATTTTTCTCTAGAAGTTTAACTTTTAAACTGTAATTTCTTTTGTGCACTTGGAACTTGTGAGGTCAAGAAACACGCTTGCGCTGGGAATTGTCTTAGTACGTGGAGCAACTTAGCCTGTTAATGATGAAATTTGAACTAATGATCTTTTTTATTCCTTTTATGCATTAGTCATAAAAGAATGTAAGTTGACTGTTGCAAGTTGACACTCTAAAGAATGTAAGTGTCATTTTGAATTAGTTGAGAGACTTGCTGCAAGTCAGAATTCTCGCTCGCTAGACTTGAAACTGTGAAACTGGGGGGTTGATGAATCCAAGCGCCCTATCATATGTTAATTCTTAGAAGTTAGAAGTAGAATTTGTTTATTTAGTTTGATTCATATTTATAAAAAAAGTGATTGTGTTTCTTGATATTTCTTAGAAATTAGAGAACCCATTATACATATATATAATTTTTTAATCATAAATAAAAGTGTATCGCTAAATCCGCTATATCTCTGTTACCGTTATATCAGGGTCGACCGCTAACAAACCGCTATTGATAACATAGTGTAAGGTGAACCCTAAAATAGTGAAGTTTGAAATGCTCACTCAATCAACCGAGACAACCAAATTGTTCTTCATTTTGCTATTTCATGAAATTAGAAACTAGTAGCAGAAATATACACGATTTAATGAAATTAGAAATTGGTAGCAGAAATATACCTAAAAGTTGGCAACAGAAAGAGACATTTGTCATAATTTTTATTTGTTCATAAATTATTCTTATTCAATAAATAAAATTATAAACCCAAATTTATATGTTACGTACACAGCTTGCAATCCCAAACAAGCATATCGGAAGATGCCTTGGAGAGAAGTGAAGAGAGGCCAGAAACCTGCAAAAAAAAATTGAAAAAAAAAATTGGGCGTATCGCCCGTATCGTAAACGTGTATCATAAAAAGTAAAAAATTTGGGCGTATCGCCCGTACCTAAAAGTTCCACGATGCGATACAGATAACACTGCAACAAGTACAAGTTGACTCCTTGACGGGGATGGGGAAGCATACCGACATAAAATTATGATCTAGCAGCTAGAGATATTGATATTTGTATTCAATCAACTTCAAGCAAGACTTTGGTGACACTAGGTTGGTTGTGTCTTGGTGTTGTACGAATAGTGCCTACTGGAGGCAACTGCTTGGTCAGTGAGTTGAATTAAAGCCATACTGGGTAGTTATATGTCCAGTAGAATGTATACTTGACTTTTATTTAAGCTGTGGGACATAAGGAGAGGATTGCATGCCCACCCCCGTCTTAATATTTCTTGCCTTCAGAATAAGTGGAGAAGTTAAATCCCAGATCGTTGAACATCAGTGGAGCTGAAAACCCTAATAACTTGGTATTTGATATTTACGTTTGGGCAGCATGCACATTGATACATGATAACATGTTATTATTAAAAATATGAATTATTATTCCTTATGTTCACCTTCGTGCCTGTAACTAATAATTAATCAGAAGCAGTTATTTACCAGTTTGCCTTATCAATTCTCATAATTTTGAACCACAGGTTGGAGGGAACCTGGAAAGTCCTACTGCTTGTTGAATTTCATGATTCTTGGTCGCTAACAACAAGCCTCATGCAATTGTAGCTCAATGGATTTCAGCCTATATTGCAATCGCTAGATCGGACATCCAGCTTTTTTGAATGGAGCCAGGTGCAGCACAGGGGATTTTGTCTGCTAAGCATTTCTTGAAGAGGGAATGGTGGGGAGGATCAGAATTGGGATTATCTAATAGTGAGCTTAGGCAAGCAACCTAGAAGAATGATTATGGGTTCTATGCAGTTTGGCTCTTTCAACAACAGAAAACCATGTGCAACAAGGGGAACTGCTGCGAAATGCATTTCCAAATATTCAAGTTGTGCGCAGGATCATGCTGTAGTCAAACAAGTCTACTATTGGAGTTACGTACCAGCAGAGAACAATGATAGCATTTGCTTCCAACCATGAAATAGTTAACACCGTATGTTTTGGTTTGAACACGGCTATATTTAGGGTTGGCAGCAAGAGCTCAACATATGTTAGCCGCAGAGAAGCACGAGAGCTCAACATGTCTAGCCGTAGAGAAGCACAAGAACTCAAGTCTCAGTTCTCTGGTAACTCGACTATTGGCAGTTCATAATGCGGATGTCTACAATTTAGAACGCTGTGGGATGATGATTTATGTTTCTGCTAAATTGCTTTCTATTCAAGAGTCTTAACGCAGAAGATGTAAAGATTTTTCAACACCGTTGAATACATTAGAAACTCTGATACTGTAACTTTTAAGCTTCGAAAAATTGGTTTACGGACGTCAATATCAAATATCCCATGATTGCCATCAGCCAGGAATAGTGAATAAAGTGACATTTCTGTACAGTCAAATACTCGGTTAAGAATAGAATGGTGAAAGCGGAACTTGATGGTCATTGAGAGAAGACATGAATGCAGATGTATTTTCCTCCGGGCATGAGCTACCTTCTTGTTCTTGGTTTCAAGCCAGCAAATATTTGAGCTACCTTCTTGTTCTTGGTTTCAAGCCAGCAAATATTTGACTATCACAGTGCATTCACTGCCTTTTCCAGATTGCAAACACATTAACATAAAAAGTTCATGTGGCACTATGTAAAAAAGAAAGAAGCCCATTCAAAATCTTATCGGCAACGACGCGCTGCTCTTGGGAGCTGAATTTCCCTGCTGCACAATCTTGTCGAAAGATTGATCTGCACACCTTTCTTCTTCTTAATCTTTTATTCACGAAACCACAGCCGAAGATAAACCCAGCACACCCGTGGCAGCATAGAGCACCATAGTTTAGACCATTGCTTTATAGAGGGCATATGGTAAGTGTCAGCTTGCACAATGGGATAAGGAGCGGTCCATTTGTTGCTCAACATTGCAAATAAAGGTCTGGTCCCCTTAGATTGGGGAGAAGTATTTATTGCTTTAAAAAGTTTGTTCAACAATGTAGATGAAGCCATCAAGTTGTGCTGAGCCTACCAAACTATACTTATTACTTGATTTAAAGAATATTATAAATTTTCTATGAGCTAGATCCCTGTCTGTTTGAGGTGGCTACTTACCCAAAAATCTGTGCCTGTCGTAGAATGATGCCTCCGGACCATCTTTGTGTCAGAACAAGGGGAGTGCCGTCATCCCGACGAGCAGAGCGCCGATGCTCCTGATAGTGGCAGAGTGCCACCGGTTTCCCTTCCTCTACTGTCTCCTCAACTTCACACTCCCCCCATCCTCCGTTTTGTTCTCCCTCTACTTCCCTCACGCAGTTTACCGAGGTTGAGCATAAACCATCCAGTTTCTGCTTTGTTTTTCCTCTCCATCTCCCTCCTATTTTCCCTCTCTCCTCTGCAGTCTGCATTGGGTCGTGTTGTACCTTATAACACGGTATTTCATGTGTGTTAGATCTATCTGGTCTGTAACTACAACAGGTCGTGTCAGTGCTTTTGATGAAATGGCATGAATAAAAATCACTGATCAGATCATCTTGAGGTTAACCTGTTTCAAATGCAAACGCGAGAATACACAACATTGTAACACGAACTGTTACCCTTACCCAACTAGCTTCCCGACCCAGCAGCATATAATGGTAAGAAAGAAGCCGAGCATCAAGGCTTTACTCCTAAAAAGGGCTAGACTTGCACGAAGACTGTTAGCTCAACGGCAGTGTGCTCTAGCGCTGTTGCTGCTGGTGGAGAGTTCGACTCTCAGAGGGTGCATGTGTGGTTGTGGGTGTGGGTGTTAGGCTTTGGCATTCTCTTGTAACAAAAAACAACAACAACTAAGCCTTTTCCCATACTACACGGGATCTCTTGTAACAAAAAAAATTTTAAAAAAAAAAGGGTTGTACTTACCACCCCACCAATAATTCAATCTAGTATCGATCAGACTTTGGGGTGTTAGTAGTGCAGTAGATTTGGAACCTGAAGAGCTCAGCTCACTGGCTAGGGTGTCACACTCTTCGACAAAAGGTCAGGAGCTCAATACCCGAGCATGAATCTAGTAGGGGCCTCCGTACCTCATCTTTCCAAAAAAAAAATCCTCAAACAATAAAATAATGTCACAAGAGAAATTCATATCGATAGCTCACCCGGCTAAGGGACTCGACTCACATGTTGAAGGAGGTCATGAGTTCAACATCAAGGGGTTGCATACCTGGCTTGGTCCTCCCTGTTGTAACCAAAAAAACGTATTCCAATAATAGCGAGTAACTAAATGTTCATTTTTGCTTCTACATTGAAAGGAAGAATTCATTCCAGGTCTGTAATTTCCACAATACCTCCTAACATTGCCGATAATACAAAACCCAGTGGGTAATCTTCAAGAAAGTTCCATTAGAGACGTAGCAACGTAAAGGAGCAGGTAAAAACGACATGGTAAAATCATTTAACACCGTCCAAGGTTTGTGAATGTAAATAAGTTGGTTGAAGGTGCCTTGCAGTGGTAAATAGTTAAAAAAAAAAGTATATGGGTCACATGCTCTGAAACACAAAACCACTGAATATGTGGGGCCCAGTCCTGCGAAGGGCTAGAGTACCAGGAACCAACAAAAATGGTGTTCTGGGTACTCAGCACAGTCGCCACTTATATATATATATATATATATATATATATACATATATATATGTATATATATATACATATATAAAGAGAGAGATAGAGAGAGAGATTGGATTATGTTACCACTAATACTATTGACTCATGTTTCACCGTTGCTTTTTGAAACATGTAATAACTTTTTTCAAAAACTCATATTTTTTCTTAAATTGCATTTATGCCACTTAGCAATAGATCCAGTTTTCATATATATATATGTGTGTGTGTGTGTGTGTGAAATTAGAAGAGGAATAGAACTGATTTGAGTCCTAAACTATTCAAAACCGACAAAACGCATTAAATTTTGAAAATATTAAAGAAAAATAAAAAAAACTGAAACCAAGCACTTTGGAACCGTCAGTACCAGTCCCGGTTGATTGGTTTCAGACCATTCCACTGATTTTGGTTTCAGTCGGTTATGTTGAGTTGGAATCTTTTTGTCAACAAATAAATAAATAGAGAGAGGGAGGGAGGGAGAGAGTTGCTACACATCTTTCTATGCTAAACATTACTTGATTGTTGATATTGATGGATGACTCGATCTATGTGGAATCACAAGACAAATTATCTAATAGAGTTTGACATGAAAGAGTGTCCAACAATTCTCAGTTTTTCTATATATACACATAAAATGCCTCTCTTCAACACCCAACCACAGCGGTTCTTTGAACACCTCTAACATCGCATTCATATCTTACATGTTGTATAATATAATGTCATACTATACAGTGAGGTATTATAATAGGCTACTTTTAACCCTGGGTTTTACTGTTTTCAAAAGAAAAAAATTACCATTGACAACAATGTGTAGTATCGATCATGAAAATTACCTACGTGCTATGATAAGCTACTTTTGACCTGATCATTCGTAGTATCGCAGCTGGAGAGAAATAGTACAGTTCCAAATCATACCCACATGAATACTCTGCAAAACAAGGGAAAGGAGACCACTCAAATCTTTTAGAGTACTAGTAAACCGGGATCGATAGAAACTGTCAGTTCCAGTTAAACCCAGAACTTAGAACTGTAATCGAACCAGTTTGAGACCGGTTTTAATTTTGTTTCTAAAGCAGTTTCTGTTTAAGCCGGAAACTGATAATTTTATTTAAAAATTTAAAAATTATTATTATTATTATTTTATTTTTTTAAAAACAAGACTACAACCAGTGGCTTGAAACCACCTTTCAATTTTAGTTTTATAAAAGGTGAAACCGAAACGGAACCAGTGGTCTATGGTTCTGAGACTGGTTTCACCAGTTCTGGGTTTAACGGGTTTCTGATCGGCTTAAGAACCGGCCATGTTTACTTGGACTTATTAACTGCTCCCTTTGATACCAGTACGACCAACAGAAGAGTCGGTACCCGGCCTGGGCTTGGCTAGAAGCAGGAGTTACATGAGATGAGATGTTATTGGTTTGGCTGTCACTTTCTTATAAGTATGAGTAAGTGGGTTTTAACCTGTTTCGTAACTCTTTTAGTCCTCGGTCATAAGCTACTACCTAAGAATGATGTGGTACCACAGGTTCCTGATCGATCCGGGAACTCTGTAAAAGATTTATATTTCTATGAGTTATTCAGAAATATTCTCCTTCAATTATCATACTGTATACTTTTTTTAATCTTTTTTACTTTAATTTTGATTTTGCTCTTATTAAAATCCAAAATTTTTCCTCCTGAATATCTCTCTTTTCATTTGCATATTATTTTTTTACTATCAACCATCTCGTACCATTTTCCTTAATGCTTGATCAAATATACGATATTGAACCATCCATTATTAAATAGTGCTTCGAATCTAATTGGAAAAGGAAGAAGAAGAAAATTAAAGGAAGAACAAAGTGGATTCAAGGAGGATTATTGATTTCATTTTCAATCAAAATCAAAACAAAAAAAAAAGTCAAGAAGACGTACCTGTGTCAAGTTTCAAGTTAAAAACTTCCCTTCATTTTTTATTTTTTTTAGGTTTCTTGATTTTTCTTCTTTTGTTCTTGAATCTTATGGTTCTTCTTCTTTTTTTATTATTGTTTTATTTTTTCAGTTTATTTTATTTTGTTCTTTTTATTTAACGAGATTTGTTAGAATATGAATTATCTTAACTGTTAAGAAGGTAACAACGCTAAATGAAAAATTGGTCATTGAAGTAAAGATATCCGGTGAGAGAGATTCTTGTTGGAATTAAGTGGAAGATAAGAGAAAAATACTAGAATTGAGTGAGGAGAGAAAAATAGATGAGTAATTTTGTTTAAAAAAAAACTTATAATAATAAAAAAAAGTGTGCATATAGTAATCCCCTTAGTTATGCATGAATCTCTTTTCTCAGACCTTCTCCATGTGTTCACGCAAACTAGATCATATGGCATTTGACACATTCCCTACATGGATCCAAGATGATCCTCTTACTTCACGAGTTGATGAAGTACAGAAAATAAGCAGAAAAGGGTGCAAGAGAATCACGCGGACAAAGAAAAAAAAAAGATCGGAACTTTTTCTTCTTTGCTACCGAACTCCAAAAGAAGATACAAGACGATTACTAGCGAACAATATCGCTACTGCATTCTGCAGAACTGCGTTGCACGTCCCATCAAACACCCACTAATTAAATAACATATCTCACCTTTGATCGACCACACCACACAGATAGACTTCGCAGGCCTGTCAAAATTTGGCTGCACAAGGAATGATCACCAGATGGAATATGCAGGTATATGTGTGCTGAGAGAGAGAGAGAGCTAAAAATTGAATGCTGAGGGAAACCTAGAACATAAAAGGAAGACCAAATAAATTAATACGAGAAAGGACAGCTCATAGCGACAACACCAATAATAACCCACTGAAGCCTAATAAGTAGAACGTCAGACCCGGACTTCCCAAGAAAATAAAAGCCAAGGGTGAATTGATTATTCGTTCCACTAAAACCAAAACCAAGAGTTCTGAAATAAAAGTCGGGACAGATATTATAGTTCCCATCTTCCCTGCATCAGACGCAACAAAACAGGTACCCCAGTGGAATCACACTGCTCTTTCGAATTGCTAACGTGTTCCAGTTTTCTAGGCAAGTAGTCTGCATCTAAGCACGCATTTAAAGGATTTTTAGGGAGTTCTTTTCATGCAAACATCCATATTGAAATAAATAGGGCGCTGAATATAATTCACACACATTTCAAGTGCTTAAACCGAAATAGATTCTAAGTCAACAAAGAATATACTAAATACAAGTTTTGTCATGAACGGGGCACCCTTACGGTGAATTAGAAAGAATCAAATGGAGCAATGGAGAAAATAAATGTAATCCCCTAGCAAGGTGAGCTATCAAAGTGCTGCAACAACGTTTAATATGAGAGAAGGCTTGTTTGATTCCGCAGTATATAAATCAGGTCAACTCCAGAACTGTAAATATTTCGAGAATGGGTGAAGAATATCTATGAGGCAAAGTTAAAACCAATAGTATGCCTATTTCTCCAGCATTTCAAATCCCTTTTAGGGTTTGCTGATGGGAGCGGGAAGTGAAAGTCAGACAGGACAAAGCCTAATTGTTCTCGGCTTAAGATAAAGTTGAGGGCTGAGTATGGAATCCAAACAGAACACCACGGCCCACAGTCGATAAGCACAGGACTCCCTTGTAAGAAGACGAACAAAAAATACAAAAGAGTGGAATAACTTTCTTTTCTGTGAGAATGAGATTGCTGGACGCAAGAGGTGAACAAAATATTAACTGCCAAGAAGAACCAAGATCGGAGGGTCGAATCGAGATCTTAAATATCTTACCTTTGTTCTATTCAGAAAGAAACTATATGTATGCGTACATGTAATCCATAGGAACCCATTAGAATGTACGATTCATGTCTTTAAGATATAATGATTCTCATGTTGATGCCTATACTATGATATACGAAATGCATATATCTAAGAAAATGAATTTCATGTTGCATGAATCCTGAGCGTCTCAAGATCAGGATTGCATCTTTGAATTATAGGATTTTAGGATCCAACTGGCGATCTTCACAACCATGATTCTAAGTTTTTTAGTAAACTCAAATGAAGAGCTACCAATCGCAAGAAATGGTGATGAACACATTAGCGATTCAGGTTCCCAGTGGAAAGAAATAGACTACAAACAAAGAGCGATGATCAAACAACTTAGTCTATGATTGAGGAAATAGGGTTATATATGTACAGCAAAAAGAGGGAAACTAAGGGAAATCAGAACAATCAAAAAGATTATTAGTGGATTAGAAAGAAACGAAATCACCCACATGCAAACAACATGAATTCTGCTTCAAACGCGATCGTTCCTGATCCTGTTCGGCTTCATTGCTTCCTTCTTTGGCTGCGAAAACAAGCCAAAGATCGCGCCTTTCGACGCCAAGGAACAAACCGGAACGTTCAGCACCGGCGTGACCCGAACATTCGCCGAGTATGATCTCTCCATTCCCTTCCACGTGTCCCTGTGTCTGTAATACGGATCCTTCACGTTTCTCGGGCCGCCATTGAAGGTGCTCGGGCTACTCGAGCTCCGCTCCAGAGCCGAAAACACGATCTTCCCGGAAGGATTCATCCTCGGGCTATCCACAGAAGCGCCGCGAGCTGGAACGCTGCCGGATTCCGGAACGCGGCGTACGGGACTCCGACCGATGCGCGCCCTGGCGTTTCCGGTGACATTCTGGCCACCGCTAGTGGTCAGCCTGACCCTCGGAGGGGTCAGGTTGAGGAAATCGGTGCTACTAGCATTGGAGACTCCGCTAGGTTTAGGATTACGAATCGGCTTCTCCGAGTCGAGAGAGGATTTTGTTGGCGGATCTCCGGGGCCGGGACACGAGAACGAGCTCGAGGAGAGGCAAGATCTGGAGGAAGTGACCGATACCGGTACAACGGCCGAGTCGCCTACCGGTGCGGGATCCGAAAGGAGAGGAAGGCTTAGAGAAGACGAGTCGTTCGAGCAGGATCTCGAATCGGATCCAACGCGCACTAAGAGCTTCAGCGATCTAGGAGCTTTCGTCGTCGACCACGATGACGAAGTCGCTGTTGCAGGGTTCTTCGCCGGAGCTGCCGATTCCGTCACCTTCTGGCTCTGGCTCTGGAAACGCTTAAGACCGAGGATATCCCGCCACCGGCTGGAGCATCTCGGCGCCTTCGGCGACAGCGCGCAAAACTCTGCTGCTACCATCTCAGATACAGGCCGAGGTTTTCCCAGCGTCATGGGCTCGCGGATCGTCCTGGTCAATGATTCGGACGACGTCGGAATGGATGTTGCAGGATGCGATTCATGCAAAGGCATCAGTTTTCCACCAGAGAAGAGCTCGTCTGCCGTAAGCATCGCCACCGGGTCGTCGAGCCGAAACTCGAAATCTCTCTCCCATGATACCTCCGAATCCGGCGCTTCCGGCAGCCTACCGGCCGTAGGGTCGCCGGAATCGTCCACTCCATCGGCGTCATTCTCGCGGCTGAAGGAAATTCGTGGGCTGATCCATCCGTACGATGGGTACGGCGGGAGACTGAGGAAGCTCTCTGGAGGCATTCCGATGGCGTCCACACACGCCGAAGCCATCATAACTTCGAACCGATGGATATGGAATCCTACTGGTCCAAGATCGTTGGTCAGGCTTGGGATACCATAGACAGCTTGCCAGAGAGACGGGTGTGACTCGCCCGTATATTCGACTTCCGGCGGACGGAAATCGCTAGAACTATTCTCGTGGATTTTCTTGGTACGAGGAGCTGGAATCGCCTCGGCGGACTTTCTCATACAATTTCTTTACATAACAGAATGACACAGATTTGACACGTGGACTTGCGTCGCAGTCATATTACTTGTTTAGTCTCACATTATTCACACTTATGCCATTCAGTTGATGTCCGCACCGCAATAGCCGTTGTGAGCGAGTGGACTTGCGAAAAGACCATTTCGCCCTCACCTTCGCTTGACTTACTGACTGACGTCCGTATGGTTCGGGTCCTTATCAAATAGAATGTTGATCCAGACCCATAAATCCAATATGGAAATTTTGCCATGCTAGACTGCCAATCAATTTAAGGTGGCAACCTCTTCTCTTTTTTTCCTTTTTTAACAACGGAGAGGTTGAAGCCAGGTATGCACGTTCCGGGGAATCGAACTCACGACCTCTCCTTAGCTATTGACTGCAAGGAGTGGCTAGCCTAGCTCTTTCCGCTAGTGTTAATGATTAGAGCCGCAATCAGGAAAAGCCCGGGTTGAGTTGAAACATGATGCAATTGAGTCGGTAGATGAACTCGTCTCGTCATTCTACATTACCCTACACAAACAAACACCAGATTTCTAAGGATCTCAAGCAAGGGATTGAAGTACATGAGGTTGCTCTTTTAAGTGAAACTTCTACAAATATAATATAAACATAGATCTCTTGTTAACACAAGTTTCCTGGTACAGAATTCATCACCTCATTTTTCCAAGAAACACAATCAATTCATCGTGACGGAATTTATTCTCCGAAAAGAACAACTGCCAAAGTCCGGACAAATATTCTCTCTCTCTCTCTCTCTCTTTCTCTCTTTCTATATATATATATATATATATTCAATAATCTATAGTTGGGAAGAAAAAAACTTTTATTGGGCCTAACGAACCTCTTTCTTGTTAAAAAGCAACAACCATGTTTACCTAACTAAACACTAGCTTTTTCAACAAGTCTCATTGATAAACTTTTTTGTTATATATATATATATAGAGAGAGAGAGAGAGAGAGAGAGAAAGAGAGAGATAAACTAGATACATTTATTCGTGCTTTAAGGTCAAATGTTGAGAGCTTTAAGTTAAAAAACAAATAGTATCGAGTGAATCTATTTCACTTGTTCGCTCATATTCATGTTCATCCATTGCTTTTGGTTGGTATTATTGTAATAAAAATATTTTTCATATATTTCAAAAGTCTCTTAAAATTTTTAAAATTATACTGATTCCACCTAAAAGCAATGGATGTGTATGGTTGTTATAATGCTATACATTGGCATGTAAAGATGTAATGAGACGATGGTTTAGAACTAAGCAAGTTGGAACCATTGGCATCAATTTGTTCATTTTTATGACATAATCATTTGATTTTGGTTCCTAAATTGGAAAACCCAGTAAAATGGTTTGGTTCAAGGTCGAATCGAACAGCAAACCAAAATTGACTAGAAACACCCTTATTACTGCATTATCTGTTCTCAATAGGTAAGTCTGAAGCAATTTGTTCCATGTATTCATGTTTTCATCCTCAAGCGTGTGTGTGTGTGAGAGAGAGAGAGAGAGAGCATGCCGCTGCATGAAACCTTACTTCATGTATTCATGCTCTAAGATGCCCTTTTCATGGACTTACCTCTTGTCACTCCCACACTTTATTTATTTAGAGGATGAAAACAACTTATGAAGGTGCTTTTCACTTTTTTAAACTTTACAAAAGTGTTGAGAAGAAACAATAAAGAATGATTTAACTTATGTTGAGTTAATTGTTGACATGACACATGATAGGACTGGATAAAATAAAAAAAATCTATGCAGTCGACCACGTCTAATATGAAAAAAGGCTTAGTTGTTGTTGTTTTGTTGTATTTCATGCCATCAATTTCACTATGGCATGGCTTTAAACAGTTGGAGGGTCACATTTGCATCATGATCGGACCTTAGTTAATTTTAAACATCTGCGTCGGACCTGATTATTAGTCAATTGTGCATGGGTGTTCAGATCAGATACACCTAGATTTTCAGCTAAAAGTAAATGTTATATATATATATATAGCTAAAAGTATGAGCGAGAATGTATATTTTGCAGAATAATAATTATACTACAGTAGTTGGCAAATGATCTACTCTGTTCAAGACAAGTAATTAAATAACGCTCAAACCTAAAAGAGATAGGTTCCATCTTTTAATTAATTGCAGTCCCAAGAGTCCATCAATTGATGAAGAGAGAACGAACATGAAGTTGTTATCTATGCTACTATGTATGTGTTCGGTGCCACTGCTAGAAAATTATCTTTGGTCACAGTCTAGCTCAAGTAATTCAATCTATAGCAGATCGGATCTGCAAAAATAAAAGCCTGATATCAATATCTTTTGTTTTCTTAATCTATTCTAGTTGTACTAGTTAATGTTTATATATATATATATATATATATATATATATATATATATATATATATATATATAGGAAAAATGAATCTTGCTCACTTTTGATATGTCTACTTATACTTTTGAATGACATGAATATAATTTAATTTTTTTTAAACACTTGAAAAGTAGAAAAGTATTGTTATTTTACTCATGCCACACATGCAGTGATGGGCAGGATCCAATCTCTCTCTCTCTCTCTCTCTCTATATATATATATATATATATGTGTGTGTGTGTGTGTGTGTGTGTGTGTGTGTGTGTGTGTGTTGAGCATAGAGAGAGAAGTTGATCAAAACTTGCTTTGTGCAACTTTTTCATGTGGTGAAAGGAGATCCGGGTAAAGAACTTCTGCCGATTCTCATAGATCAAAGGATACAGGTTTGTTCAATCTTGTAGTGTTTTATCTCTGGGCTCTAGTGCTACCATTCAAATCCAAGCTCAAAAATTTCTTGAGGAAATTATAAATATATAATGCAATTCATAGGATATACACAAAATCCTACTTAACTTTTTAGATATTATGTATCGCATCTTTCCTTTTTCAAAGTATATATCAAATAACAAAGATAGAAATGAAGCTTTTCATGAGCTTTCTTGAAAAAAATCCTAACTTTATTTTTCTAGGGTTCTACTAAGAGGGCACAAAGTCATAATGTTGCACCTCTAATTAACCCACTTAATATGAAAAAAGACTTGGTTGATGTTAAGATTAATACAATTCGGCTTGAAGGCTCAAAAGGGTCTTAATATGGTTTATGAAAGATGGACAAGCACATAATCTATATGAAATCTTAACTAGTTATCTGTAAGTAACGTATTAGTTTGACGTGTTTTTGTAAATTTCACTAATTTTCTTTTTCATGTAGCTACACATTTACAAACATTGTATGGCTGAGCCATTTTTTTTCTTCTCTCTCTTCATTTCTTTCTTGGAAACAAATCCAAAATGCTATAGACATCTCAATAATGCATTCAAAGCAATGTAGCAGCAATTTATTTCCACTTGTCACAAACTGCCAACAGGGACCCTATTTACACAAGTCCCCTTTAAGGAAAAGTTCATCAATCATATGCAACTTTTTTTCTTCCTTTTTATATTTTTGAAGATAAATATTAACCAAGATAAACTTCGCGGTGAGGACTTTCACTCAGTTAGACATGTTCGGTTTCGAGTAAATTAAAATTGACCATTCCAAGCTGCCGGTTCCAATTAGCCTATAACCGAATCAACTCGAGATCAACTTCGGTTTTGGGTTCAAAACTACGAATTTCGAGAAGGTTTTGGTTTGATTCAAAATTTGGGGTGGAATGGATGCCCCACCTGAGCTCAATGTAGATTTACCACTACTCATAGCAATTTAACTCGTGAACCTTATACGAAAACCCAAGTGTTTCGTTCTCAACATGTTTCTATCATGTCTCCTACAAAAACTCAAGCATCAATGCCGTTCATGAATCAAACACAAAATCATGGATCCTCAAAACCATGGATACAAGCGGATGTGAGTCCACGCACGCAGTTCTACTACAGGAACCTAGCACCACGAGCCAAAGATCAGATCACTACCTACTCATACCTAAGCATCCTTGTTCCTGTTTTGAATGTTGAAACATTTTTTATATTAAATTGGGAATTGCGTAATGTAAATTTAAAAGAGCGGACACATTTGTTCACGGATAATACATCTTTGAACTTTTTTGGATTTAACTCGCTGTGTCATTAAAAATATATAAGTTGTTTTACTTGGATGAGCTCTTCAAACAACGGCTTATTGGTTATTATCTTTACGAGCCACTTTGCATACTACTTGCCAAAAGAATATTTGGGAGTCGATAATTTAAGTTTGGCCGTGGTAACACAAACTTTAATCATTAAAACATGCAAAGCAATCTCTCCCAAAATCCACATGCTTTATGCAGCTAACTCAGAGATTATTTACTTTAAGGGTGTTCATGAAACTGTCAAAACCGAATTGAACCGGCGGCCCGGTTTGGTTCTAGATGTCTGGCGGTTCAGTTCTATTTGAAAAAATTGTGGTGGCTCGTTTTATGGTTCCAACACTGGAACCGAACCATGAGAACCAAACTGAGCCATTATATTATATATACATTTTATATGTACACACAAAATGTGGACCATAGACCTAAATAATATCATGATATAATTAGCGAAATCCTTAAATTAGTAGAACCGTGGAACCGAGCCAAACCGGAACCGGCGGTTTGGTTTGGTTCAGTTATGGCCATAGCATGGTATGGTTTGGTTCTCTAAAAGTTGAGAACCATAGCTAACAGTTTGGTTCAAGGTTGAAACTAGAACCGAACCAAACCAAATCACGAACAACCCTAATTTGCTAAACTCAAGCGAATTCTTTGGGGGTAAAATGAAACGCTGCAAAATTGTGGATGCAATTTGTTATGGTACCAAAAGGTTCTTTGGCTTCCACAGGTAGTCATGGGTTCGATTCCTCTAAGCAGCATCACCACCACCCTATGCAAGACGACGGTCACATAACATTGATCTCGCACTAGCGAAAGCTTTAGGCCGTGTTGTTCCAAACCCTCATAAGAGGGTTCATGTGACTTGCAAGTAGAAAATTTGTTCAAAGGATAAAGGCTTCTTTCTTATGCCTACAATAAGATAAGGAATGACTTCTTTTGTAAGGTTTATTACGCTCCTATTTGATCCCTTTGAATTCCATATTCGAAGTTGCGATCGGATCTATTCATTAAAAAGAATCTATTCGATAGATTTCTTATGTACCCATAGGTGCTATATTGGATTTGAATCAGATTTCGGATCAATCTATATTGATTGACTGCCTCCATTATGATTGATGTTGATTGCCTTTACCTTAAAGTGGAACCCTTCCTGTATGATATTATATATATTCAGTATTACTCTTAATTAAATATAATGTATGATTGATATAGTTTACTTAAATATAATATATTATACATAATACTATATTAAGAAATATATTATACATAATACTATAATATTAAGGATTCCAAGGAAGTTATTTGATTTTTTCTAGAAACAAATAATTATCTGCTTTTCTCGTTCCATGAATAACCCAGATATTGAGTAATATTCAGAAAGTATTTTGGGAATCTTTCTTGTTTATTTGTTTATTCCGTTTGAAGAGACGAAGGTTTCATGAAATCAATCTCTCTTTTAGTTGTTGAATTCCTGATTGATTGATCTATGAGCGTGTCTGTCATGTTATTCTTCCACCCAAGTCAACCACCATCATAGATCATGTTATGATGTATCATGATACTAATGTATGATTGATATAGTTTACTTAAATATAATATATTATACATAATACTATATTAAGAAATATATTATACATAATACTATAATATTAAGGATTCCAAGGAAGTTATTTGATTTTTTCTAGAAACAAATAATTATCTGCTTTTCTCGTTCCATGAATAACCCAGATATTGAGTAATATTCAGAAAGTATTTTGGGAATCTTTCTTGTTTATTTGTTTATTCCGTTTGAAGAGACGAAGGTTTCATGAAATCAATCTCTCTTTTAGTTGTTGAATTCCTGATTGATTGATCTATGAGCGTCTCGGCCTTTTGGCTAAGATCAAGTGTAGTATCTGTTCTTATCAGTTTAATATCTGATATGTGGGCCATTGGCCCAAATGATATTAAATTTAACACACATGCATGTACCCCTGAGAGTCGAACTCCCCACCAGCAGCATCAGCGTCAAGGTGTGCTGCCATTGAGCTCACGCTCTGGTGCAACCTTGTATATTTTACCCATGGGTTCAACTATGGTTTATCCATTATTTTCTAATTCGATATTTTTTAACGTTGGGCTTAGTTCTAGCTGGCAATAATATAGATCCACCATATATAATGTCGAAGTATTTGCACAAAGCATTATCTCACCTGGATAGGGTGTCGATTCACAAGTTGAAGGTCGTCAGTTTGATTCCTGGAGTCTGCAATCTGGCTTCCGCCGACTCATTGTAACAAAAAAGGTAATGTTCAGAAGAAAATACCAAAGCTTTTCAATTTTACAATTACCTTTTATTGTGCCTTCTTATCGTGTCCTTAGGTAGGGAGGCGAAAGAAATCAGCGTGTCTCTGTGACACAGTAGAGAACCAATCTAGTAATATTTCTTATAACAACAGAATCAATCTAGTATTATTTGATCTCTAGAATTGAATATTTTGACTTTCCCTTTTCTCTATTACCAAAAGGCACCATGCGCTTAGTTTAACAAGCAGAATGTGATTATAGAACAAGCAGATTCAAGCCAAAGATCCATGTGTATTAGTGATTACAACTTGGATCTTACTCCTTCATTATCGTAAACTTGTTGTAGCCTGATCTCTGCCTTGGTTAAGAATGGCCGTGATCTATGTTTCGTGCGAAGCACGATTGCATGAAGATCCATGTAACTGTAATGAGGTTGTTCATGTTGCTAAGTATATCAGAACATTAAAAACTATATTTAACATTATTTCATGATGATTGTAAAAATATTAAAAGAAGAGAAAGACTACAAAAGTATTGGAAGAAAATAATAAAAATAATTTAGTTTATGTTGAGTTAATTGCTAACATAGTATACGCGATCGAGTTCTATAGAAACAAAGAATCCATATAAGTGACCCCATATAGTACGGAGAAAGCTTAGTTGTTGTTCATGACACTTTTATTTTCTATACTTTGAAATTAGTTGTATTTTTATGGTTATTAGTAATGGCCAAGGCATTCGAGACGTATCGTAAATTGCATGCTTCAGTTCCCATTTAATCGATGTCGATTTCTTGATCTCATCTCTTTGGATTTGATTCACTCATTTGTGGTTCAAATATCGTATCACTTCTCATTTGATTCCCTTACCATCTTTCATTTGGTTTGTGAATCTTTATTGTTAGCACTCATTTCTAGTTTCCTCATTGTTGAAAATATCTTGCCTCCCACTATCGCTGCTAAACTAACAAATGTTGATCTAGTCATTTGTGATGTGATTCACTAGGAAAGAAATTACTTTCGGGTTGTGGCGGATCTAGAAGTTTTTTTAAGGTGGGCAAAAGTCTAATATTTTTTTTGTGGTGAGCGAAATCTACATTCAACCATGAGCAATACCTTTTCCTTTTACATTCAAATTTTGTCTCTCTTTTAACATTTTCACAATTTAAGAGTAACATAATGAGAAAAAATCACGTAAGATGATTTAAACACATAGAACGATGATCAAATGAATGAAGGCCTGGTAACTAAGTATGAGAAACTAAATTATGAAAATATTAAAAGATTAAGATGAAAATTACAAAAGCATAGAAAATAATAAAAAAATATTAAACTTATATTGAAGAAGGTGTTAGGAATACAGATAATCAAACTCTATCTTAGTATGAGAAAACACTTAGTTGTTGTCGTGGGGGGATGGGTGCACTTTGAAGCAATGCAGATCTTCCATTGCTCTTGGATCCAGCCGAACCTTAGATTTAAGGCTTTGCAGGCTACCCGAAAGGAATTTCTAAACCCACCACTGCTCGAGTGAAAGGGCATGTCTCACCTCGCTAGGGGGTCATCCCCAACCTGTGTAGGGTAGCATTTTAATAGAGGTTGTCCGGCTAGCATTCAAACCCACTTGTTTGTATCGAAATTGAAACATGTTTGGCTCGTTGGCCAGCACCCACAATGGTGGCCCCTTTAGGTGCTCCTCCGCACTATAAGCGGCCCATGGGCGGTGGTGGTATGATATAATTACAAACTCTTATACCCACGGAGTGTTTGCAGTAGCCATACAACTACCAACTACCTCCTATTCCTACACCCACGGAGCGGTGGTGCACTCGAGTAAGTGGTGGTGCACCAGAGTAATTGTCAGACAGCCTATAGTAGACTGAGACTCACGGGATGATTTCCCGCACTACTTTCTACTATCCTACATGATAAACAAACAACAACAACAACTAAGCCTTTTCCCATACTAGATGGGGTCGGCTACATGGATTCTTTGTTTCCACAGATCCCTATCGTGGGCCATGTTAGCAGTTAACTCCCAATAAGCTAGATCATTCTTTATTGTTTCTTTCCAACACTTTTGTGGTCGTCCTCTACCTCTTTTAATACTTTCCAAATTTATTTTTTCTAACCTTCTTCGAGGTTCTTCTTTTGATCTTCTTTCTATATGTCCAAACCATCTTAAACGATGTTCTCTCATTTTATCCTCTATTTGTGCCACTCCTAATTTGTTTCTAATAACCTCATTATGTATACGGTCTTTTCTTGTATGACCACTCATCCATCTCAACATCTTCATTTCTGTCACAGACATCTTTTGTACATGTTGATGATTAACTGCCCAACACTCAGAACCATAAAACATGGCAGGCCTAATTGCTGCTCTATAATATTTACCTTTTAATTTTAATGGTATCTTCTTATCACAAAGAATACCTAATGCTCCTCTCCATTTTAACCAACCAGCATTAATTCTATGTGTAACATCTCCATCAATTCTTCCATCACTTTGAAAAATTGACCCTAGGTATTTAAAACTTTCCTTTTGGGGAATGCAATGTGTGCCAATTTTAATTTCTATGTCCTCTGAAGTAGCCAAATGATCACACTTACATTCCATATATTCTGTCTTTGTTCTACTAAGTCGGAGGCCTTTGTTTTCTAATGTTTCTCTCCATAGTTCCAATTTTCTATTAACTTTTTCCTTAGACTCCTCCACTAATACAATGTCATCTGCAAATAACATACACCAAGGTACTTCATCTTGAATATGTTTTGTTAACTCATCCATCACCATTATAAATAAGTATGGACTTAAAGTTGATCCTTGATGTAACCCAATATTAACTTCAAAGAAGTCTGTCGTTCCTTCATGAGTCCTCACACATGTTTTTGCACCATCATACATGTCTCTTATAAGGTTAATATATGTCAATGGGATACCTCTTTTTTCTAAAGTTCTCCAAAGAACCTCCCTCGGTACCCTATCATAAGCTTTTTCTAGATCAATAAATATCATGTGAAGGTCTTTCTTTTTTGCTCTAAAATGTTTCATAAGACGTCTCAAAAGGTGAATCGCTTCAATAGTAGATCTACCTGGCATAAATCCAAATTGGTTCTCTGTTGTACTTGATACTTGTCTTAACCTACGTTCGATAATTCTTTCCCATAATTTCATAGTATGACTCATTAACTTGATACCTCGATAATTCGTACAATTTTGAATGTCTCCCTTGTTCTTATATACGGGTATAAGTGTACTTGCTCTCCATTCCTCGGGCATCTTTTGGTTTTTCCATATTTCATTAAATAGTCTTGTGAGCCAAGTGATTCCTATTTGTCCTAGTATTTTCTAAACTTCTATAAGAATATTATCTGGTCCTACCAATTTACCACTCTTTATATGTTTAAGAGCCTCTTTGACTTCATTCTTTTGAATACGTCGGTAGAAATTGTGGTTTATATACTTTTCTGACTTGGCTAAATCTCCTAAACTAATACTAACATCTTTATTTTCATTAAAAGGATTATAAACATAGTTTTTCCATCTATTTCTTATATCATCATTTGCCATTAGAATTTTTTCATCCTCGTCTTTTATGCATCTAACATAATTAAGATCTTTAGTTTTCTTATCTCAAGCCCTAGCTATCCTAAAAATATCTCTTTCACCCTCTTTTGAGTTGAGTTTTTATATAAGTCCTCCTAAATCTTAGCTTTTGCTTCACTAACGGCCTTTTTTGCTTCCTTCTTTGCTTTCTTATAAGCTTCTAAAGTTTCACTAGTTTTCTTAGCATAATGTAATTTGTAACATGCCCTCTTTGCCTTGATTTTATTTTGTACTACTTCACTCCACCACCAAGCTTCTTTTTGTGCCGGTACACCTCCCTTAGATACCCCTAACACATCTTTCGCCACTTTCCTAATATGTATAGCCATATTGTTCCACATATCAGAGGGTGTTCCAACATAATTCCAAACATCTCCTTGAAGGACTTTCTGTTTAAATATATCTTCTTTCTCGCTTTTGAGGTTCCACCATTTAGTCCGAATAGCTTGATGCACTCTTTTCTTCTTTGTCCATTTTTTTATTTGTAAATCTATAACTAAAATTCGATGTTGGGTGGTTAAGCTTTCTCCTGGAATTACCTTACAATCTTTACAACACGCTCTATCTTTTTTTCTACAAATAAAGTAATCAATTTGTGTTTGTGATAAGCCACTCTTATAAGTAATTAAATGTTCATCTCATTTTTTGAAGATTGTATTGACTATAAAGAGATCAAATGACATAGCAAAATTTAAAATCTCCCTACCTTTCTCGTTTATATCCCCATAACCAAAGTTTCCATGAATCCCTTGATATCCTAATGCCTCTTTACCGACATGTCCATTTAAATCTCCTCCTAAACAAATCATCTCCGTTTGTGGAATCTTTTGAAACACCTTATCTAACTCTTCCCAAAAAACTGTCTTTATACTATCTTCTAGTCCTACTTGGGGTGCATAAGCACAAACTATATTCAAAACCTCTGCTCCTAACACTAATTTCAATGTCATGATTCGGTCACCATATCGTTGTATGTCTACTACACTCTCCTTTAAATATTTATTTATGATAATACTAACTCCGTTTCGGGCCTTTTCTTTACCTGAGTACCATAATTTAAAACCTATATCCTCTATCTCCTTTGCTTTTTCTCCAACCCATTTTGTCTCTTCTAAACATAGAATATGAATCTTTCTCCGAATCATAGTATTTACCACCTCCATTAGCTTATCCGATAATGTTCCGATATTCCAAGAACCAATACGAATCTTATTATCTAGGACTAGCTTCCTTATCCCCCGCATCCGTCCATAATCAAAATGCGGAGACCCTCTCTGAAAATTTTTCACTACATTCAGGCGGCAATGTAGCGGGACTAACTTTTTTACCCACACCCGTCCATGATGTGGGAACCCTCTCTGTAATTGATTCACTATATTCGGGCGAAAATGTAGTGGCCCTTGCTTGCTTCTCATTGCATTCGGGCTCTGCAGCACGTCGCTAGGCGGGGACACCCCAAAACAATGCTCATAATTTTTGTAATCCATGTTGTAGAAATCCGACGAAGTTTTACGCTGGCTATCGAAAGCCTAACACAACCCTCCTCCTTTATCCGGGCTTGGGACCGGCAATGCAAGGGTGATCCCTTACCCGATCCAAACCCAAAATTGAAATGAACCACTCGTTATTGAAAATGTAGGTGGTGAAAAGTTAGGTGTGTCTTTGCTTTTGATGAGTAAATGATTCAGGCATCTATTTCCGATTCATCACAAGATTCTGAGTTTTCTAATTAGGTATGAGAAATTTTAAATACAGCCTATAAGAGATTTAAAATAGATGTAGTTAGTTTGTATTTTTTTTTCGGTAGAATGGGAAGCTGAAGCCAGATGCATGTCCCCGTGATGAGACTCGTGACCTTTAAGTTCTGCGTCGACCCCCTAGCCAGGTGAGCTATGTCGGGGGCGAGCCGCTCCGTGGGTTTGCTCTGTGTGCACTTCACGTTGTAATATGTCAAGGGTAAATCTAGACTTTAGTGGTATCAGTGATTGTCTCAACAAAGATTAGAAGTTGAGTTTCTTTCTTTTTTATAATCAAGCACAGTTCAGGCAAAACTATAACAAGTTCTAGAAAAAATTACATTGATTCTCATACAAACCACGACTTTCCTTCTAAAGACTGAGCTAGCTAGACTATTGGCTAAAACATCTTTTGATGTTGGGTGGTTCTAAACACACCAAACATCTTATTTATATAGGAAAACCCTCTCGTGCCAAACTTTAATAAATGATATGTGTTGATCTTGCAAAATTACAAATGAAATAGATTAAGTTGTTTGTCAATATTGACACAAAGATCAATGCTACTTAATGTACATACGTGCATTAAATGAAACATGGAATACGTGCCTTGATCACCACCATCCGATTGATGATCAAGGAATGCCTAGCTTGATAGGTTGTCTCTCAAGTCTTTCCCTCTCTCTCTCTCTCTCTCTCTATATATATATATATATATATATATATATATATATTATCACCACCATCCGTGCGATCAATCGGATGGTGGTGATGAAGGCACCTATCTCATGCTATATTTAATGCATCATATTGATATTAATGGGCAACTCAATTTGCATCATCCGTGTGATCACAATAATAGTGTAAATTGTCTAAAAGAGTACGGCATGAGAGTGTCTAACAACTTTATTTTCACACACACACACACACACACACACATATATATATATATATATATGAAAACTTGGAGTTGCTAGATATCTTCTTATGCCAGACTTTGTTAGAAGATTTGTGTCGTCTCTACTATTACACGGACAATATAGATCGAGTCACCCATCAACATTAGCACGATGATTGATGTTATTTAATGCAAGTTCAATGCAAAACAGGATGAATGCCTTAATCACCATCATCCAATTGATACGATCAAGCCTATCTAAACGAACCAATCGAGCCTTATTCATTGCTCAACTCATTTTGTATACGAACAAGCCAAGCTAACCACTAGCTAAACAACCTCATTTAGCCAAGTTTGAGTTGAGAGAGAGATTTCCTTAAATACCTTAAAACTTAGAAAATTGAAACAAAATTGGCCCTTGGATTGCCTAAATATCAACCTTGCATGTATGGTTTCTAAAGATGTCATGAAAATGAAGATTGGCGCATAATGTATTCTTCAAGAACTGAGTTTTAAAGATCAAATTTTCAAAGGAATAGAAGGATTGATGGTGATGTCATATATAGAATTAATATAAGTTGGTTAAAATGAAAAGATGCATCATGTATTATTATATATAGCAAGAAGATGCACTTTATTTGTTAATAGTCAATATGTGCAACAGCTGAATCATGTATTATATAAAATTAATAGAGGTTGGTTAAGAAAATATTGTAGAGTAGCAATTAGACTTATTATGTTGTACGATGTAGAGTGTTGATGGTTAATAGTCAATATGTGCAAAAGATGTATATAACAGAAATGAAGACGATGAGATAGATATTCAGTTACACGTAAACACTCTATTTGTAATAAGGTTATGAGAGAAAAATTAAGATTAGCACTAGTAGATGATAACATCACGAATGATCATTTAAGATGGTTTGAACACAAAGAAGGATGACTATAGAAGCTTAAGTAAAAAGGTATAAAATGTAGATTGTGAAAACATTAAAAGAAGAAGAAGAATAGATTGTGAAAACGTTAAGTGTTGAAAGAAAATAATAAAGAATAATTTAACTTTTATTTAGTTAATTGCTATCCTGACAAATAATCCGAAAGAATCCATGTAAGTGACGCCATCTATATTGGAAAAGGGTTTAGTTGTTATTATTGTTGATGATGTGTTTGTCTATGTTATTATCAGGCTTAGCTCATCTAGCAAGGGTTTCAATTCACATGATGAAGGCCACGAGTTTGATTCCTATGGCGTGCATACATAGCTTGGGCTTTCCCTTTGTAAAAAAAAAAAAGCTAACAATTGTCTTTCTCTCCCTCTTTCTTTAAAACGTTTTTAGCTGTCTTTCCTTTATAAGCCAACTGTCACTAATAGTGACCTGTTCAATAATTTCAATTAAGTATTTTTTCAGTAGGACTTAGAGAGACGACTTCAATTTATTGACCTTTTCGACAAACTGAGTTGAAACAGCATTTCCATGGGTATTGAACTCGTAACCTTCAGCTTGAAGGTTTTTATGAGTCAACACCCTAGCCAGGAGCACGTTTGACCTATTCAACCAAGCCTATTTGACTAAGACTTGAAGAAAAAGGAGGCATAAAATCCATTGACTTTGTGAAAGATAAAATTAAAGATAAAGTCCATTGATTTTTGTTTTAAAATTAGCCATCAAATCTACTATTAAATTGTCCTTCTTTTTTGTTACAATGGGAAGTCGACGCGTGATGCACAGCCCGAGAATCGAACTCATGACAATTGGTTTGCCAGTGGACCCCCTCGCCATGTGAACTCTATTTCTCCTTGTACCGTGATTAATTTAGCCATTAGCAGATCTAGAAATTCCTTTAGGGTGGGACGAAGAACCCGTCAAATGGTTTAGGGTGTGGAGAATCACTCATGGATCCAACCCTAGCCTATAGGCTTTAAGATGATTTTTGAAATTTTGGGTGGGGTACCTCACCTCGGCTTATCTTACCTTTTAATTTTTGAATAATTCATCTCATTTGGTATGCAAATTGGACATGGATATCCAACCCACATTGAGAACCAAATCTATTCTTATAGATATGGATTATATTTTACAGATGTGGATATCCGAATCCTTTTAAATAAAATAGATGCAAATATGTTACAGATACAACCATAACGGATATGGACATAGACATAAATGTGGATGCATGATGGGTATGAATAAGAAAACCCATTTTAAGGGTAGTGTGGTAAGTACGAGCAGAATCTTGTTAGTTTCTTGGATATGGATCGGATATAGATGGTATATGAGTCAAATGAGCTGCTAGTTATGGATATTGATCTTTTAAAGAGATTGGTTAAGAGTCCTCATGTGACTTTGAAACTATCGGTTTTGAAAGATTTGGGTAACTGCGGAAAAATTTGGCAAAAAAAAACGTTCTAAAGTCCTTTTGGATCTAAGGGTGGGAAAGGATCCAAATCCAAGTCTTGCTCATACTAAACCTGTTGGCCGCTGAACTCAACCAAGAATCTCGGACCCAGGAACCCAAATCCAGGACCCACTTGATGGTTGACGCTGGACCCTCAAAATCTAACCACCCATCTTTCCACGTGGCAAAATGGGGAAGGAAATATGAAATGACCAGGCTACCCCTTCATAGATTATACGTGCAGGTTGCAGGTGCCTATTCGGACTTCGTTTGTCTATTAGGGACTCTTTTTGGGTGGTTAGCCACGCCAACGCATGTGAATTATATTGAAAGAAAGCAACCAACTCTGAGGCGACCTCTCTTTTTTTTTTTGGGCGCCTCTCTGCCTTTCTGTTTTTGGTGTCCCTTCAGCAGGACGCTTCTCAGACAAGGAGCACCCGTCAGGGAATTTTAGTTCCTAGGTGTGTCGACCTGACAGGAATTTGTGTCCCTAAGAGGCCCCTGCATTGAGATTTTTAGCCGTTTTTTTCAGGTTATTTCACTAATTCTTCTTTATTCCATTCCCTTTTCTGGATCCAACCTTTTGTGGGTATCTCTTGTTTTTTGATTGTTCATGGGTAGGGCCTGTTTTCTAAATCATGAAAAGATCTTTCATTCGGCTTCTTTGTTTTTCTGTTTGATTTGGGAGTTGGGATTGTGTCGAATTGTCAAGGAATTTCTTGCCCTCCCTTGATGATTAGCTTTTTCTTTTATCTTTCTTAGCAACTTTTTTTTCTGAGGTAAGAATTAGTTTTCAGAGGTTTTGGAGACTTTGGCAACTGCAGCTTTAGACTTTCTTTTATCCTAGAAGAACCATGTTTCTTTTGATTTGTTGGTGTGTCAAGATTTGACCATTCTTGCTTCGAGTGGATTTTAGGGATTTACTTTCTAAATCCTGATTCGTGGAAGTGGATCTGTTATCCCTAAATATTAGCCTTATCACAGGCGAAGGAAGTCTCAAGGAAGAAGTAAGATTTCTTGGTCCATGATTTTCTTGTTTCTATCTTCTTTGATCATTGTTAGTCTTCTTTGATTATTGTTAGTTTTTTATTTGGATTGTAAATCTTCTCGTCGTATGCATGGAAAACACCTTCTTGTTCTAGTGTTGCGGAATTTCATATCCTTTTGTTAGTACTGAAGCTAGTTTCTTTTGGATTTCTGAAATCACGATGGTGATGCAAGATGGCGGACTGATTTCAACAGGAAATCATATAATGTAGGATCTGATTGGTCGACTATCATGCCTCGTGTTGCCTTCTTGTGATTCTCTTTGTCTTTTTTTTTACTGCTCTAAGTGAAGTCTCATGTCATTCTCATTTATCAACACATCATATCTAGTGGATATATCCATGCTTAGGCCTGTTTGTTCGTAACATAGGGGGAACACGGCATTATTACTTATCAGAAATATAGCAATGGTTCAAACTGCCTAAGATTATGCATTTTCATGGTGTGTAACGCAAAATTGATTTTGAAACAATGTGCAACATTCTCTAGCAGTTTCCTATTCTGCTTCGCATGATACATAGTGGAGGAAATACGAAATTTTCTGGGGTAGCGAGAAGTTTACTTGGGTGAAATTCAATCATGCAGTCCATATACATTTTCGATAAGAAAAAACACCTGTTTAGATTTTTTTTCAGGTTTGCTGGATTTCGGGTGAGACAGCAGCCTTTCCTAGTCCATTAATAGGTCCATGACTGATGATACACTTAGTTATTAAAAGTAGTCTAGGCATGTGACCAACGGGGGCGTGGGGGGGGCGTAGGTAGTTGAAAATCTTTAAATGCTGGATAAGCAGTCAGGGATTCCATGCCAATGGACACTACCTTCTTACACAAGCCACTCCATAGCATAGGCTCTTGGTAGAAGGGTCCTAGCCTCATAGTTTATGTTGGTTGTCCTGTCCCCTCTGAAAGGCGGTTTCTCTGGGACTCTGAGTGAAAAGTGATAACAAAAAATCTAGATAGATTACTTGCTCAACCTTTTGCAGTTGACTCGGATTCATAAGCCCATGTTAGGGTGCTGTTATCATGTTGCAGCACTCAATATGGAAGATTCATGCATGCATGCACATACTCAGCTCAATATAACATCTTTCCCTGTATATGTTTTTTTTGGGGCAAGAAAATTGCCATGAATCTCAAGTGACCTATATATTAAGCACACATGCAGAGTCACCTTCTTGCATAAGTTTTTTTTTTTTGTTACGTTGGTTATGTTGGCAATGCCACTCTCCTGTTCAGGTTTTCTCCTGCTGTTGTCATGCTTTCCCAGCTTTCTGTAGTTAGTTTGGTAGATGTTGAGAATTTGTTTATATATTAATTCCTGATCTTTTCCCTTTTTCTTTACCCTTCTTGTTTTGTATCATCCATCTTTGGCAAATGTTGCGAGAACTTCTGTCCTTAGATCGCAAATCTTGGTAGTAAGTTTCTCATATGCTATTAGCAAAGGGATTACCACTCGGATATAGACAGAGTGATTGGGTAAATTTTTTATTTTTAAGATGTGGTAATGAAAATGCCATAATGTGCAACATAGTCAAAGAAAGAAGAAATGGAAAGTTCATTGGTAATCATTCGTCTTATATTAGGGCAAGAGTAACATATGTTAATAACATTCGTTCAATCGTGCTTATAGCGGTGCTAGACAAAAAAATTTGCAAGCATAAAATTTTGCAATGGAAAATCTTGAAGGATTTGGTAATATGGGATTGTCATCTGAAGCTAGAGAGGATGCATATTGACATCTCAATCACACAATGGTTCTCCTATCGGACATGTTTATTTCCAAATATGTGGGGTTCACACTTTATACTTTGACTGGCACATTCATTTGTTTCTGCATAGTGTTTTCCGTATCTCTCAACTATTTATTGAAAAATAGAATAATTTGACTGCATTAAAGAAAGCAGCTACAGATTATCTGTGTGCACACCTCACAGGATGCAGAATGAAGGTTTAAGAAATGATTTTAATGGGGTTACTCCTATCGTTATGTAATATGAATGCCTCGGCTATATTTTTTATTATCTTAATACCATCTGCTTACCGTTTTCATTTTCAGACTTTCGTGGCTTGACATTTTCAAGGTCATCAAAACCGCTGCTGAATACCTGAACTACATGTAGATGCTGATGATCTTGGAAGAACCTGGATGTTCGTAAATGTTAGCTTGTCATGAGTGACCAAACGTCAATCTTTGTTACAATGGACCAAATTATAATAGATATTATCAAGTTCTAAAAGCCAAAAGATTCTTGAGGGTTGAGGTGTCGGTTGTGGTAATATTCCGTGTGGACAGACAACTAAAGAACATGCGGATAAAACTTTTTATAGATTGCTAGTAGACAGTTTACATGTTCATCGCTTTTGTTGGTTTTCATGGTCATATCCTCCACCGCGCATCAGAACAAGTAATATTTCATGCATACATTGTATGTTGTTTTCTTTTGATACTTTAAATGATTTATATGGTCTCATTATCATTTATCACGTGTATCTCATATATTTCAGTACCTTCTAACCCAAACTGATTCAAAGTTAATTCATTTTCGTAGTTATAATAAATTAACGGTTATGCGGTCATTCAGACGTAGAACTTGGATAGACTACGGGTTGTTTGATAATAGCTCAGAATTTGAGTCAGATGCTGAGCAGGTATGTGAGGTTAGTTTTTACTCAATCAGGAATTAATTTATTATTTATGTGCTTATTTTATTTGGAGAGAAGAGGGCAATGTTTCTTAGAGGACTCTTTTACAGATTACCACCATATTTGTTCCTCATCACTAATGAAATTAGTTGGCATCCCATTTGGGAAAAACATGATGCTTGAGTAGGAACCTGTAACGTCAGTGTGGTGGCCTTAACATTTGTGAAATGATACAATTGTTGAGTTTGAACCATTCTTCTCTCTTGTTCCTTTCTTTAAGTTTATTTTCTCTGTTTTCTGTATGTTGTCCAAATAGCTACTAAGCTATAAGCCATCATCCATTCAAAAAAGTTTAACCTGCGTATTGATCTCTGTGCTGACTTAGCATTAGTCTGGTACAAAATTTTCCATCTACATGATGAGTGCAGAATTTTTTATTTGATGCCATTCATTAGGGCAAATTATGTTTTTCTCTAGGATCTCAATGACACTTGTATTGTAGATGGAAGGAAAATTTCTCTGTTCAACATACTGGATTAGATGTATTTAGAGTAATAAAAAGGAAATCCATTTTTACCAACCTGTGCATAACATGCCAAACTATTTAGTTTGATGAGCATTAATGCCATGGAATGGATAATTTCACTCTTAGTAAAAGTAGAGAAAACTGTTAAGTAATCAGGAATTTCTGTCCTCTATCTATATGTCAATGGACACACTTTTAAACATCAAGCAATCAGGAAACTTGAATTTTAATTATGAAAGGTTATGCAAATGCAAATCCATCATGTGTAATGTCCTTTAGCACTGGCTTCCTTTAGCTCTGTTGATGCTGTGATTGATGTAACTAATCCTTCAAGTCTCGAATCTTTATTCTGGAGCTCATTGTAAACGTCCAAGACACTCATTTAGAAGAACCTGGGAACATAATAATATTGGTGATATCTTCTGTTAGGGTTACGTGATCCATGGTTTGACATTCTTGGGCATTTACGTTAAATAAGTCTATAGAACGTGTTTCAAATTAAGATATAAAATTCGTAAAGGCTCTTATCTTAGAGTTTCATGCTGCAAATGTGACGTATGCTGTTAGTATCTGCATTTCTATGTGAGGCAATTATTTCAAAATGTTCGACACTAATCAGTCCTGTTGAGGAATCCTAGCCTGACCTTCAAAATTGAAGTAGTAGGTATGGACTTTGTTGATGTTAATGCAAAATGTTAGAGGAACAAGCTTCCATAAAATTGTAAAATTCATAAAGAACAGTGAGATCGCAGTATCCTGACAAGACAACATATTGAAATGTGATGATATCTTTAACAATCACTAATCCTATTGAATTTAACGAACTTTATAATTTGTGATATTGTGGGAAATGAATTTATATGTGAAATAGATGTTTTTTTCACTGATCCAATATGCTTGCATGGCTTATATAAAAATGTTCGTAATTTGTGTGCTATATAAGTAACCTCAAGAACGCTAAAGTCAACATTTCTTTCCTGACACATCTTTTCTGCTGTGATTTTTTCGGGTATTCAGCACTGTTATTTTTCAGATTTATTACTTCTGTGCATCCATCTAGTTATTTGCTTATTTCTTGATGCATTGAAGATGTTAGATTCTAAACCTTTTGTTAATATTATTCAAGAATCTTTTGTTTTAGTGCTATTTTAGTAATTGTAATATTTTTGGTATTATTATAATTGCCATAGTAATAAGGGTATTTTGGTATTTTTCATACTGACCAGTCTATTGTATAAGGACTGGTTCGACTTGTAATCGGTAAGGGTTTTAATAGAGAGAGAAAGAGGGGGGCGGCCTCCATTGGAGGGTTGTCCTCCCCTACGATCTCACACATTTTTCCTTCACATTTTTTCTCTGTTTTTCATGCTTGATAGCTCGTTGCATTTTCTGCCGTTTCTCAATATGGTATCAGAGCTTTCGATCATTGGGAACAACGACGGTGGACGTGCAGTAAAACAAGAAATTTTCCAACCATTATTGGTGGGTGCGAGCTTCTCTAATGCCCTCCTTATGTTTCAAAGGATGTGGTGCTTTGATTTGCGGTCTGATTGTGTCATCTATGCTGAAGTTTTTTGCGTGAGTTTAGCAGGTGATTTATTGGAAAGCGATTTGCAATTGCATCGTCTCGTTATCAAGGTTGGGCTCTATATGGAGGAATTGGATATGTGAGGGAAGGCGATGGTCGGAATGCTGCGGACTTATATCGAAGGTCATTTTGGGCTGATTCAAGGGTTTCCAAGTTCTCATTTGCATCCACATTGAGTGGTTGTGCTGGCGTCTTTGTTCTAGAGGAAGATTCATATTTGGGAGCAGACATAACTGTAACACTCTATCATGTACAACAATAATTGTTGGTTATGCTCAAAATGACCATAATGAAGAGGCCTTGAGATTTTTTATTGAGATGCAGAGATCGGGCTATAGTCTAGATCATGCCACTGCAACGGCTATTATGAAAGCATGTGCTTGCTTAACTTCACTTAGTTGTGGAAGAGAGGTCCATGCCCACATGAAGGCTGGTCTTGGTTTGATGTTTTTACTGGAAGTGCTCTTGTAGGCATGTATGCAAAATGCGAGAGCATGGATGAAGCCGTGAAATTCTTCTGGAAATGCCCAAGAGGGATGTTAACTTTGCATGTCATTTGTTTGATTTAATGCCTAAAAGAAACATGATGTGGGAATATACGTGAGATGCGGTGCAATTAACTAATGCTTACCAAGTGTTCGGTAGAAAAATCTGACGATGTGGGATAAGGCTATAAATGGTCTTATACACAATGGATCGGGAGAGGATGCATGGTAATGTAGAAGCTGGAGAGAGTTGCAAGGAAAGTGATTGAGTTGATGCCGCATAAGGTGGGTTACCATGTTTTGTTGGCTAATTTATATGCTTTTGCCGGTAAATTTGAGGATGCAAGCAAAGTGAGAAACACCTTAGAGGTGAACAGTAGGTTGAAAAAGGTGAACAAAAAAGAAGGCTAGAAAATTCAAGAAAAGATAAAGAAAGTATGATGTAGTACTTGAATGTTTTCATTTAGAAAACAACAAAATTGAATTAAGAAGGAGAAAATAGAGTGTAGAAAACAGTTTCTCACTACATATAGATAGATCATTGATTCTTATAGAATGTGACAATATCACCGAGAAGCATGAAGATTAAAACCTTGAATTGCTAAAGTGAACAACCAAGAGAGCTGAAAAAATCGGCTGCAACTACCATGTAAAGGGGCATAAGAAAAATCCGATATTAGTGTAGTAGAAAGAGGACACCCAATCAATACACCGACAACAACCATCATGTGAAGGGACGCGAAAAAAGCTGATAAAAATGTGTATAGTGGAGATAGTACCTCTCACCATAAAAATTACCTTTCTCAAAAGTAGGAGAACATGACTTTTTGAAGTGTTGTTGTCCAATCACTTCATAGAAAAAAAAGGGACAAGAGGAGCGGCCAACACCCATAGAAGGGTCTTGCGCTATCCGAGTGTGTTCTTAATTGTTCAAGTTAATTTCAAGAAGCCTCAGAGAGATCATAGTTGCAAGTGTGGTGAAGAAAGAACCTATTTTTTTGACAAGTTTGGAGTTCGAAGTATCTCACTCCTAACTTGAGGGGTATTATAGAATATGATGTTTTAGTGCTATTTTAATAATTTTGGTATTAGTATAATTGCTTATAGTACTAAGGGTATTTTAGTCTTTTTTATATTGACAGTCTAATGTATAAGGATTGGTTCAGCTGTAATAGGTAAGGGTTTCTGATTAATAGAGAGAGAAAGGGGAGGCAGCCTCCATTGGAGGGCTGCCCTCCCCTCCGATCTCACACATTTTCCCTCTATTTTTCATGCTTGATGGCTCGCTGCGTTTCCGTGCCGTTTCTCAACAAATATAACACTCACCTATTTGTATATTCTTCTGACTTTTGCTTACACATCATGTATGTGCTGACTGTGTTCTGCTTTGCACAAAAGATGCTTGCACGGTGGAGACCTGAAGAAGCTTCCAGACCTATTGTTGATGAAGCTCCTGTGTTTTATCCAACTGAAGAGGTGTGTCCTTATCGTAGATCATTCTACTCAAACAATACCATGTAACGTGAGTAGTCACAAAATATTAATTTTGCAGGAATTCAAAGACCCACTTAAATACATTGAAAGTATTTATGAGAAGGTAGAAGGGTTCGGCATATGCCGCATTGTGCCACCTTCTTCATTTAAGCCACCCTGTCCTTTGAAAGATAGAAACTTTTGGAAAAATTGCAAGTTTGAGACTCGAACTCAAGAGGTTGAGAAACTTCAAAATAGAGAACCGGCAAGAAAGAAACCTAAAACTCGGAGGAGGAGGAAAAGGAGACAGTCATGGACAATCTTTGCTCGTAGGCATAACAATTCATGCCGAACTGAAGTCAATGAGCCTGCAGCTTCAGATGAGGATGATAGATTTGGTTTCCATCCTGGTCCAGAGTACACTTTAGAAGCTTTTCAAAAATATGCAGATGAGTTTAAGGATCAATATTTTGGACTTAAAGATGTATCTGAAGATTTGTGTGCTGGTGATGATAAATCCAAATTGAAGATGGAATTGTCAGTGGAGGATATTGAAGGTGAATACTGGAGATTAGTTGAGAATAGCTCTGAGGAAGTTGAGGTACTTTCCAGTCTATATCTGCAATTCGGTTATCCATATGGTTGAGTTGTAATTTCTATATATCGTGTATTTGTTTGTAGGTTCATTATGGTGCTGATTTGGACACTGAAAAGTTTGGAAGTGGGTTTCCTAAAGCAACTTTGGCTTGTCAAACTGATTCTGATCAATATGTTACATCTGGTTGGAACTTGAACAATTTCGCACGACTTCAAGGATCTGTACTTGCATTTGAAGAGGCTGATATTTCTGGTGTTTTAGTTCCGTGGCTTTACATAGGAATGTGTTTCTCATCATTTTGCTGGGTAAGTCTCCTTCACTATAATATGACATTGACATCAGATTAGTGGTATCTCTAGTTTTTATATTAGCGGTTTCTTTCCTAGTGTAAGATTAGATCCTGGAACTACTATTTACTGTTTAGGATATAATAGTGTTTGCTATTTTTTGTTGTTCAATATAGTAATATGTTCCTCACCATTTTGTCTCTTGGTTTGCTCTTATGGTAGCATGTTGAGGATCACCACCTGTACTCACTGAATTATCATCATTGGGGAGACCCAAAATTATGGTATGGAGTTCCAGCAAGTGATGCGTTAAAATTGGAGGTTGCTATGAAAAAACATTTACCATATCTATTTGAAGAACAACCTTCTTTACTCAATGAACTTGTGAGTGATTTCTTTTCTTATCATTAGGGATTCTGCTTTTCCGCCATTCTGTTGGTTGTTTTTGTTGTTTTCAAAGAGAAATTTATACTTCCTCGAGGCTACATAAAATTGGTCAACACACTGAGAGCGTAAATGGATAATTCATCTTGGAGAAAAGAAGAAAGGAAAACCAGAATAGTACTGTCATAATAAGCTAATCTTGTCATAATAAATACAAATGGAAAATATGAAAGTCTTTGTACCAATGCTACCTGAATGCTTATATAACCAGTTGCTTTTAAATTTCTAATAAAATGTTTTTGTTCTTGCTGCTGACATATATGGAATTGGCGTATATCAAATGGTCATGGTGAATTTATACATAAAATGATAAAGAAGCATATAATGTTTTTGTTCTTGCTGCTGACATATATGGTACACGGATGATGCTTCCAGTTTTGATTTGGAAAGATAAGCGACCTATGGAACTACATGGATGACAATCTTTGAGAAGGGTTTTTGATACTTAGTTTTTAAGGTCTACTTTCTGAAGAATAAGTTTCAAGACTGAAATGTAATGGATATCAATTTTGGATGGCAGAACCTTCTTTTCCATTTTGTGTTACACTTGTGGTTTCAAATCCCCTGATCTTCTTCTCGATTGTCTACCTTGGCCACCTCCTCTGGCTGCCATCATAATCACCTATAGAACCCAAATTTCTCCACGGTCGCTTCCAGCATTACCGTCCCCTGCCAAGTGGCAAATTAGTTTTGCCTACCTCCACCTCACCATTTTCTGAGTGCTTCTTCATTGCCATGCCTGCAAGCTGTTGGTGGCTACTTAGCTGTGCTCCCTTATCAATAAGCTCTATTCTGCTGGATCCAGACGCCAAAACCCTAATTCACCAAATCCTGATCTTTGGGTCTTTCCTCGTCTTCCACACTTCCAGATTTCACATAATGAACTCTATCCATGGTGCAGAACTGTTCCTAGCAGACCGCCAGTACAACCCATTCTTAAGCAACAAGGTGGATAAGGAAACGCTAATGGTGAGGGTATGAGAAAGATGTTGGTCTTGAGGCTTTTAATCTCAAGAGGAAAGCTCAAACAAGTTGGGATATTTTGAAGACTAGCCATTTCCCCAAATGTACTTTTGTCTCGAAAATAAGCTAGAAGTATGTTGAAAACAGGGCTTCAAAATATCATTTTTGCCCATGAGTCAAGGCGGCTCTTAGATCTCTTCTTTGTTTACTATATGAAACTTGAAGGACTCCATGCCTTAATTACTAAATGCTACATCAGTTTAAGAAAATATGTCTTCATTAATAATAAGTAAGTTGTTACATTTCTGAACATTCTTGTAGCTGTTCGTTCTTCTCTTAGGGTTGTGCTATATGTTATCAGTTCATCACTGGCGTTTGCTACTCTATTTTGTAACAGGTCACACAAATGTCCCCATCAGTTTTAAAATCTGAAGGGGTCTCTGTGTATCGTACTGTTCAACGTGCTGGGGAGTTTGTTCTCACTTTTCCTCGAGCATACCATTCAGGATTTAACTGTGGCTTCAACTGCGCTGAGGCTGTCAATGTTGCTCCTGTTGATTGGTTACCACATGGTCAAAATGCTGTGGAACTTTACCATGAACAGTGTCGTAAAACATCAATATCCCATGACAAGTTGCTCATGGGTGCAGCTAATGAAGCCATCAAGACCGTCTGGGAGCTATTATTACTAAATAAAAGTAAGAATGAAGGTTCGAGATGGGCAACTGCATGTGGGAAGGATGGAATCCTGACAACTTCAATTAAGGTAAAAACTTGATAAATATATGTGGTGGTATGGTGAATATTTGATTAATGTTTCACCATTCTAATGTCTTGTTTTGTTGTTCGGGATGTTATTATACAGAGACGAGTTTCTATGGAGAAGAGGAGAAGAGGCTCACTTCCTAAACTTTTTGAAGCAAGGAGGATGCCTAAAGACTTTGACTTGACTGATGAGAAAGAATGCTTTTTGTGCTTTTATGATTTATTTCTATCAGCTTGTGGTTGTGAATGCTCACCAAACCGGTACTCATGTCTAGAGCATGCAGAGTTGCTTTGTTCATGTGATCCCAGCAAAAGATATTTCCTCTTCCGCTATGATTTGGATGAGTTGGGGACTCTTGTGGAAGCTTTGGAAGGAAACACAAGAGCTGTATATGATTGGGCAACTGAAAAGCTGCTCATTGTCGATGCATCTGTCCAAGCACCAGAGAAGTCGGATAATTTGCAGAGAGAGCCTTTACCTGATTGCTGTAAGGACTTGATTTTAGTGAAAACCAAGAACGTGAATCTCACTGTCGTACCGCAAAAGATTTTTGGTAAGCTAGAGTCAGAAGTTGGAGTTGACTCCACCAGTATTTTGAAGACAAATAAAAGGGACTTAGATAAGATGCCAATTGACATAAATCCATCTGCTACTAATGGCCATCCTCTAGAAGTGGAAGAAGACAGGAAAAGTAATTCATGCACCTTTCCCTCTAAAGAAGGAATACCTAGCGAAAAACATTTGGACATAGTCCTTGACATGAATAAACCGTGCAATTCTGAGAATAGGGGATTTGTTACTCCAGAAGATTCACATTCAAATCTCAAAGACAACAGTCGTTTTGTCCTATCTCGTGAAGTAGACATTGTCAACTCTGTAGAGGAACCTTCAACAGCTGAATCTGTCAAGCATTTTGAGGATGGTCCAGTACAGCGAGAAGTGAGTGTTGGAAATCTGCCTTCCCTTAAGGACGGCAATAATGTCGTAGAGAATAACGATATCATGGTTGGGGTGTGCAAAATGTCCTTTGATTTTGATAGAGAAGGAGCAGTACTAAAACGCAAAAGGTGCAGTCTAGATGAATCATGTATTTCTGGACAGGAAGATGCCCATTGTGGTCAAAGAAAATGTAGAATGCAAAGTAGCAGTGGATCCAGCTCAGAAAGACAACGAAGTGTGGAGACATTTAGAGGCAGTTCAGAGCAAAACTTAGTCTACAAAGACATTGATCTTAATAGCTCAAGCAGTATATGCTTATGTGGACATGGAAGTGGTGCATCTGACATGGAAGTGGTGAAAACCTTGAGAGAAATGCCGGCAGAAGAAAATCCACATCATGATACCACGGATATGGATGGTTCTGAAAAGGATAAGCTTTGTACAAAGTCTGTCTGCGTGCGTGCAAATAAAAGTTCTCTGACAGCAGATGCCAATCTTCAAACGACCCTTCCCATTAAAGTGAAGAAACTTTTTGGAGTCAACCTCCAGCCCATGCAGTCATTTTCCTATCAATCCCAAAATATCAATACAAAAGAATCTTGTTCATGCATGTATAGTGTGAAGAATGAAAACATGTCCAAATCATCTTTGGCTGTGCATCCTTCTGGAGGTGCCAGTAACCTGGCCTTGGATATCCAAAAGATGTTGCATGCACCAGGATGTGATGTCATGCCTCTGAATTTCGGAACTGTGGTCCCTCGAAAGCCATGGTATTGTAGTGATGCCATATTTCCTAAAGGTATGATTTTCTTCTTCAATGTGACTTTCCAGCTATGTTTTCTTTCCTGCCATTCTGGTACCCTGTCTTGTGTTTTCTATATAAAATCATGGTTCACATTAGGAAATACTCTGGTTGAAAAAGATTCCCTTCAACATGACAGTTCTTCACTTTTGGCAGGATATAGGAGTCGTGTCAACTACTGTAGCATAGTTGATCCTAGACAAATATGTGGTTATATCTCTGAGGTCTTTGACGCTGGACTGCTTGGACCGATGTTTAAGGTATTCTTCTTCCTGTTTCACACAGACCAATTATTTGAGACCCTCTGATTACTGGCGATATAATTTCTATTGTAATCTTGCTTCTCTGGATTTTCAGTCTCTTTCTCTATTGAGAAACAAAAAACTATCAGCAAGACAGATAACAAAAAGGGCTATTCCTCATTCTGTTTAACAGTATTGAAAAGTAATAGCCAGTAATTGCATCTAAAATCCTTCTAGGAGGGTACTTACAATACTTATTGCAAAGGCTTCTTTTTTATTTGCTTATAGTTTCAAGTTATACAGACTGAACAGATTTCAAAGAGCTAGAAATATTCCACCTTTATTCACGTTTAAGGATCTCCTACAGAGCTACAGTTCACTGGCAAAGGAACATCCGAATACCAAGCTCAACTATGGTACGCAATATCTTACTTCAAGATAATTAGCAAAGGCCCATAAAAGTCAATTCAAGTTTATGAAACCCAACGTACTGGCAGAAGTGTGATTTGTTACAAAACTTGCTTTCCTTTAGGTATCAGTTAACGTAGAGCACTATCAGAGGCTGCCACAAATCTGTGCGGAACCAACTATAAGATGCATCTGAATAGGAGCCAACAAAAAATTGTGAATAAGCACCACCCAGTTATTCACATAAATTCCACGATGATCCTCAAATATTACCTAAACATATAGAACTTGTGAATATTGCTGTAAGCCATGCAGCACATGTTGACCAATATTTTTCCAAAGCATTGTGGTTCAGTTGATTTTAAGTCTGTTTTAATACAAAGACAATAATGGAGTTCACCAATGGAACTGTCATATGTTCTCTTTATCTCATTAGTGCTTGAGGAAATCAATATTGCCACTATTTCCTCATCTCAGACCACATCCTCCTTATGAAAGACAATGACGTTATTTGTCCCTTCTAATGGAGCCATTACCTTCTTGAACGAGTGCCAAACTTAGATATGTACCTTTCTGGCACTGACGGATGTTCCCATGCACCATGATGGAAAATAACATTCTCTTAATAACAAGTGGATATATAGGTCTGCATGTTTGAGAGACCTTGCTAATTGGAAAGGATGAACACACATGCTAATGGAAAGCATTCTACCTAAGGTCACTACAGTGGAACCAGTTAGTGTCAAAATCTCTATACCATCATTGAACTTTTCTTTCAAGTGGTAGATACATGACGAGTACTTGATATCATTTATGGTTGATTGATGTCCTCATTTTGCTTTCATGTCCAGTCCACACTTCCTCGATTGCATTTCTGTTGATACATATGAAGTAAGTCCGTGTACTCTTTCTTGGCTGCTGCTGCTAACGTTATGAAACTTGCAGGTTTCAATGGAGGACCATCCAACTGAAGTCTTCGTGAATACTTCACCTGGTAAGTGCTGGGAAATGGTGCGTGAGAGGCTCAATGAAGAGATCAGAGATGAGCATTACCTTGGGAAACTAAATCTGTCACCTACCCAACCCCCTGGAAGTCTTGATGGGTTTAAAATGTTCGGATTTTCCTCTTTGCACGTCATTGAGGTATACTATATTTTATTCTGTTGAATAACTCTCTACTTGTCTAGATGTATGTTATGGTGAATAGTTTAGATATTTAGTCTGCTGCACCTGGTGGATTTCCTGTATTATACGCTCCACACCATCAGTTTTCTAATGTTGTTCACGTTTTAAGACATCTGTATATTCGTGGTTACTGAATATTTGAAAATGTAAGAAAATTATGAATTAGCAAGGGAGGTATGAACTGATGCCGCAACTTCCATTTTCCATCTTAGGATGCTGGATGTTATTTCATATCCAACTTGTATTTTCTTACCAAACTTGTCTTTATTTTTGCAATTATCATAGACATTTGATTTTGGTCCACTTGCCTAAATTATTTCATGAATTTATTCTGATTTCTTGCTTTTGGATATATATATATATATATATATATATATATATATATATATATATATATATATATATATATATATATGTTGGTTGCATAGGCTTACTAATTTATATGTGCATCTCCTTCTGTTTACTTTTCTCCCCAGTCTATTGAAGCCCTAGATCCCTCTCATCAGTGTTCAGACTATTGGATGTCAAAATCACGTCGTCCATCAACTTCCAAAAAATGGAACTTGAACAATATACCTGATGAGCAAACTGAGTGCTGCAGAAACACAAACAGTTGTCATGCCTATGATTATGATTTAAACCAAGAATCTTCTCGTGATCAAATTGAACGGGTTCTTGAAAGAAGTATGGTTAGTCAAGGTGAAACCCTGATTGTGGAAGATGAGATATCTCCAGTGAATGTTCGGCATGTCCTGAGAGGACTGTTTGAGAAGGGAAGTCGTGAGGAGTTGACAATGATGCATAAGATACTTTGCAATCAGTCATGGAGTTCTAACTGGAGATTTGCATTGACCTCTCTCCTCGAAGAGATTCAAGATTTATGGAGAGATCCGATAAACAAATAGTTGTTTCTTCGATGAACTGCCGCAGAAGATTTCTGCCAGATTCCTTATATGGCCACCATTTAGACATTCTTTCATTCAGAAGTAATTATCTTGATCTAGTTAAGATTGATATTCATGAAGGCCCTCGCATGGCATATAGGTTCCTATATCATTCTGATGCAACCACGGGCATGACAGACTCTTTGATTCTCTATGGCGATCGCTTGCTGTGTATCGATCACAAACTATGGCATGCCAGCTTTTGTGGTGACGGCATGCTATCGATACATATGCTATCTTGAAAGGATGCAGATTGATCATTTGGTTTCTTATTGTGGATCAAGCGAAGTCCTGTTACTGCATGTGTAACACCATGAAAGAGATTCCCAAAGAGCACGATATTGACCTGTAAACCTTCACCATCAAATAGAACACATTTACATACTTCTTTCTCACCCGCAGGCAGCCAGAGTTTCTCCTTCTGCCATCTTCCAGATTTGGTTCCATTGTTGACTTTCGAATCTTGGGAGTCATGGTATCTTCATGTTCTGGTTGTCTCTACTAAAATAACAACCTCTGCATTGTTCCCGTGGCTAGAGACCTCTGATATAATGTACATAGTTTGAATTAATAATATTGAATTTCTTCTCACTCATCTTTGAATCACATGATTTGTCGTGCTTTATATATGTTGTTGGGTTTATGAAGATTGACCAAAACCAAAATCAAGCCTTCCTTGGGGCTGGGTACATAGAAATAGATTCTTCTTTGTTGTTGAGCTTGATCTTGTGTCATATTAGCTTTTTTAACTTGAGAAGAAAAGGAAGAACATGTCACCGCTGTATGATGACCGGCAATTACTCGTGATTCCAGGCGAGTTGCAGCCTGCAATCCTAACTGAGGATGGGTTTTTGGAGTTAGCTCACCCTTGTGGGATCGACACCCTTTGTCCTGGCCACTGTTAGCATCATGTGTCACCGAAGGCACAAGAGGCATGATGACCTGACGTCATCCCCACCTTCCTCTGGCATACCAGCAGTCTGTTCAGGGTTCCAAACTCAATAATGACAACTAAACACAAGGGTTACGCTTGTTGCGGGACTTAACCCAACACATTACTGCACCACTTGTGTTTGTGCCCCCGAAGGCACTCCTCTCTTTCAAGAGGATTCGCAGCCTGGAAGCAGAAGAATTGTTGAAACTTCACGAACAACGCCCCGGACCTAATGCTCTTTGTTCAGCAAGAACACGTTATTCTCACGAACGTTGACATTCCTCGATTAATGATGTTTCCAATGAGAGTGATAATACGTGACAACCATCACAATTAATCATTGGGATTTGTTGTTTTTAAATTCATGAAGCGAAATTAAGAGCATTACTATTTCATAGTAAACCACAACTAAATTGAACACAAGGATTGCACCCACCTTTGTAGAAACTTTTTAAAATATCTCGTATGTTATTATATTTCAAGAAAATTCTTAAGATGCCATTTGTTACTATCTTGAAATATTTCACACTAGCTTCCGGTTCAAACTAGAACGGAACTGGCCCCTGAATCGTGTCTAACCCGAATCAGTTTAACTGTGCCCAAAAATGAAACAGAACCGGCGAACCGCTTTTATGGTTCATCCTCCAATGAAACGGACCAGAGGGTAGAACTTCATCAACATTAGCACGACGGATCACTTTCAGTGATATTTGTGACATTTTTGTTACTGTGTCACATTCATTGGGGGTGTACAAAATGTGCCTGATTTTTTCCGCTGCTGTTTTGCGTTGATTATGTCTATGATGAGAAAGACTTGGTTGGGATGGAGACATTCAAGCATTCACAACTGTGGTGACTATTGTGTCCAGCAGTTCCTTGTGTGTGTGTGTGTGTGTGTGTGTGTGTGAGAGAGAGAGAGAGAGAGAGAGAGAGAGAGAGAGAGAGAGAGAGAGAGAGAGAGAGAGAGAGAGAGAGAGAGAGAGAGAGAGTTTGTTAAGGTCCAACCTGAGTGTACACAAGCCAGATTTGGAAGCATCAAGATCGACCCAAGCCTGATTTTTCACCAACCCACTTAAGATTAAGGATGTCAGTATATATATATTTTGCTTTTAAACATTCAATAGCATGAAATACCTTTGGGTTTTGGGTCTGATTTGGATTCAATATTTACTATTATTTGCATCCGAACCTGGCCTTTTTTCCAACAGTTGAAGATGCGCCTTGACCGACACATGGAAGAACTCGGGTTCATATTTTCTGACACGAACATCAGACAAATCATGAAACTGCTTGTAATTTGATACATGACACGGAAACCTGATAAGAACCTGATCCAAAAAGTCCATATTTGAGTCGACACGGAAAAAATGGGTTGTATTAGGGTTGGCGTGCTTTTGGCACAAACACAACCAGAAGATGTCCGAAAGTGTGTGTTTGGGCACACACCCAAAATGACAAAAATTGGGTCGCGTTTCTGTTTGACCTGTTTTTGACGTAACACAAAGAAACACGACACGGACTGCTCCTACTCTGGACTTGAAGAGTACCAGAATGGATAGAAACGTACAAGTACCCGAACTGAGTGAAAATCTCTGACGGGGGACAGCACGCTCCTCCTCCTCCTTCCCATTTCATAATCTTTCGTTCCCATTCGGATTTTGAATTGGACGAATCTATCTATAACTAAACTTGTTTTGAACTCCTTTCCATTGTTTTTAACTCCCGTCTCTCTCTCTCTCTCTCTCTCACACACACACACACACACACGCAATGGCAGATTCGGACGCTGCGACACCATCCCCTGTTGCTTCTCCTTCGGAGGTAACTCTCCCTCATGGTTTTATTCGAAGTTTTGGGGTGTTTCAGTAGTTGAAATATATGATATCACTGGACCTTCTTTCGTTTTAAATTTTTCTGAGAGTGGTTGTTCATTTCATTGTTCTCGTGATCCCCATTTTGCAGAAAAAAGAGAATCTTGCCCCTCTTAGCTCCAGGATTGCGGTTTGCTCTCTGCTCTCTACCTTACTTCGGTTTTTGTTTTTATTTGACTCAGGAATCTTATGTGGTCGTCCTCCCATTTCCCTTTTATTTATTTGTTTGTTGTCGAAGGAGTTGAAGGAATCAAAGGCGGAGCTGCTGAGCCGGATTCAAGGTTTGAAGAAGGTTAGATTTCCGTATCTTGGGTTTTAGTCCTTCTTCCTAACTTCTAATTTATTTACTTCTGTTGTTCCTGTGATGGGTTGTACCTTAACTTGGATTTTGATCTTTCTTCCTAACTTCTCAATTGTTTACTTGTTTTTTTTCTATGATGGTTTCTCTCCTGTTGTTTTTATTCATCCGTCCTCAATGACCTAGTATATATTTTTTTGTGTGAATAAATGCAGGATTTGCAAGATTGGAGATTGAAGCTAGATACACAAGTTAAGACGTACCGTGAGGTGAGTTTCATTTTCTTCCTGTCAGGTAGCTCCGGCACTTTCATTGTTGAAAGCATTTTGATGGATGGGGAACATATAAAGTGTGGTTTTTGGTTTAACTCTGACTAGTTGAGTTTGTTATAGTTTGGGGAGATTATGTTGGCCTAAGTTTCACATAGGTGCTTTGCCGCATAGAATACATTGATGACGTTGTTTTGCCTTACTAAGTGTGGCTTTAGATTTAACTTTAATGAGTTGACTTTGTTATGGTTTGCCGAGTGTTTTGTGGCAAAGTTGCATAATTGAGTAGTTCGTCCCAGAAATACATTGAGAACTTTGTTTTGCCTATTCAGTATTTTGAAATTATATTCATACTTATTACCATTTTTTCCTATAGGCCTTTTCTCTGTTTCTGTATGCGTGTGTGTTTTGTTTTACCATACTAGTTGAACCCGTGATTTGGAAATTATAATCGCATTTACAATCATTTGGCCCTATACTCTTTTCTGTATATATGTGCATAAGCGTTTGTCTGTGCCTCTATGTGCGTGAGCATGTATACATTGTTTAGCTTTATTGACCAAATCAGCTATTTGTAAATTATAATCACATGCTCCTATAAAGATTTTGTCTCCTTGTGTAAAGTTCTTCTCCATCTCTTCGTGTGTGGATGTTCATTTTGCTTTCTCATGTTGATAATCACATAATAGGTGAAGAAAACTTTTGTGGATAAAATTACTATGCTGATCCATGCTTGCAAAGACATGCAATGCACAGAGAGAGATGAATGTAGTCCTAATTTTGTTATTTGTCACCCCTCCAGTGAGTTAAGGCAGTAAAGACTGAGCATGCTGAAACAGGCAAATTGAACAAGTTGATCATTGGGTTTTTGAAACTAAACATGGGCCTGTTATGATCTCAACACTTCCAGATTGGTCATCACCAATTTGAATAGCCATGTCTCCACTTATCAGGGGTTTTCCTATAATCCATAACCGTCCTGGTATTGAATATTCCTCATAACAGTCGCATTTTCTGACAAATGCTTCTGCATCCTCTTGGGTATTATTATTCTGAAACACAAATATGTTCTTTATTCTGTATTTATGAGCTTTCTGAGTGAGGGTGAGGGAAAGTCTGAAGAGAGAATCATTCTGCTTCCCAGTCAGTTAAAGTAAGTCTGCTTCTTTATTATGTCCAAATAAGCTTCCGTATGATCCAACTCAAGTCTTGTTTCATGGATCTTGCTTTGTGGAAATCCGAGGTACCACGAGTTGGGTGTGTTTTTCCCCTCTCCTTTCCATGGATTTTCTATAATGTACTTTGTAAGACAATTGTCTGGTCTTTCAAACAAGCATGTTGAAGTTACTCAAATTTCTTATTCTCCCAGTAGGCAATCTGCATAATCTATCAGCTAAGCAGGATTAGAAAAGGGAGATGTAAGGAAAATTTGTTGATTGTTGTGATTTTGCATCACTGTTTTACCCTAAAATACTGTTCCAATAAGGTGAATTTACCCTTTTGGGTTGAGACTGGAAAAGATTGTACATTGGTTCCACTGATGGCCATGGAAATCCAATTCTTCACCCTTTCGGGAAAACCTTTGCTGTGCATTAACCAATGAGAGGTTGTATGCGTGGTGTCAAAATAGAGCTTCCCAAAATACCAAACAACTTTTTGGTTTCCTTATGAGCTGCTTTAGCTAATGATAAGTTTTAAGAAAGGCTAAGCAGTATTCTTCTGTTTCTATTTCGCCTATCTGTAGGTGGAAACATGTGATCCACTGAAACAGAAACTCATGTCTGTATTGATTATTTGGAAAGAGATTTCAGCAGTCTTGTAACTTTGTGATTTTTTTACACAACTCCGGATTAGTTTCAATTTGCTAATTCCTTTTCCACGGGAAACAATGTCTTTTATTTGCAAGTGATCAAGGGCTTGGAAATGGTTCTTTGTTTCATGCTACTTTTGATTGTAGATGACTGAAGTTTCTCAGTGAAGCTGGAATGCCACTCCCAAGCTTGAGTGTACAAGAATGATAAAGCGCTATTATACCTTCATTTGGTACTTGATGACATCAAATTTCTGTTATTATGTCTCCAAGTTAAAGTTGTCTGTTCGTTTCTTTGTTGTATGATTCCTTTTGCACCGTTAGTGTTAAAAGAAAGTAGCAGAAACATTATGGTAAATCTTTAATTTATTATATTTGCTTCAAAAAGTTTCGCAGGTTGGTTCCTTTTTATCTATTTGTCAACTTCCTAGAGCTTTATTGACTAATAAAGGGAAATTATGCTGAATCACGCTTCTTCAATGGGCAAAGTTAGGGTGCTAAAATACTTATGCTAAAAGCTATTTTTAAGCGTCCAAGTCCTGGTTCATTACAGTGTATTCGTATCATGCGTGGGGCAATGAAGACATGGGTCCCTTTGCTGGGCTATTGCTTCTTTACAGAGTTTTACTTTTCATGCCTATTTTTTTCTATACCCTAGTTATTTGATTGATGTTTAATTCATATATTTGGTTCTATTTTGCAGGAATTATCAGAACTTAAAGGGACCTTGAATGTTGAAGTTGGGCAATTGAGATCTGTAAGATTTAGATCCAGTCTTTCACCTCAAACTTTGTGATTATCTTTCATCTTAACATGCGCTTTAAATTACATAGGAGTTTCAAGAACTGAAGAACACTCTGCAGCAACAACAAGAAGATGTTGCCAACGGTTTGAGCAACTTAACGGTAAGCTGGTCATAACTATCCCGAGTTTTAGACACTACTACCTAGTACATGGAACCTGTTAGATTTCTGTGTAAAGATCATTAATGTTTCTTTTGCTAGGAGAGCTGTGGCTGGTTTATGCATCCCTGTTAATGATAAAGTTCACATCATTAGATATCTTTATTTAAGTAGGTTTAGTTTGAACCTCTTTTGTGCTTATGCCACTGAAAAATGTTGGGAGTTCTTGATCTGTGGTTTTTTTCCTTAATTTCTTTTGGAGATGGGGTTGTCTTCTGTGCTCTTATAGAGACAACCTCTGAACCTCCCTCTCTTTCACAAGAGTCAATCTCTCCAACTAGGCCTTTTCCCCTCAAATATGAGAGAGAGAGCAACTTTGATAGGAAAAGGCCTAGTTGGAGAGATATTGACTATTGACCCTTTGCGCAAGCTGGCATCACTTTTTAAGCCACTTATCTTCAATCCTCGATAGTCTCCTTTAGTTGATGATTCTAGATTAATCATTTATTTGTTGCAGGTTTCGGACGCACCCAAAGTGGATACAGCGAATGTGGATGCCGGTGAAGCAGAAAAACAAGCAGTTCCGTAATTTGTGTGGCTGAACTTGAAGTATCTTTCTCACAGGCAATTTCCTGAGTCTTGGTTTCACGCTTTAAGCTAGAAATTCGATCCCTGGTCCTGTGTGGCTCTTTGCTATGCATTGAATATGGATAGCAAGACATCCTGTATGTGGTTCTCCTTTTCATCTTCTTCCTGTAACATACTCGACTGAGTACTTCCATGTCATCACTTTGAATTCTTCATTTAGTTTTTGGTATATTAGTTTCTTGGTCTTTTCGCCAAGTACAGCAGAAGCTTATGGTTGGTAGCAACCACCACTGATGTCCCTCTGATCACCTGGCTAGTGTAACCCCGGTCCTTCGTGATCATTCTCCAGGTCCCCCAAGCTCATCAAGCTGTGCCCCTCATCGTTTACTTTTTCAATTCGGACCATTCATTTGATCGTCAAATGATTCAGTATAATTGTGTATGTATATTATAGAGAGAGAGTGAGAGGGGTACTAGAACTATGTAGGACAATTACTTAGAACTATTGCTGCACTAGGTTCCAAGAGGGGGTGTCTTTATCATCAAAAGAGCCAATAACAGGAGATAAGGCCACAACAATGACACCGTTAGAGGTGAGGTAAGATTGTGGAGAACTAGCGACTTATCATAGTTTTCAAAAACTATATATATATATATGGAGAGAGAGAAACTGGTAAGTGCTAGCAAATTCAAGTAAATCTCAATCGTTCAACTTTAATAATGGATATTTGAAATTTAACTTTAAAATAAAAAAGTATGTGTATTTTTTAGGTATATTTTATTCATATGAGAATTTTTTACTTTTAAAATTCAAATTAAGATGGATGATTGGTTTGGATTTTCTAGCACATAAGTGTGTTAGTATTTATCAGTTTCTCTCTCTTTATATATATAAAAAAGAAAGTTGAACTATGCAAAACGTTCATATACAAACTTTATCCAAAACTAATCTAAACTATCTCAAGGATGATGAGTAGTTAAGATTTAAAATCAAAAGTACAAAGGTACGTATATTGGTTATATATTTTTTACCTTTTGTTTTCCAATTTTCGTTGTTAAGGTCTCTGTCACATTGCTGAAATTGATTTATATAGAGTTTGCATTACATGGTACACTTTTCTTTTCTCTTTCTGTATATATAAATGCATACTATCTTGAGATGCGCAAAAATTGTTAAACATCTCTAATGTTTGTTTTTTAAGATCAATGATAAATATTTGAATTAAAAGTATTGTTTCTATTTTTTATTAATAAAGTAATTTAAATCTCCTAAAAAATATGATGATAACAGAGGATTTTAAACGGTTGTTGCAAGATAAGATAAGAAGGGCCATATATATGTTTGCCTGTTGGCCATATCTATACATTAAAAATCGAACTCATTGTTAGAGTCTATGGATCATGTATTTAGTTTATTCAACTTTATTTTTAATTTTGTTTTTAAAGGTACGATTAGATAGGTACCACTTATTAGGGACAATTAGTTTTTTTATATGTAATTAGATAGCTTTGTTAAATAACTCTAGTGATCTATCGATCATTAGGGGATAGGAGAAATAAAGAGCAAAGAGGCGGGTAACAAAATTGGGACTGTTGATGCCCTATTCGCTCCAAAAGTTCTTCTTCACTCGATTACTTTGATTAAGATTGTATAGCTTGATTACGTTGTTGATTATTCAACATAGTATTAGAGCCTCATCGATGTTTGTAGGTTGTGGGCATGCACACAGTTCAAGAGAAAAAGTATTTGTATATTATGATTTGAGTATAACCCTAATTTTTCAAGAAAAGTGGAAAATCTACCACTAATCAACATCCGAAATACAAATTAGCAAATCAACAGATTGATGCACGATACACATCTCGAGCCAGTAAGTGAGAATCTCGAGACAAGGAGACGGTTGAAAAAGTTGAGTATTTCGATAATTCTACACAATACATGGAAGGAAACAATAAGATAGATGCAATATAAATCACTACCATCAAGTTTGTTGAAAAGAATTATAAGGTATGGTCTAGGGCAATAGAATTTGCCTTGATTGCTAGGAGAAAATAAAAATTCATCACTAGAGAAATTTCCCAACCCCACTTGTTCGATCCAACCTATCTAAAATGGAGAAGAGAGAATGTTATTATAGACTGATAAACTCTATGGTACCTAATATTGGAAGTACCTCCATGTACTTGAATACGACATCTAAAATTTGGACAACCATTAATGATGCATATTCTAGGAAAATCGACATTGCCAAGAAATATGAATTACATGTGAAAATCCAAAAATGCTGACAATAAAATTTGACCATCAATGAGTACTATGCAGAACTCAGAGGATTATGGGATAAACTACAATATTATGGTAAAGGAGATTGTTCTCATTGTGTTAAGAGGAGAAATGTTGAATTAGAAGAGAAGAAAGTGTTTAATCTACTATAGGGAGCCTTAAGTGATTTTGAAAATGTAAAAGCTAATATCTTTAGCAACAAAACTCTACCATCCTTGGGCGTAGTATACTCCTTACTTATCCACGAAGATCAGAAAAATTTAGAGAAAGAGAAGATATTGGTAGGTGAAAAATCAACATTTGTAAGTAATGACAACAATGATCGAATCATGGAAGAGGAGGATTTATGCTGGTAGGTGTGGATCCCTATGTCGTGATTGACAAAGATAAACTGAAGTGTTCCTATTGTAGAAAGACAAGACACATTAAGAATAATGTCGAGAACTCATTGGAAAACCAACGTATCTCAAGAACAAAGCATATCATGCAAGTACATCAAAGACCGTAGACACAGAAAATAATATGCTTTCGTAGACAATAAAGCAACTGGATGGCTTGGAAAGATCCAGTACAATAATCTACCTCAGACTTGCAAGCTTCATTAGTTTATACCTCATGCTTCAACACCATGAACTCCATTACTGTGTCTTCTAGTACTTCTTGGATTATTGATTCAAGTGCAACCCATTATATGGCTGGTAACAAGCATATCTTTAGTTCCTATGAATATATTAAAAGTAGTAGCAACGTAAAACTAACAGATACTTCTCATATTCATATTCAAGGGGAAGGGAATGTGGGAACATCAATTGGTAATCTTCCTTTAGTATTACATGGTCCTAAGTTTCTTACTAATCTATTACATGTTCATACAATCACTAAGTTGTTAGATTATTTACATTTGATGCACACGATTGTGTATTTTAGGATCGGAGGACAAGAAAGATCCTTTGGCACGATAGAGAAAAAGGAGGACTATATCTTTTGGATAAAATCCAACTACCAGTAACTTACAAATAAAGGGATTGTGGATGCAAGTATCAAGAAAATCATATGGTGGCATCAAAGACTAGGTCATCTTCCTCTTTCAAAAATGAGAGTTGTGATTTCAAATCTAAACTTAAATGTAGGTAGTTTGTTAATGGAATGTGACACCTGTTAGAAAGCCAAGCATCATAGAGTTAGTTTTCTCAGTAGTGAGTGTAGAAGAATAAATCCATTTGAGTTAGTTCACTTAGATGTATAGGGTATGAGTCTAATAATGGATATGTCTGGCAACAAATATTTTATTACTTTTGTGAATAGCTGTACAAGGTTCACGATGGTTTATTTGATGAAAAATAAAAGTGAAGTTTCTGTATATTCTTCATGTTTCACAAATTTGTTATAACTCAATTTCAACATTCTATTAAAGTGTATTAGATCAGATAATGATAGAGAGTTTAGTTGTATAACTTTAAATAACTATCTCAGAAATCATGGTATAATTAATCAAACTACATATGCATATACACCTCAGCAGAATGGGGTGGCAGAGTGAAAAAGTTGCCACCTTTTAAAGACAGTCAGAGCCTTATTAATCGGAAGTAATGCTCCTAAGATACATTGAGGTGATATAGTTTTAATGGTTATCTACCTTATAGAAAAGAACTCCCTCGTCTGCACTATAAGAAAGAATATCATTGTAGGTATTAATGTCAAATGAGAAATTGTTTCATATTCTTCTGAAAATATTTGGATATATCTTCTATGTTCATGACAACTCCAAATACATAGATAAGTTGTACTCAAAAGCTGCTAAGTGCATTTTTCTGGGTTATTCCTTTACGCAAAAGGGGCACTTTTGTTATGATACTAATAGAAAGAAAATACATCTATCATATAATATAACCTTCTTTGAGGATACTATCTACTATGACAATAAGGAGGGAAAATTACTCAGAGAAGATTAAGATTTATGTGTTATTGCTATTAGTTTTGGAGTGGAAGATACATACACAAATAATGAGGAAAACTCTAGACGGAATTGTTCCATCTATCATGTCCCAAGAAGAGTATCCATCCTCCGATTCTCTGTTATTTGACTTAGTGTCAAAACAGTCAAACACCTTACGAGTTAAAAAGGATTTTGGATGCTCTCATTTATTTAAGAAAAAGGAAGAGATCTTACACCTATCCTATATCGAAGTATATATCATATTATGATACTTCAAATGACTTTAAATGTTTGTTCTTAACTCTGACCTTATTCAAGTGCCAAAAAATTATAAGGAGGCCAATGATTCTAAATACTGGAAGAAAGGTACGAAGACTGAACTTCAAGCCTTGGAGAAGAATAATACTTGTGAGATTGTAAGCTTACTTCTAGGTAGAAAATTGGTGGGATGTAAATGGGTATACACCATTAAGTATAGAGGTGATAACAATATTGAGAGGTATAAGGCATGGTTGCCAAAGGTTAGAGTCAAACCTATGGTTTAAACTATATCAAAACTTTTGCCCCAGTGACAAAAATAACTATTATTAGAGTCATTATTAGTATAGCTGCTAATAAGAGATAAACTTTGACAATATGTCAAAAATAATTCCTTCAAGGATACTTAACTGAAGAAATTTACATGGACTTACTGCATGACTTTTGTTACAAAAATGTAGATGGGAGTGTATGCAAACTCAATAAATCTATTTATGGATTGAAGCAATCACCTAAAACATGGTTTGAACGATTCAATGATAGTGTTATGAGCCTTGGGTTTACAAGAGGTATAAGTAATCATACTATGTTTGTAAGGAAAGGTAAATGTACTTGTGTTTTAGTAGTGTATGTTGATGATATTATCATAATGAGAGATAATGATAATGAAATCAAGGAGTTAAAGAGTCTAACTACTAAACTTGTTTGATATAAAGGATTTTGGTTCTCTCCATTATTTCTTGGGAATTGAAGTACTAAGGAATTCAAAGGGTATATTCTTAATTCAAAGGAAGCATACTCTAAATTTACTTAAGGACACTAACATGCTAGATTGTAAACCCACAACAGTTCCTATGGATAATAACTTAAAATTGAGTTCAAAGACTCATAAACCATTATACGAACCTAAAGAGTATCAAAGGCTAGTGGGAAGACTTATATATGTGACAATTACACACCCAAATATTTCTTATGCTGAGTATGGTAAGTAGATTTATATAGTGTTCTATCATATCTCATATAAATGATATAAGACAAATATTGAGATATTTGAAACACACTCCTATAAATGGATTATTATATACAACTCATGATCACCTCAACGTGGAGGTATTTATAGATACAGATTGGGCAGACTCTATTGATGATAGACGATCTACCTCACAATACCTAACAATGGTGGGATGTAACATTGTCTCATGTAAAAGTAAAAATCAAAACATTGTGGCTAGGTCATCTGCATAAGTAGAGTATAGAGTGACGACTCTTGGAGTATATGAGGCAATTTGGTTAAAATCTCTATTAGAGGAGCTTGACACTCTCACGAACGAATCGATCATATTTTATTGTGACAATCAAGAAGTAATTCAAATAGCAACAAATCCAATATATCATGAGAAAACTAAGCATATTGAAACAAATTATCATTTATAAGAGATGCAATAAAGGTGAGAACAATTCAGATGAAATATCTACAATTAGAAGAATAATGTGCATATTTCTTAACAAAAGCTTTGGAAAAATGAAAACTTTAAAAACTCCTTAGCAAGTTAGGGACCCAAAGTATCTTCATCCCAACTTGAAGGGAGTGTTAGAGTAAGCTTTATTTTTAAAGGTATTGTTAAATAGGTGCCACTAATCAGGAACAATTAAATCTTTTATGTAATTAGACAACTTTGTTAAATAAACCTAGTGATCAGTCGATCATTAGGAGATATGAAAAATAAAGAGGAAAGAGGATGACAACAGAATTGGGACTGTTGATGCCCTATTGACTTCAAAATTTCTTCCCCACTCGATTACTTTGATTAAAATTGTGTAGCTTGATTGCGTTGGTGATTATTCAACACTCATAATGGCGGCAACTTCTAAATGGTGGTTGGAAGAAACTTACCTCTATATATTAAAAGATAAGATGAGAGAGGGCCATATCTCATATCTCCTAATAGGGCATATGAGATACTTTGAGTTATGAGTGTTGAATAATCAGCAACGCAATCAACACTCAAGCTACACAATCTTCTCTCTCTCTCTCTCTCTCTCTCTCTATATATATATATATATAGGAAACCACCGAGCTCTATCACGATTTTTTTCTCGGTTGCTGGAATCTCTACATCCCCGTTTCTCTCTCTCTCATACTTTGCATGTTAGATTAGGGATAAGGTATTTATTATTTTAGGTTAAGATTATTAGTTCTTTTTATGCGTGTTTACTACTTTATGGTTTTCGTTTACCCGAGTCTATGTTTTATGAGAGAGAGAGAGAGCTGTCTGCATCATGGAACTTTCAAGCGGCACCGCCACTTTGCCTTTCCAGTTCCACTAACTCGGCACTGGGCGCCCCATTGACAATTTGTTGGATACAGTTTCTCATTCTTGTCAAGAAAACAAAGACCGTATAATTAAGTCAAACTTTGGCAGATGAATTCAAATTGATGTCTTTATGCGCATTTGGTTCTAGCACGAGCTGAACCTCACGCTGCATTTCCCAGACCTCCCCAGATTTTCATGGAAACACAGTCATTACTGCAAGGGCGAAAAGCAGTTGTAGGGGTCTCCATGGTTAGGTTTGGCTCAGTTCTAAGCTCAACCTCGATCGGAGCCAATCTAATCAGCTCCCCAATTTTCAGGAACCAAACAAGAACCATTATAAGTCTTAAAACTGAACCAAACCATGTAATGGTTTCTGGCTTGGTTCAGTTCTGAACCACCATCGATCTATGGCTGTGTGGGTTTGGCTGTGTTCTAATGGTTCGTTTCGACCTTCAAACATTGAACCAAGCCATTAAAGGGTGTTCTGTAAACCAAACCATAAAGCGAAAAAGAAAGTTCAGTAAGAAAGATGCTGTCTGTATTAGCAATCGTGGGCTGCGAATACAGGCAATGGGACAAATACATCACTCTCATTCCTAGTTACATACAACAGTTTTCTGAAATGCTTTAATTGAGATGATTACGAATTCTCTCTTGCTTGTATTTATGTGAGTCGAGCCTTACGTAAGGAAGTGTGAGACCCCATATATGTGTAAGATTGTGTGTGGCGGCATCTTATATATAGAGGGTGAGTGTGTGTGCCTCGTGCGAGCAGCAGCTTGAAATAAGTCGAGGTATCTTATTTTGGTGCAATTCAGAAGTGTCCCCCTCTCTCTACACACACACACACATATATATATATATATATATATATATACATATACAATGGGGATCTACATGAAGGGTTGGGGGGGTGTCCGCCCCTTGAAAATTTGAAAATTTATCGGTAAAACCTACGTTTTACAATCAATATATGGTTGAGATTCATGTTTCGCCCCCCTACACGATGAAATATATATATATATATATGGCAAAACCGTGGCGGCAGCTTCTCTTGTGCAGTGCTTGAGCCGGATTGCCGATAATATCCTAGTTACTAACGTCGGTCCTCCGTATTATTTCATGCTATTCTTCCTTCTTCCACATCATTAGATGGGTCGAAATCAGATCATTTGCAAAATCTGACTTTGTCTACATATACATAGATACATACACATGCAGACGCACACACACATAGAGAAAGAGGAGAGAGTAACTGGTAACTAGCTCTGCATATATACAACTCCCCTGCATGTACCTCCACACACACATAATATATATATATATATATATATATATATATATATATATATATATATAGAGAGAGAGAGAGAGAGAGAGAGAGAGAAGAGGTAACTGTAGCTCTACATATATATATACATCTAACTGGTAACTAGCTCTACATATAAACAACTCCGCCGCATGTACCTCTACCACACACACATTATATATATATATATATATATATATATATATATATATAGAGAGAGAGAGAGAGAGAGAGAGAGAGAGAGTAACTGGTAAGTAGCTCTACATATATATACAACTCCGCCGCATGTACCTCTACCACTCACATACATTATATATAGAGAGAGTAACTGGTAACTAGCTCTACATATATATACATCTCCCACCATGTACCTCATACACACACACACACATATATATATATATATATATAGAGAGAGAGAGTAACTGGTAACTACCTCTACATATATACATCTCCCCCACAGGTACATATACCACACACACACACACATATATATACATATATATATATATTATAGAGAGAGAGAGTAACTAGTAACTAGCTCTAAGAGGAGATGTAACTAGCCCTACATACATCTCCCCTGCAGGTACCACCACACGCGCACACACACGCACATATAGGGTCATACTTCCTTACGTGTGACTGGATCCACATGAATACAAACAAAACAGAACTCGCAATTATCTCAATTAAAGAATTCAGCAACACGGTTGTATGTAACTAGGAATGAGAGTGGTGCATTTGTTCCCATCACGTGGTGCCCATACCTGTATTCGTAGCCCACATTTGCTAAGACTAACAGCACCTTTCTTTCTCGCTTTATGGTTCGGTTTGGTTTACAAAACAATTTTTTTGGGGTGTGGCTCTTTGAAGGTCGAAACGAACCAATCTACATAGACACAGGTGGTGGTGGTGGTGGTTCTGAACCGAACATAGCCCGAACCGGTTATATGGTGTGGTTCAGTTTTATGACTTACAAATGGTTCTTGTTTGGTTCCTGAAAGTGGGGAACCGATTAGATTGGCTCGGTTCGAGGTTGAGCATAAAACTGAGCCAAACCTAACCACGGAGACCCCTACAACTAAGTTTCACCTTGCAATAGATTCTGTGTGATAACTGATCGACTCTTATTGCATGAATTTCTTGGGAAGTTTAAGCCATGCAAATAAAACCAAGGTTGAGAAATGAGACATGACATGCAGCTTTAGGTTCAGTTCGTGATAGAACAAAGCATATTTCAATTTGTTAAATAAGTTTGGTTGATAATACATGTATATTTTGCTTCTCGATTGAGTTTTAAAAGTAATAATGCACATAAAGACATCAATTTGAAATTAAGAAATAAAAAATGAAAAGCACAATCAAATACCCTGCAAAAAGTATAATTATTTTCTCATTTTCTATTTTCGATCCCAACCAACAATCTCAATTAAATACCTTTCATCCAATTATTGTGATTGGTACAGAAGGAGTCCACAATTGAGTAGTTTACTATATATATATAGGGAGAGAGAGAGAATAGCATTACGATGGATGAACGTGAAGGGCACGTGGTTCCTGGCCCCCTTTTGTAGTCATTTTCTTCTTCTTTGATTCGTGAGAAACTTAAGTTTCACTTTCGGGCCGGTTGACAATTATTTTGTCCGTTTCCTATCATTCTCATTCATTCATTCATTCATTCCACGAGAACCTCAGATAAGCTTTGGAGCAAACATGACATGGCTCGCTTTCGGAATTGCTCCTTCAAGCAAGGACCTTAATAACTGCCCTCTATACATATGTCACACTTCCAATAATCAAAGCCCGTCGTTTTCTTCACTTATCATCTACTCGTTTGCACCCACATACCTAAGCCTTTCACTGCTCCCATTCACGCACACGCGTGCACACATGCATATTCATGCACTCACGAGCATATATATATATATATATATATATATATATATATATATATATATAGAGAGAGAGAGAGAGAGAGAGAGAGAGAGAGAGAGAGAGAGAGACTTGAACTCCCCCCAGCATCAAGGGCGTCAAGCAACCTGCTCGTCGTGCTATCCCTCTTTTCATTACGAGGTTGAAGCCTAACACACACAAACATGCACCCCCAAGAGTCAAACTCGCCACCAGCAACAACGGCGTATCAGTGCATTGCCAGTTGCGCTAAGGCAGTGGGTGCATTGATTCAATTTCTGTCCTAATCAATTCATACTAAATGCACTGAATAAGGTAAAAAAAATTAAAACGTTCATTTATGGCGTTTTAGGCTTTTAGCTAAAGGTTGCAATGCCCTAGTAAGTCACGCACACAACAACACGCACAACAACATGCATCATATGGTAAGGTACAAAAATATCATGATTCCAAACACACGCACGCACACACACAATTTGATCACGCCATGCTTAACAGGAGGTTATAAACCGGTACAGTTTAGGCTCCTCTTGACTAAAGCCATCCATTGCATCACTGCCACTACATTATTGGATTGTTGTTGTATCTCGAACACAATATTGGTTGCATTCCCTGTATCTTTCTGGCCATTCATGATTTGGCTTACTACACCGAATGGTTATGCATGCATTTGCAGGTTTTGTGTGTGTGTGTGTGCGTGTGCACGTGCATGCATTTGTCTTTGCCTGTTATTAAGAAAGGAATTGAACAACCCCATAGCGTTAGCTCAATGGCAAGGTGCCCTTGATGTTGATGGAGAGTTCGACTCTGTGTGTTAGGCTTCGGCCTTCTCTTGTAACAAAAAGGAAGAAGGAAGGAAGTGAACAGGTTAGAACAATCCTTTCTTTTTATGGTCTGTGTATTGAACCCGATATGTATATCTTTTGTATTTCGCAAGATTTTCAACTTGAATATTCTTTCGAGCCGACTCTTAGCCACGAGAGCTGCAGTTTCTTGTAACATCCTCCAGATTTATAAAAATTAATACCCTCATCAATACGAAATACATCAAACTAAGATGTAATTACATTAAAATCATACCCTAGCTTTGATTCTTTCCTTTTAACAAATTGGATACCACAAAATAAAATATATTGGACGATGCACACGTTAAGTGGCCATCTGTATGGGCAAGTATGATATCGATTGGAATTTAATTGGTTGTGTCAGGCGGCATAAAGCTAAGTTGGCTTTAGTTTTGGCCATATATATATATATATATATATATATATAAAGAGAGAGATAGTGGTATATCATCAATCTCATTCAACTCAAACAACTCCACCATCTGATCGGTGTGATCAAAAGATTTAAATTTAAGAAGCAAATTGTATTGTTATATTTTTTTGCATCCCATTTAGTGCACAATGGTACAGTTCTCTTTTTTAAACAAATCTCCAATGTTGATTGCACTCATCAACGGTAAAGATGTTTGAGTAGATTTTGGGCATGAATAAGATTGAACATATACTATTATATATTTACATATATATATCATCCAATCCAATAACAATAGAAGATATAATCCAATAAGTCCACCTTTATGGGGTCCAACTGGGGCCTCAGTAGAGGAATTGATGAGATCTGAACATAGATTTCAGTAGGTACAAATGATCCAAACACATTTGAAGTATGTCAGTGGACCTAGAACAGCGCTAACCTTCCAAGACAATAAAAAGGATCCGACCCAATTTCAAATTCCGGTCTTATAGGCAACCTCCGAGTCGAGTCTCACTGGGTCCCTTGATGGATATTGAATAGCTCTGCTACGGACCTATCAGACTTTGAATCTAGATCTGATTATCTAAGGTCTGATTCAATTCATTCATTCACATTCAGTCGGACCCGACCCAAATCCAACCACTAACATCCCTACCATATGTAGGGTAGTTTTAATGGGTTAGAGAACAAACAAACATATTGTGATATTCCAAATCTAACCTATAAAAATTAACCATAAAGTTGGTCAAACGTAAATTTCCTTTTCATCAAATAAATAAATATAAGTAGGTGTCTAAACGAAAAGTTTGTCAATCTGAGCGTTGGTCCCAAAATTCATCATAAATTGGGCAGTCCAACTTAAATTCCGCTTCCCTCAAATAATATAAGAAATAAATAAATCCTCGCTCGCCCATTAAATAGGCTCCCTCCCCCAAGAAGTGCCCTCTTCACAGCCCTCTCTCTGTTATCCTGTGTGTGTCAGAAGGAGATGAACTTCTTGACGCTAACAGAGTCGAAGCTGCCTCCTGGGTTCAGATTCCACCCACGGGATGACGAATTGGTTTGTGATTACCTTGCCAAGAAGATCAACAAGGGCGACTCCGGCATCGTCGTCCCCGCCATGGTCGAGGTCGATCTCAACAAGTGCGAACCTTGGGAGCTACCCGGTACGCACCCTTCTCTCTCTCTCTAGCTAGCTAGAAGACCTTGATTTTTCTGTTTCATTCTTAGAGAAGGAAACGAAGCAGGAGTGTTTTCTAGTGATTGTTCGCTTGTGATTTGCTTGAATTTAAACATGGGTGGTTTCTCTCTCTCTCTCTCTGTCTGTATATACACACATATATACAAAGAGGGAGAGAGAGTTCTATCCTGAAATCTTAGAACCACTATGTTTCAAACACGCTTATATTCTGTTTTCTCTAAACAAGACCATCTTGAATTAGTTGCATGACAAGCGGAAGTGTCTATATATAAGATCGTGCCAAATTTTACATATTTTCCCTTGATTTTCATGTTGAACTATGATCGTTCGCTGCAGAGACAGCACAGGTAGGAGGAAAGGAATGGTACTTTTTCAGCCAGAGGGATCGGAAGTATGCGACCGGACAGAGAACAAATCGTGCAACTGTTTCCGGTTACTGGAAGGCGACCGGAAAGGATAAGCAAGTTTATCATGCAAAAACAGGGCAGTTGGTGGGCATGAGGAAGACACTGGTTTTCTACAAGGGAAGAGCACCTAAAGGAAGGAAATCAGACTGGGTCATGCATGAGTTCCGGGTTGAAGAGTCGCCGCTCTCGCCTCCACCGGTACCACTCAAAGTCTATGATCAATTCAACTTCCTCCAGACTAAATCAAACAAGTTTTCCGTCTCTGAATTAAACCTAAATTTTCGTGGTGTCTTGAATTTTTTCAGGAAGATTGGGTCTTATGTAGAGTTTTTCACAAGAACAGAGGATCTTCAGATAAATCAAACACAGAGAATAGCTATGAAGAAACAAGCTCATCTCCCCTTCCTGCACTTGTTGAGGATCCTTGCATGCAAATTGAGGGTTATGAGCATGGACCCTGCTTCTCCAGATTCAATCAAAGCCACTTATCTTACTTTGGAGGCATTACTGATACGAACCCTAGCTTGAATTCTATGCTGAAATTTTATGGTAATTTTTCTAATGATGGAGATGTTTTAAAGGCAGTGTTAGACCACTTGACCCAATCTGAAGGAGATGTGAAGTTGGAGGTGCCACCAATTATTGGGGATTGCAGTTTCAATAGATTCAAGCAGCAATCATTCAACAATGACAGCTATTTACCCGATATTGATTTGCGTAACATGTGGAACATCTATGAATGACTTTAGATGGACGTTTTGTACAAACCCTAATGTAAATTTTGTGATCTTCTTTGTAGATTGTATAGATTGTTAGCTTTTGTAAACACCCATTAGGATCATCTGTTATTATGTGAACTCAAGTAAAGCTGTGTTTGGCATTCTTATCCTTTATTAAGCCTTTCAGTGTTTGCTTTAGTTCGTTCTCTGTGTAAGAATGGCAGTTGTGATAATACTTATGGTGGGAACTCAACTAATGGAGAAGAGAGAGGTTTTTGTATCGCATCAGATGATTCATGACATCATAGACCAGATTATATCTGTTATTTTTTGCTTTTTCTCTATTTTTCTTGTTGCAGGTGGTTTTATATTGTAAAGGTTGTGGTACCTATTTGGAACATGTTCTACTAGTCTGGCTGGTTCTGGGTAGACCGGGATCATAGGTTAAAAAACAGTGGTTTCGGTTCTTCCAGAAGTGGGAACCAGAACCGAACCACCACCCCTTTGGGTCTGGTTTCATGATTCTAGTTTTGGTTTCACGCAGGTTCAGTTTTGTTGTGGTTCCACCCATCACTTTAAATTTGAAGTCAAATTTCAGTACAAAGTGTCCACTAGTATTCTCTCCCTCTCTCTCTCTCTCTCTCTCTCTCTCTCTCTCTCTCACACACACACACACACACACATCAATTGGTGATCAATAAAAACTTCCTAAAAATAGAACATTAAAAACATTATAGGATTTGAGAATTGGAGGTTTCGATTTCAAACTAGAGCCCATGTGTTCATCCAACATGAGATTCACTGACGGACTCAGTTTAGGGTAATATGAGACACGCATGAAAATATAAATATAAGTGTATTGTAGATATGAAATACAAGTGCGCCTCACTTAAAAAAACACTTCTTAAATCCACCACTATTGGTTGCTATTCTAGTTTTTGTCGGTTTTCTTGAAGGTGACACCGTCCGTAAGCAAATCCTCTGAGGTATGGATATGGATTCGCTTCTCCCAACTCCGGTTCCGACCCGTTCAAATGCAGGTTCATTTCTCGGTCCCAAACTGGGTAGGCTTATGTTTTAGGAAGTGGTCTAGAGTCGCAATGATTGATTGCAGGGTTGACCTAGATCATAAAATTAGCAAGCATATAATTGAGAAAAGTTAGAAAGCAAATTAAGTTGCACATCTTATTGTGTAAAATTAATGGCAGGCCTATAAGTTGAAAGAGATACAAATGAATTGCTAGTTCTAATGCCGTTGTTGTTGGTGGAGAGTTCGAATTCCAAGAGGTTGCATGTGTGTCAGGCTTCCGCCCTCTCTTTCTAACCCCGTCCCCCACCAAAAATAAAATAAAAATAAAGAAAAAGGCATAAATAAATTGGTATATCATAAAAACTTAAAATGAATGAAGTAGCATGTTGTTGACAGTTTTTTGTGCATGATTGAAAGATTTAATAACGTTAAGTGTCATCCCAACTCCACACAAGAGAGATTTAAATAGTCTGCAATGATCCGATTGCCACAATCTATTAGTTGTCCTCTGGATTAGATTAAGGGCCATGGCCCATTATTGATGTCATACAAGGATTTAAAAAGCTAAATGATGGATATTCCCTTTTATAGCTTCTGCATTCTAAAGCTGTTTGTTAAGAAACTCAATAATTGAACTCAATTAGAGCAGATGCCATCTAATGAATCATGGACCGACGAAAAGAACCTGCTGCCTACCCTTTAGTCCCGATCTAAGCCTCTGCGTGTGCGTGCGTGCATGCAACTGTATGTATGTTTGCACAAGAGAGAGAGAGAGAGAGAGAGAGAGAGAGAGAGAGAGAGAGAGAGAGAGTAGTGGTGTTTGATTAACCACAAAGTGTTGATGAAACGATCCTAATTAATGATTAATGAGCTATTATAAGATGTTGATGTGGCTTAGTGAATCTTGTTGCAAGAAAAGGCGATGGAAGAGCTAAGAGACTTACTCCCATATGGGCCCACCCGGATTAGTAGGGGTCCTTGTGGCCCAAAAATTCTTTTGGGTTGAGGTGCACTTGTATTTTGACGTGGCCACTGTCTTCTATATAATTTTCATATTCCGGGTACCCTAAAGTGGGTCTGCCATCGGCTTTCAAATACCCGTGGTTTAACAAAAAAAAAGGTCAAGCAAGTTTTGAATTGCATGAAAATCAAGCCTATGTATTATATTAGGCATCTCTCTTGTTTTATGTGTAAACGGCACGCTAGCTACATACAGTAATGCTTCTATTATTCTACATTCGTAGAAATTGCGTATTTAGTGTGAAGCTTTAGCAAGGTTAATTAATTTAATTAATTTCCAAAGAAAGAACCCACCACCCAACAAACTATGTCAGCAACATGAATAGAGTAATTAAATTACTGTTGCAGATCTTATGAGTTATTTTTAAGGGATTATTTTAATAGTTTTTTTTGGTATAATAGGGAGTCCAAAGCCTTATGCACACCCAAGTATGGAACTCATGACCTTTGAATCGTGAGTGAATCCCCTTGTACATTAAGCTACTGTTCTTTGTGCTTATTATAATAGATTTAGAAGAAAAGAAGGGCTATATTTGAGTTGGCTAGATAACAAGCCGAACAAACGAAACAAGGGCTATTTCATTCATGTTTGGATCGTTGGCTCATTTGAGGCAAGCCAAAAATGAACGGGATGCGAGCCTAGTCATATGAGCTAAACATGAGCTGTTCATGAAAGTTAAAAATGCAACCTTCTATATGCAATTGTTTTCGTATCGGGAAATTTTAATTTCCCAATACAAAATTGAGTTGGGTTTATTCTTCCCACAATTTTCTTTTGGAATAGAAAGTTTGGTTGATTTGATCATGAGTGGACTGGTTCGTTCTAGTCCGAAGCTTGCTGTGGTTTTGGTGCTCAACGAACCTTTTGAATCTATGCATATTGCATATATGATGTTAAAATAGGAGAGTTCCATATACATAGGACTCTTTGATGATATTATCTCAAAGAAGAAATGCTAATGGACAAACCGAAGGTCTATTTCAAATGAGAACAAGTGATTACAAGAAGAAAAAGATGCTAAAGAACGGTACAACCAACCTTTACATTAAAATGGACAGAGAATAATTTCCATCACCATCCATGCCCCGCACTTTGGCATGATCGACAATAGAGACAAGGGTCTCTCTCTCTCACACACCCACACCCACACCCACACACAGCTTTCAGCTTATAGGTGGTAAAGTACTGATGGAAGCAATGAAAATATCCTTCCCTTCAAAAGCCATAAATCACATGTATCATGTTTTAAGCATATGTATTTGTATGTAAAATCAGCCACATTTTATTTCTTTTTTTTTTGCTATAATTTAAGAACTTCACACATGAAAGAAGAAGGTAAAAGAAGGCTGTGTGGAGCATATAATCAAAGAACAATACAAACAAATAATTGGAGACCTCCCAAAGTGAAAAATATATAATTTTATGGTACATATTGACAAATAAAAGTAACACATCCATGGAAACAGAGTACCTCGCAAAGGTACCACCGAAAAACATAGCATCTAACCATTGAAAGGGACATATATACAAACACTTAATAAAACCCTCAACAAGCACATAAAGACACCCCCACAAGCAAAAAAATCACCTTGTTGATCATTCTTTGTCCCCCTCACTTTCACCAAAGATGAAGCGAGCGAGAGGTAAAAAGAGACGTAGAAAGATAATAGAAAAGGAGAGGTTGCAGGAAGCCAAACAACCCTCTCTTTTTAATATTAGCTACCTCTGTCAAACTGTACATTATTCACATTTGACATATTTGATTACATTTTAGTATCAGAACTGAGTTTTGTTAGATTTTACGAAGGCTATAATAGAATTGATATGTGCTATGTCTCTTGTTGGCTTGTGAAATGCTAGATTTGCCAAATGGTAACATCATTGGCAAGCTAGTTGTACATTAGATCAGTTGATTATGCATAACATTTAGGTGTATATATGTATGAGAAAAAGATGTTATACTAGCTAGTTGGACGGATATGCTTGAATTCAATGGGTCAAGACCTTGGTTTACAATAAAGATTTGGAATTCTTTAATTTTTACATTGATGAGCAAGAGTTTCATTTCTAACAGTTTTGCCCTCTTTTTGTTTCAATTAGTGGCTCGTCTTTGGCTTCTTGAGCTCATGTTTCATCATAGGACAAACATGGGTCTCCTCAATAGAGCAAAGGAGATGAGGTGCAAATAAGTAGAGAAGGACAGTTTTGGGTAAGCCTGAATCGGTGGTTTGCTACCACCGTTTCTGGTTTCCCAGAACCTGGAACCATAACCGAATTGACTTGGAGCTGCTTCCGGTTCCCGTTCTAGAACTGCCGGTTCCAGTGCAGTTCCTGTTTGAGTTTGGAATTGCCCATAACTGGTAAAATTTATTAAATTTTTTGAAATTTTAATAAAAAAATTAAATTAATACTGAAACACCGGTTTGGAACCGCCAAAGATCGAGAAATAGAACCATCTGATTTGATTCGTTCTCAATAGCCATGAGATGTTCACTTTAGGGTGATCTTTTTGTATGCTCTTATTGCATTCATAGTCTATGAAAGATGAGAACCAACTACATGGTGTAACATCTACATTGCCAATTCCAGTATTGTATATGTCATTAGTTCGATCCCCTATTGCGGGATGCACTCCCTGGATGTCGAACTCATGACCTCCAACTTGTGAGTCAATCCCCTAGACAGGTGAGCTATTGCTCATTATGGGAAGGTTTACTTATTTAGCTCATCAGACTCACCAATTATTGGTTCAACGGCGGCCCTCGTCCATGACACCAACTCTTAATTGCAGGGCTACCAAGTTCAATACATGAGGGGAAAAAATCGACACGAAAATGGATCTGAAAAAATTGTCTTCATGTCCAACCAAGGTGACAGAAAAAAGTTTAGGTTGCATCCAGGTTGACCTGTTTGACATGAAATAATACAACACGAAATTGTTGACAATTTCCAACTTGTCGAAACCTGACATGAACAAGTCTCCATATTCACGTCCACACAAGGAGACATAAATAATCGGGTTGCCCTTAGGTTGACATGAACAAGTCCCGAACCTGGCTTTATCTTTTTCAGCTTTTGAGCTAACTGAGCATTTAGTAGCAGTGGCATTCCGCTCCCCCGCCACCACCCACCTCAACAGAAAAATGATATAGACCACCATAATTTAGGTTTGGGCTAAAAGAAAATACCCCACAGTTTAACCGTGGGATGTAATATACAGCTCATTGTCGAAATCAAGAGTTGTTTGCCTCATCAAAGAAAATTTTCTAAACATACAAATTGGATCCTTATATATATGAATGCAGCTGGAGTTTCTGCTTATTTTCGTTTTCTTTAAATAGCCTCTTATCATACTTGGTTTGTGTTCATCTATTCTTTACAGACACACATATGTATGGAATATGCATATATAAAGCACCTACCGTCATGATTATTTCTTTTGAAGCAATTGTTACATATACTAATCGGTCACGAATTCCTTTTGAATCAAGGTAACATAAAGAAGCAATAAAACAATTATTCCTAATATTGGCTAAACTCAGATCCATGTTTGGTTTTCTTAGTATCCCACAAAATTATCATTCATTGTAGATTAAATACAATCTACTGACCCATAGTTTGATTTGAAATTAAACATGTTAATCTCTGTACGTCTACGTTTTCACTTCGTCGAGAATTACAGCAACAAATAAAAAAAAAATTGACATGCAAAAGGAGTGCCTTCCATGGTTGGATGAAATGTCCATAGATAGATAGTTCTTGTTTACTTCCAAATTAAGGAAGATTACATGACAAGAGTGTGATCAGCATTTAGTTTGTTTAATGCAAAGCTTATCTAATTCTCTTCTATAAGAAATACCATAAGCCAAAACGTCCATGATGACCCTTAACACTCAACCCTAATTTATGATAATATGTGTGTGTTTCCACGCTTAAGATCAAAGATAGGCCACCTTAAAGCTTTCCGCTGCCGGAAAATAGGTATTGGCAGCTAATGTAGCTTTATCAGGCGAGGCACACAAAGCAGTCTTACCCAGAGTTGATGTTGAGGAGTCGCTTGTTGATTTGGTATTCTGATATAGTCTTAGCTGATTTGGTATTTTCATATATATATATATATATATATATATATATATATATATATATATATATATAGAGAGAGAGAGAGAGAGAGAGAGAGAGAAAGATTAGTTCATACGCACATGTATCTATGCATAAACATTCTCAAATATTTCAATTGTCCGATCTTGAAACCAATGGTTGGAATCTTTAAGTTAAAAAGTAAATAGTAACATTGTAAGTACTAAAATACTTATTGTGTTTTAAGTACGTGTATGCATGCACACATGTATATGGGAGAAACTCATCCATTTTTTCCCAAGATTGTGCAAGTTCTAGGAATTACAGTTGGAAAATTTGTTTATGTGATCCTCTCTTTTTTTTTACGAACAATAGGAACTCAAATTCATGTATGCACACCCGCAGAAGTCGAACTTGCGGTCTACAACAAGCAGCTCAAGAGCCCTGCCTGGTGGGCTAACTTCCTGGTGATCGTTTATGTGACCTTTCTAACATCAACATGACCCCCAACTTTAGTGTGGTCCGATACATTCTTCAGGTTTACACGTCTATGCATGAATTCATTCTCGTGTTCGTGTCACATGAATAGTAAAACCAATAAGCTAAGCCTTCTTCAACACTACGTAAGGTCAGGTAAATGGACTCTTAGGCGCCATTCTCGATCTTGTGCAACAGTACCACCGTCTGACTTCATTCGACTAGCTTTTACATAACTTTGGCTATTTGGCTTTGAAATCTCAATTTCTCAAGCAAATTTCCCCTAAGATCTGTCTTGCATTTGGAAATCCCATGTCATGCAAGTCGCACGAAGAAATCTTAAGTGCTCATTAAGCAAAATCTTTACACGGTTAACTTGGCTCAAGAAGTCGACCAACTATTATTGAGGACGATCAGCGGTGGCGGACAGAAAAAAAACTCGGGGGTGAGGCGAAGTTCAGTTTGTTTTGAAATTCAGGCGAGTCAAACCATGTAAATCTTCATAAACTTCGGATCACTTGTTCGATTTTTTGGGTTTTTGTGGGTTTTGGCTGCCTCACATTGCCCAATGCATAGGTCCATTGATGATGAGGATGATGCTGATGATAATGCGGATGATTGATGATATGAACTACAGACGATAAGAAGCAAGGCAACCTAATGAGATAACTCTCTCGATAAAGGGACGCAATCAAAGAATGCACTAATTTTCGAACTCATTGCATCAACAGTGATGCATTTCACATTATTTTCCACACTGTATGCTCACAAAGTTGCTACTGCCCACTTCGAATTCGCTCTTACGTTGTGAATTTGATCTTTGAGATCGTATGCCTTGTGTTGCATCATCCATTGAACGGACAGCCACAAGGTACAACCCCCTATATGAATAAAAAATCTGCGTTAATTAAGTGAAGCTGTCATTAATCAGAATCAAGGTTTCAACAACCAACTAAGTGCCTTCTTCGAAGGAGGGATGGGAATTTTCTCTTTTTACTTAAGATGGGATCAGGATGTTGTTATATCACCTATCTTTCTAAGAAAAGGATTCATTTCGTTTTCGTTATAAAACACCAGGCAACTCTGGCGAAAGAGTAGAGGGGAAAAGAAGCGGACCCATTGAGTCCTTCCATGAGTTTTGCGGTTTCCTCTTTCCTCTTTATCCTCTAGCCACCGTCACTACTGCCCATCGGCCGTGATCTTCTGAAGCAAAAGAGTGGCTGTACACAGTGACGGATCTAGAAGCTCTTTTAGTGTAGCTGTACACATTGGCGGATCTAAAGTGAGGCGAATAACTCCTCGAATGGAATGATTTAGAATGGGAAGAACTATGTATATAGACCATCGATCTATCACCCATTATAAACTTGAAGTTGATTTTCGAAATTTAGGATGGGAAAGACTCCCCACCTCAGCTGCTCAATGTAGATCTGTCACTGGGTGTGATTGAGTACGGCAGCTGGCAGAAAACAATTGATTTTTTGGGCAAAAATTGTATATGTTGTGCATCAAGTCGGGCATGAGCCGAACCCTGTAACCTGTGTCAAGAGTGACACGGGTCAGGTCCGTATCTGGAATGGGCACAATGGTTCAGATCCAGCAGGGTTACTGGATATGGATCCTCTTAGGGGGGATCATGGAAGCTTGGGGTTTTGGCCGTTTTGGAGTCATCCAGAGTTCAATTAGGACATGCCTTGAAGTGTTTGGACTGGTAACACATTAAACGCTAATCTTATCATGTTTTTGTTATAATTTAGGGATTAAATCAAAGAAATTTCGGTGAAAAGTGAGAAGATTGTATACCCAGAATCAGATTTTTTTACTGTTAGTTGAGGTGGTCGTAGTGTTTTCTTTAAAGAAGCATGCCTGGCTCTGCTTTTAAATGAATTTGGCAATGCATATAACTGTCTAATTACGAAATTAGTTCATGACGATTTGGAAGATGATTCTTATTAAATGATGTTTTATACTCCACCGGTTTATTAAGACGCATGGAAATTATTTATACTAGTATGGTTGAGAATGACAAAGTGTGTGTAAAAGTCATACTAGTGTGGTGACTGATTGATGTGCATGCAAAATGAAACATTAGTTATCTTGGACCAATTTTCGGTATTGAACTGTGTAGGCTAGGCATGACCGGTTCTGGTTTGCTTAAAACCACGAACTGTAACGAATCAGGACTGTGCTGGTTCTGGTTCCAGTTTGGAACCGTCAATTTTGTTCTTGTTCCAATTTAGACCTAAATCGTTCCAAACTGAAAAAATATTAAAATAATCTAAATTTTGATAAAAATATTAAAAATTATGTAATCAGCGATTCTAAATTGCCAAATCTAGTTCTAGTACAGCTCCAGCTTCTGCAAAATTGGAACCGAAACTAAACCGGGTCTTCTCTGGTTTTGGATCTAGTTCTGGCATGGTTCTCGTTGTTCTGGTTTTGCAGAAGTTAGAACGGGAACCAAACTGGGTCCTCCCTGGTAACGGTTCCTGACTCGTTTCAGTTTCGATTAGAACCGTCGGACGGGTTCTAGACTGGCCATGCCTAATCTAGATCATGCCGATAAATACAAACTTATTGGGTACTTTGTAAGTTACACTGTCACATGGGATTGCTATGTATATATATATATATATATATATATATATATATATATATATATATTATATATATATGTGTGTGTGTGTGTGTGTGTGTGTGTGTGTGTGTATACGTATTTGTGTGTGCAAAAAAACATTTTGAAGGTTTATATTTATTAGTTCAGTTATACCTACCATGAATATTCAATTATTGGCATGTGCTATGTATGGGCTATACGTTTATGTGGATGGATCCTGTGGGGCGTGATACTAGTGTCCGAGTGTCGTTGTTTTACAACCAAGTTCTTCAATCCAATCCCTCTTGCGTTTAAAATGAAAATTAGTAAAGCACCTTCTTGTGTCTGGTCATAATCCCTTTAACAATTTTCCTCCCTTCAGCCTCCTAGCATTCATTCTGCCCTACTCGTCATATTTGTGAACCATGAAACAGGAATCGCGACATTTAAGACATACAGAAACTCGAGAAGGAACTGAACTTTAACAATATCATAATAAACCATAGAAATCTTACAACTATGGGCTATGCTCCATTGGTTTTCAGAAAGAGAAATCGCCGTGGAATCAGGAGGAAGGACGATTGGATTGCTGAATAATTGAAGATACAAGTTTTACAACTATGTGCTCTGCCCCATTGGTTTTCAAGAAGAAAACAGTGGGGCTGCTAATTTCCCTTGGTGATCTTCCATATCACCGAATAGTACTGGTGATATGGCCTTCTTTCTCCTAAAACCATTCTCAGCTACTAACATGTTGAACTCCTTACTTCTTCTGCTGAAAACTAAAGCTAAAGGTGTGCTTGCCTCCAACCTGAATATACTGATCGTACACATAACAGGCAAACCCCCACAAGCTTATTAGTAAAGAGATGGCTTTCACGGGATCCATATTATCATGGAACACAAAGATTGCCAAAACAGGCACAATCGGCAATGCCATGGTACTAATCACTGATGAGAAGAGTGAAGACACGGTGAAAATCAATCCCATCACACTAACAGAAGAAATCTGACACAAAATGGCAATCCAAGCGACTGTCATGACGTAGGAAATCTTACCAGCTTCGAAGTTATGGTACTCCTCGGAGATATTCTTCCAGCTGCCGCTAAGAAAAAGGCCAATCAAGCACACAACTATTGCAACAATGTCGGTATAAATGTGCATCTCCAGCACAACATAAAAGGTCTCCTTCTTGAAGTAATTCTGGAAGGAGAGCTGCATGAGGGAGCTGGTGAGTGCATAGAGGGAGGAGGCTGCGAGGGTACAGATGAAGCCAATGGCGTATTCGGTGGGAGAGACGCCGATCGGACGCTCTGAATCGGACCGGACTGCAAGGAGAATAGAGGAGAAGCTAAGGAGAACAAGGGAATTGAGTATAGGGGGAGTGAATTTCTCTGAATTGAGGAAGAAGGAAGTGATTGAGTTGAAGGCCAGCTGGGTGGCGCAGAGGAGGGAGTACGTCGAGACCGGGAGGCTGGAGACGCCGTAGCTATAAAGCATTTCGTCGGCGGCGATCAAAAGTCCGATGCCAACATAAATGAGCATGGTGTTAGTGGTTCTCGTGCTGCCGGTAGCAGTACCCTTGGAAGCGGTAAAAGAGGGGAGGAGAAGCAAAGGAAATAGGAGAGGGACGCCGCCGAACTGGGCGAGCGTGGCGAGCCATTTGGACTTGCCATTATCGGCGAAGTAGAAACGACTGAGGAGAGTGGCAGAGGCCTCGCTGGAAAGGACGAAGAAGATGCTCAGTGCCGCCAGAAGCGGCTGCCTATGGCGGTAGAAAAAAGCCTTACTGCTGCTGCTGGAGGTGGTAGTATTGGAAGTGGAGAGAGTAAGGGTGGTAGTTGGTACTTCCGTTGTCACCTGAACTTGGCCGTCTGATTTTCCTGCTTCCGCCATTTTTCAGCCACTGAAATGGTGTAACAGCAACGGCCTAGGCCAAACACAAGCAATCTGGTTCTACAACAAAAGAATAGATTCAATAGCATCACACAACGTGAGTGCTAATTCCTGACAACGTTCTCTCTTGGGGCGAATGGACAAGAATAGATAAGAGAACGGATATACTGTTGTAATGTGAGCCTGTATCTAACCCACAGAAGCTGGTTTGCTAGCAGGAAATGGACTGTGTTTATGAGAGGAAGAGGAGAGAGAGCAACCATGGACGAGGAGATGCTTTTAAGGTCGGCCAACGAAAGAATAGGAACAACAAATGCGTGAGAAGCGACAGCGAGACACCTACCAGAGCAACGTGGTTATCAGTGGCATCCCACAGAAAGATGACTCCCTGGGAAAGAACCGGTCTCGTTCCTCCAATATTAAAAGAGTCCAGCCGCACACCACACCAGAATTAAAAATCCGGCCTCCCAGTCTGTGTCGATCTTCAACTTCACCAGATACTCCTAAACGTATACCTTCACAGAAGCCTCCTAATTGACAAAGCATGTCAGTGAAAAATCTAATCTTATAGAGCGTACTAGAAATGATGATTTGCTGTTGGTGGGGAGTTCGACTCTCAAAAGGTACATATGTGTGGTTGTGTTAGGCTTCGGCCTCTGCTTATAGAAAAAATATGTGTATGTATTAGGCTTTGGCCACCGTTTGTAAAAATATAAAAATAAAATAATATTGTTTTCACAGAGCATAGAGCTAGAAACAGGTACAGGAGCACCATCCCCCGTGGCTGGTGCTGAATCCGATTCGTTATCTTTTTCGACTGAAATGCGTGCGCGTGCATGTGTGTGTGTGGGAGAGAGAGGGGCTTAATGTCAAGTTTTCTTCATTTGAAATTCTTGTATTTAGTTAGAAACCAGTTTGCTGACTACATTTTATGTTGCATTATGTACCTTGCTTATAAGGATATGCACCGTTCCGACTATTTTATTCGTTGATTTGTTTAATGACAATGATTAAGTACCTTTCATCAATTTATTTAATGAGTGATCATTTCTAATTTTACCATCACAAGTTGAAGGTCATGAGTTTGATCACCAGCACCTAGCACATGCATCTGGCATCGGCCTCTCTAGACATGTCCGGTTTTGGATTTTCAAGAAGAAAAAATCATAACCCAACTAAGACCAGGCTAGTTTCAGTTTCAGTTTGCAACCACTAATTTTAATTCCAGTTTGAAATTTAAACCAGACAAAACCAGAAGAAAACACTAAAAACTTTGAAATTTAAAGAAATAAAAGAACAATAGAATTCGGTTCCCGCCTTTTGGTTCCATGAAAGGTAGAATCAGAATTGAAGTGGGTGATCCCTAGTTTCAGGTCTGGTTTGATCAGTTCTTGTTCCAGTCGATTTCTGACCCAGTTTGGTTCAGTTGAAACCATCAGGCCGGTTCCAAACTGGCCATGTCTAGGCCTCTCCATTCTAAAAAAAAGAAAAGAAATGGAGCACATATATAGATACTTTCTTATTTGCTTGGACTTAAGGCAAGACATTCGCTGACTCACAGTAGGTCATCTCCAAGTAGATCTCCCACTGCATGCTCTGGGAAGGCTTTGGCAGACCTACTTGGAGAAGAAACAAGCTCGTACCTCGTATATATTCATGTACATGTATACGGTCCTCTATACATGCACAACATGAAATATTATATGGTAAAGCAACATGAATATTAAATCAAGTTTGTTCATATAATATTCGTGTATCAATATATAATGTTAAATACTACATGTATACCTATATTAGTGTTCATGCAGACCTTCGTATATACAATTATTCATACCAACATGAATGCATGTTCAGGATTTAGTTGGTTTAACAAAATGAACCCCAAGATATCAATAATAACAGTCATATTCAACTTATACACAGGAAAATAATCAAAAGGATGCAGTACATGAATTTCATATGCATGGTGCGCACATGGATCGGTCACAACATGTTTCAACCATGAAGTTAGGCATGCATACCAATATATATATATATATGTGTGTGTGTGTGTGTGTGTGTGTGTGTGTGTGTGTGTAACTAATGTTTAATGGTGGAACTAATATTGAGTTACCTAATTAACAAATCGCTTGTATATGTAATATACATTCAAGAGGCTTACGATTGAACATACATATATAACTGTTGTAACAATGTTACACATTTACCACTTTGTTGAACCTCGAAACCTGTCACCAAACGCGATCGAAACAGGAACTTTTCGCACGTGGAAGCAAACACTATTGCCAGTGATAACGTTGACCTTGGTAGTCGACCAGCCCATAAACACTCATAAACTGGAAAAGATAATCAATATAATCAAAAGCTACGTATAAGGAACTCTTCCTTGATTCTCTCGGGCCGAGTAGCACAATGAGTTCCCTCCCTTGAGGGCACACTAGCACATGCTAGAAAAAGAAAACCTACTCAACCCGGACTGCTCGTCTCTCTTCGATGCTGCTCACACACGTCAAGAGAAAGAAGACAGTACTTTATCTCTCCTGGAATCTCTCTCAAGAGTAGAATAGGACTCGTAAACTTTAAGAAACTCTTTTATAGAGGAAGCCACCCACGTGGATCCGAATCGGACTCGACTCTACTACACTAAATCCTTATTACTAAACGGTCACAATGACCCAAAACACGATCCACCAGACAAGACGTGATTTGAACTCCAACAATGCTGACCACATGAGCTCCGCCTCGGCTGAACCTCCCTGCAGATCTCGGAGCTCATCCGGTATGTAAAGTATGAATTCATGGCAGCAACAGGTATAGAACTATTTAATCTAACTATAAGTTTCGAAAAACTTTTGGTAGGTCTGAACCATCAGAGACTTGGCTTGATTCAGAAAGAAGATAGGAATGGTTTGAACTTTGATGCCAAATGAACGTAAGGAAAATGCTAAGTTAGTTCAAGAACCCTAAAAGTATCAACGTTAATATGGAACTTTCGACGAATTCCCAAACAGGATAGACAGAGAGGAGAATTTTGAGGTGGATAACGAACCTCTAGCACCGGACAAAGAACCAGAAATCTAGTACCGTGAATTCTCTTATGATATGTCAAGAACTAGTATGAAAGGAAAACAAGCAGCCTTCCTCCAAAGAGAGAACATATATGAAGATATAGGATCATTAGAGAGTGTTTGATTCGTGGTGCCAAGCGTGTTAGAATTGTAAGCTTAGACCCACATAGGCTTGTAACCATGGTTCCAAGGATCCAAGGTTATGTAAGCAGGATTTTTTAAGAACCAGTTAATATCATATATTTGAAATAAAATACAAAATTTACTTCATGAACTGAATATTTAAATTATAAATAATTATATATATATATATATATATATGTATATATATAATATACTTAGTGTGTATATATGTATATATATAACAGATGTATACATGCATATATATTTTATATACACACATATATTATGTTGGAGCAGAACACACAAAAAGACACATACTTTGGAGTGGAGCGGGGTGGGTTAACAACCTTAAACCCTACCCCGCCCCGCCCAGCCCAGTTGCAGGTCTTCTATGACTCGCCAGCCCCACAGTGGGGCGGGTAGAGCCCAGCCCCAAGCATAGTTCAAATAGAGAGGGTCCAAACAGGTACAGTTCATCGGTCATGCGCCAAATTATTTTGTGCTGAATCAAATGGAAAAGAAGATGGGGCGAAGAGCCATACATGCCGTTGCAGACCCTTTCTTTCCTTTCTCTGCTTCTTTCTCTCTTCTCACTCCTCTCCTCTCTTTCTTTCTCTCTCACTCTCCCTCTCTTTCTTTCTCTCTCACTCTCCCTCTCTCTTCAACGGTGAGGCATGGAGAAGGTTTCAAAGAATAGGAGGCCGCTACTTTCCTCTATTGCTCAACGTGAGAGAGGCTCAATCGTCGACAATTATTTAAGAAAAAAGTTATTCTAATTTCTCTTTTGGAAGTGATTCAACCTTTTTTTAGTGATTTATCTCAAATAATTCAACCGTTTTGAGGCCCCTTCTTACATTGCCCATAGATCATGATACTTTCCTTAGTGTTCGTGATATCTACCGTGACTTTCAATGTCATGCTCCTGGTTTTTGAATTTTCTTTTCTGTTTCACCTTTTGAATATCTTGTGCTCGAGTTTGCTATTCAATCCCTTATTTTAAATCATCATTTTTTATGCAAGACAAGTATATACTCCAGGAGAAAAGCATAGGAGTCGAACAAACTTGAGTGGTGGTCCATTGTAGGGGTGTTCGCGGTTTGGTTTGGTTCTAGCCTCAACCTCGACCCGAACCGCTAGTTTTGGTTCTTAATTTTTTGAGAACCAAACTGAACCGTGCTATGTTCAGAACTGAACCAAATCGTCAATTTTGGTTTGATTTGGTTCTGAACTACAGTTCTACTTATTTAAGGATTTTGTTAATACAATGTATTATGCTATATAAGATTATTTGGATCTATGGTCCATATTTTATATGTATGGGGTTCTAAAACTCATATATATATATATATATATATATTTCTAAACTTGTCAAGATTTAAATCCATATAAGTATATAAACTTTATATATAAACACACACACACACACACACACACACACATATATATATATATATATATTCACATTTTAGATTTATATAATGTTATGAAACTCATATACATAAACTTAAAAACTTATAAAGATTTTTATATATACATGTATATAAACTTTATATATTCACATTTTATATGAATATAAGGTTATAAAGTCATATACATAAACTTATAAATTACAAAGATTTATATCGTCATGTATATAAACAATAATGGTTTGGTTAAGTTGCAACACTAGAACCGGGAACCGCCAGACATGTAGAACCGAACCAAACCCCCGGTTTTGTTCGGTTCTGGTGGTTCCATGAATACCCCTAGTTGATTGCTTTGCATCATCAACAGTGTTTCCCTGCATACCATTTACTTTTCGGGGGAAGGAATGCGTAAAGAAATCAACCTGGACTAATTCTGGCTAACAAGGGTTTGCAAAAAACCAGCCCGAATAGGTCAATAGGTTTCTGGTGGACGTACCCTGGCTATCAAATAAATATTTTCAATTGCTGAAAACTCATCTTAAAACCATTTTCCATTGTTTTGATATTGTAAGTGCGACAATGATGGTTTCCTGTCTACACACCACTGACTGTGTGCACTCTTGCACACACTTTAATTTTTGAGGAAAGGAGTTTAATACATGGTGGGCAGCCTTGGCGTGCTTAGTCAGAGAGTAGCATGAGTGTTTTCATCATCCAACTAAGTTGAATAAGAGAAGCTGATGAAGACTAGAGGGGATTTGTCATTTGCAGGGTAAACATATGCTCCGTGAAGAAGTAAGAAACCACCAGCATCCCGAAGCTGTATTGTTGTTTATACATTGTATTTTTATTGTTCACTTATTTATGTGTTGATTATAAACAATATTTAAGATATTTGTATATGGTGTAATTGGCTTTTTCCTTTGTTATTACTCTTTAAATATGATTTCATAAAAGGGCTAAATATATTTTTTATTAGTTAAATCACAATATTAGTTAGAGAATAGTTATTGCGGAAACTTCTATACCAATTAGCCAGTGAATGGCTAAAAAGGATATTAGCTATTGTTAGCTGCATATGTTAACTAGGGATTAGCTACGGTGCTCAACAAGGAAATGGCCTACGGTTAAAACTGTTGGGGAAAGAAATTGTGACAGCTGAGATAGAGAACTGATGTCTTCTAAGGGGGCACGGGGTGGGCCAATCTCCGTTTGTGATTTAGAATCGCCGGGATAATGATGGTATAGCCTTCTTTCTGCTCCAATTATTCTCAACTATTAACAAAATCAAGCACCTGGCTTCTTGTTCTTGTTTTTCTTCTTCTGAGAGGTAAGTGCTACTCCCTCCAGGATCAACGTATTGGTCATAAACATAAGAGGCCAACCCCACAAGCTCAAAGACGAAATAATGGCTCTCATGGCATCCAACTTATCATGAAACACAGGGACAATAGGCAAATGCCATGGTAAACACTCACAGAATAAATCTACCAACTACAATACAGTTTAATGACTCAATAATACATAGTATTCCTCAATGGCCAACAATTCAATCTGTCAGCTATAATCCATAGTTTTTCTCATTCTGAAAAAACTCTCTTGGCTAACAGCCGCAGTTTAGAAAATTTCTAAATTCCATCTTAAAGAAGATATAACAAAACACAAAAAGAAGTATAAGGATATAGGTGTGTGACTAATTGATAGTGTCATACAAAAAGATACAAATTCAATAACTATGTGCTCGATGCTTGATCTATTCAATAATTATGTGCTCCATGCTTGATCTGCCCTATTCGTCTCTGAACAAAATTTTGTCTCTTTCTTCAGCCTGCAATTATTCCCCACTATCAACACAATCAACAACATTTCTCTTCTTCTTCTGAAACGTAAAACTAAAGGTATTCTTTCCTCCAGCCTCAATATACTGGTCGTACGCATAAGAGGCGAACCCCCACAAACTCAAAAACAAGGCAACCACTTTCACAGCATCCATCCTATCATGAAACACAAAGATTGCCAAAACGGGTACAATAGGCAATGCCATGGTAGAAATTACGGTGGTGAAGAGTGAAGAAACTGTGAAAATCAATCCCATCACGCTAACAGAACAAATTTGCCACAAAATAGCAATCCCTGCAACAGTCATGACGTAGAAAATCTTACCTGCTTCAAAGTTGTAGTATTCCTGAGAGATGTTTCTCCAGCTACCGCTAACGAAAAGGCCAATCAAACCGTAGACCATTGCAGCAAGGTCCGTGCATACATGCATCTCTAGCACGATGGAAAAGGTCTCCTCTTTAAAGTAATTCTCAAAAGACAGCTGCATTAGGGAGAGAATGAGAGCGTACAAGGCAGAGGCAGCGAGACTGCAGACAAAGCCAATGGCTTGTTCGGCGGCAGAGACGCCGGCCGGACGCTCGGAGTTCGAGCGGACGGCGAGGAGGATAGAGGAGAAGGTGAGGAGAACGAGTGAATTGAGGATCGGAGGAGTGAATTTCTGTGAGTTGAGTAAGAAGGAAGTGAGTGAATTAAAGGCCACCTGGGTGGCGCATAAGAGAGAGTAGGTAGAAACCGGGAGAAAGGCAACGCCGTAGCTGTGAAGCATATCGTCGGCGGCGATGAGGAGGCCGATGCCAACGTAAATGAGGATGGTGGTGGTGATTCTGGTCTTGCCAGCGCCAGCCTTGGATCTGGCGAAAGAGGGTAGAAAGAAGAGGGGAAGGAGGAGGGGGACGCCGCCGACCTGGATGATGGTGGCCAGCCACATGCAGTTGCCCCCGCCGTCGAAGTAGAAGCGGCTCAGGAGGGTGGCGGAGGTCTGGCTGGAAAGGAGGAAGAAGATGCTGAGCGCCGCCAGAAAGAGCTTCCGCTGGCGGTAGAAGAAAGGCCTTCTGTTGCTTCCGGTGGTGATGGTGGCGGCAGAGGCGGTGGATAGAGGAAGGAGGGAGTCTTTTTCTGTTGGGCTTTTCCCGTCAAAGTCGGACTGGAACGGCTCTTCCATTTAGCCTGCAAGTCAGTCACAGAGCTGATTCCCTTGTATTGATCTGGTTTACGACTTCATGCAGATGCTAAGACAGGCAGAGAGATGCAACGGGACTTCCAAGAATCTGCATTCAAATCCTCGGTAGACTTTTCTCCGACGAGAGATCTTTTTTCTTTTGCAAAGGAACGCGAAAGTCGAGTTCGCCACCTGCAACGTGAGGGTAAGAGGGCCTGCCAGGTGTACCGTATTTCCATCGACATGGTTCCATACCTTCTATACTATATTACCGAGAATGTCCATGTAAATCCCACAAACAATTTTGACCATCCGATCAGGTCCGCATGCAGTTGACATTAAAAAGTTTCTTTAAAGAAAAAGCACATATTAAGAAAACACACACACACATATATATATATAAACTGAATATTGTTTATTGTGTTCAGGTGACATGGGTATAATTTTTAAAAAAATAATTATAAACAATGTCACTTAAAAGCAATAGATGAACATGTAGATATCAAGTAGAGTGATGTATAAAAAAAAGCAAGAGAGCGATGCTTGTACGCAAAGAAAAGCCACTTCTTTTGTGTTTTTTCCTGGAAGGCGAAGTTGGGTAGAGCGTCACCAGTTACATTCGTGATAAAAATTAGTATAGAGTACAAAAATGAAATGTATTAGTTAGGTAGTAAATCTAAGAAGAAAAAAGCATAATACGCTTTAGAGTGCTACAGATCTTTTTTTGATGATCCTTGCGTGATTTTTCACCTTCCAACTTCGCTAATTTTGTTAGTATAACGGCAAAATCGGATCTGTATCTTACTTTTTTTTAATTGTAAACCAGCAAAATATATATCTTGTAGAAGATTCAAGAGACTATGAATCCTTGTATTATGGCCTCAACCCTTATTCTTTAATTTCCATTCTAAATTGCAAATCTCGATGATCATCCCAAACTATTTCCATTTTAGTGGTCGATTGATTACAGGCCCAATTTATTGGAGAATGAAAAGGCAAGTTCTTCACTCTTCATTTTGAATTTCCTCAAATTTTGAGAACACGCCAACTAAAGAGAATTGCCATCACCATTTGTTAAAGTCCAGTTAATATATGAGGTTAAAACAGCTTTAAAAAGAGTTTAACCTTTAATCCCTTTGATGGACCAGTATCCATTATTACTCTGTGTGTGTGTGTGAGAGAGAGAGAGTACCACTTGTGGAAGAACATCCTCTTTATCTTCCATTACTAAGAAGAGCCTATCTTTACTCTTAACCAGAATGAATAGCTTGCTTTGAATGTAAGCAAAAAGAAAGAAAAACCTGCCGGGCGCTCTACCGCCATTGCTGCTGTTGGTGGGGAGTTCGGCTCCTAGGGGGGGGGGGTGTGTGGGTGTTTGTGCTACTCTTCGGCCTCCGCTTGTAAGCAAATAAACAAAGAAGGGCACTAGAAATTTCTTTCCAGAAACTATCTTGTTCTTGCTTTGATTCTTTTCTACTTTTGCCTCCTCGTCCTTCTTTCCTTTCTTCTTTCTTTTATTCTCTGCGAAGGAAGTTCTCTCTTGCCATTCTTTATTTCTTCCCCCGCCTCTCCTCCAATGGAACTTACACCCTTCGTCTTGTGAAGTTGAGAGTCCTAACAGGTGAGCTAAGGCTCTGAATTCAATTTCCCTGTCTTTCTCTCGTGGCCCAAACCATTTTCTCTTTTTCTATTCATATTTAAGGAATTCAGGTTCATGCATTATCGTGTGAAGGTGTTTCAACCACTGAAGTTAAAAGTTGCCACCGAAGCAAACTTGGCATGGCTCTGAATGGGCATGCTGATAATTATCATTAAAGTCATTTAAACCCTCCCAAAACAGAAAGATATGGGAAGATATGGGAGTTATGGCATAACCAGTAACAGCTGATATGGCTAAGTGGTCTACTCACAAGCTGCAGATCATCAGTTCCATACCCACGAAGTGGATATGGCTAGGGATGTTCATGGAACAGCCAGGGTTCGGTTCGGTTCTTAGATGTCAGGTGGTTTGGTTCTGTTCTAGCAGAAAAAAAAAACTTGTGGTTCAGTTCACGGTTTCAATGTGAGAACCGAACCGAATCAAATCATTATATATATAAGTTAATGATGAAACATACTTGTTAATTAAATATTATCAAGCTTTAGAAAAGAGAGAAGCTATCTTCTTGGGGCGGGAAAGTCGAAGAAGATGACCTTAGAGGTTTGAACCAAATCTTGGGTCTCCAATGTTGAAAAGGATGTTCTTTAAAAAATAAACAATGTGTCATATGATGTGAGATTATAAAACAGTATCATACGATACCATGAGATATAATATAAGTTGATAAAGTATAATTTACAATTTAGGTTTACGTGGGACAAAATACTCTTTTATAACATTGGTCAAGAGAATCTTGACTAACCAATTCTATGGAATAAACCTCTTAGCCTAAACGCAATAAAACTCAAATCTTGTTCATCATAAGATAAGCACTACCTTTCATCTCTACTTCAGCTTTAAGAAATTGATTTGGGCCATTGATTTTTGCTTGGTACCAAAAAGAGTTGATTTGGACCTTTGATCTTCTTCTCCGTGAATCCGCCAATTAGAGGGCTCCACATGTCCTCCTAGAGGCTTCTTTGGATGAACCACCACCGTCAGATCCACAATATAGTGGGTTCACTTATGAATGTGTAAAACACCTTTTAAACAAGAAAATTTCGTTTAAGACTGGAGCCTATTTTGGAATGGCTTTTATGACTTGTTGTTCATATAGCCCGAGCCTAGTAGATAGATAGATAGCATATGACTCAAGGGAACTTTCTTGACTTAAGTCACTTTGACCATCTCATGACTAGGGTGGTATAAGAAGATATCTGCGGTTCCGGTTACCTTAGAACTTAAAACTATAATCGAACTAGTTCGGAGTCGATTTTGGTTATGATTCTACTGGTATCTAAGCGGTTTCAGTTTGAATTCAGAATCATTTGGAATCGATAATTTTATTAAAAAATTAAAAATTATAAGAAAATTAAAAAAGACTAAAACGATGATTTGAAACCGTCGATTCCAATTTTATTCTGATTATAGTTTTATAAAAAAGTGGAACCGAAACCAAATTGGGTGGTCCTCGGTTTTGACACTGCTTCAGGTTTCGGTTTCACGGATTTGGAGTTCAACCAATTCTTGACCCGATTCGGTTTCAGTTGGTTCCCTGAACCGGTTAGAAACCAGCGATGTCTTGGTGTAACTTTCCTCCCTATTTGAACCCGAACGCAGTCAAGCACGTTAGTCTGATTTGGTTCTCATGGCTCGAGCCAATATTGCCTTCCCTTCGGAATCCATGCAGTCGATGATCATCCGAATTGCTGTTTCCCTATTCGATTAATATCGGATCGATTCAATTCGCTTCGGATCCAACCCGTTGGATACCGCCATATAAGAAAGAAGTATCCCCGTCGCGACGCCTGCACTTTGCAAAAGACTAAAGAGGAAGAAGGAAGAAAGATGGACGACGATCAGGAGATGGAGCGGTTCGAGATGGGCAAAGATTATGAGGGGTGGCCAGTTCATCGGCGGCGAGTTCTCCTACCGAAAACACAAGGAGAAACGCCTGCAGACCCGCGACGATGCCCTTTACGGCATCTTCGCCGCTTCCGACTGTGATTCCGACGTGGGCTCCTCTCTTCGCGGCCGCCCCTATAAGAAGTCCGACATCACCAAGCCCGTCAGTTTAGTCTCCACTGGCTCCTTCATGCCCTCCGAAGATCTCCCCCCCACCCGAAGAGCTTCGGGCGGACTCCGACGCCCCCGGATTAGGGTTAGGGTTACGGGCTAACCAGGGTGGGGGGCTAGGGCTTCAATCGGATTCAAATGAGAAGGACGCGAATCGTAACGCCATGGCCGTGGATGAGGACGACGGAGACAAGTTTCTGCCCACGGCGTTGGGGCGGATAATCAAGGAAGGCGCTGGGAGGAGGGAGAAAGAGATGGAGAATGCGACGACGGAAGCCGCCAAGAGCGCGAGGAAGGAAAGAGGGGCGAGCGAGACGGATTTCGCTGGCGGAGTCGGGAAATTCGAGAGGCACCCGAAGGGAATCGGTATGAAATCGCTGGAAAAGATGGGTTACAAGAAAGGGGAAGGTTTGAGAAAGAACTTGCAGGGAATCCTCGCTCCCGTTGAAGCAAAGATGCGGCCGAAGAATATGGGCATGGGGCTCAACGATTTCAAGGAGGCAAGCGTCGTACCCGCATTGGAAGAAAAGGAATCCAAGCCTTCCCCCGTGGTTCAGCAAGCGCGACCGAAGGAAAAGCGCTGGTCGAAAAACAACAGAGGAAAGAAGAAAGAATACGTGACGCCGGAGGATTTGTTAGCAAAGAAGCAGGATTCGGGGCCCGAATTGGTTCAGAAGGTACTGGATACGAGGGGTCCCCAAGTCCGGGTTTTGCCGAATTTGAATGCGGAAGAGAAAGACGTCGAAGAGCACGTGCCAATGCCAGAATTGCAGCACAACCTGAGACAGATTGTCGACATGGCGGAGGCAGATATTCAGAAGATCGACAGCGAATTGAGACGAGAGGGAGACGATGACAGAGCTTCTCAAGGAGAAGGAGAAGCTAAGATAAGCGGAGGTCAGGCAGAAACAGCAATTGGGTGTCCTGGGAGAGATAATGGGTGTGGTTAGGAGGGTTAGGGAGTAGAGTATCTGTGGTTCTTTGACGTTGGAGTCGCTTGCAAGAACTTTCGGAGATTTGAAAAAGAGGTATGCAGATTATTACAAGTTGGCAAATCTATCATGCATTGCCTGTTCATTTGTTGATTAAGGTGTTCCAAGGGTGGGATCCTCTACTGGATCCCACTAAGGGATTGGATGCGATGCCAATTTGGAAGAATCTTTTACATGGGGATGATCCCATTGATTATGGTGTTTATGATAATTCAGAAGGCGGCGGTATGAATTCACCATACACGGATCTTTTCATGGAAGTGATCTTTCCAGCAGTGAGAATTTCGGCCACGAACTCCTGGGAGCCAAGAGACTCAGAACCATTATTGAGATTTCTGGAGTCATGGGATTAACTGGTTCCTCAGCCTATGCTTCAAAACATTTTGGATAATATTGTGATGCTGAAATTGACAGCAGCTGTTGAATTGTGGGATCCGCGGAGAGAAACCGTTCCCATTCATGTTTGGTTGCATCTATGGCTTCCTTTTCTCGGTCACAGGATGGAACCTCTCTATAACGCCATTAAGTTTAAGATGGGTAGTGTTCTTCACGCGTGGCATCCAAGTGATGCGTTTGCTTTCGCAATGTTGTCGCTGTAGAAGATGTTTTGGATCCAAATAGTTGGGAGTATTTGATTGGTCAATATAAAGTGCCGAAGTTGAGGTGTGAGTTGCAGGAGTTTCAGATTAATCCAGCCAATCAGAGTCGTGATCAATTCAAATGGGTGATGTCGTGGGCATCTGCAGTTCCTATCCATCATATGGTACCAATGCTGGAGACAGATTTTTTTTTTTGAAATGGCTCCAGTTTTTGTAGCATTGGTTGTGTTTGAATCCGAATTTTGATGAAGTAACACAGTGGTACATCGGTTGGAAGGGGCGTTTCCCACCCGAGTTGCTTGCGGATAAGCGTATAAGAGATCAGTTGAATATGGGTCTCCGCATGATGACACAAGCAGCTGATGGAGCTGTGGTAGTGCAACCTGGGGCTAGAGAGAATGTAAATTATCTTCGGGTTACAGAGCAGTGGCAATTTGAGGCTCAGCAGCGCTCAGCTGCTGCTGCTGTTAACGGTGTTCCGGAGATGAACTTAAAGAATATGTCGAGGCTTATGCGCGGTCAAATGACATTAAGTTTTTGCCGAAGCCAGTGATATTTGCACAAAATGGAGAGAGATGGGATCCCGTATCGCTGGATGAGTTTTTAGAGATGGATAGGAGCCGTACCATGAGAAGTCGGTAAAACATGAATTGACACTGCTAGTAAGCGAGTTTTTTGACTTTCCATTCAGAATGAAAGAAATGGATTCCGCCCATTCCTTAGTAATTCTTCAATGTTATATTTGTTGTTGGGAATATTGATCTTATTTGTCATTTTATGCTTCACTTTCCAATATGGTGCAATATGTTGCTATTGATTTGATGTGAACAAGGGAGAAACTTCCTGAGATATGTAGTCATTACAAATAAACAACGTTTGAAAAGAAAGAGAGCGCTTAACAAAATTCCTTCAATTATCTTGTTTTTGGCTTGCCAGGGTTTGTCTTCAAGTGGTTGGGTATTCCTAGTTTTCTTTTTTCTGGCAATTACTTGTGGAGTTCATCTTCTTGGTAGAAAAGTTTTACGTTTATTTCTATGACAGTTATGTGCTGGTATGGGGATCAAACACCCCACATATTTTTAAGACAGGATGATGGAGCAGCTGCGCTCTATCTTCCAGTTGGAGATTTATCATTCTTGTTTCTGCTGCTGCTGTAATGATTAGACCATCAATTTTTTCCATCAATCTATTTCTGATTTGCTCATTAGATAGGCCCAAGATACTTTGATCTCTTATGTTTCTCATCAAACATGCATGGCCATATCAGTCAATACACGTTATAAATGTATTAGAATCCTAAATTATATATTCTATAATAAACAAAAGAAAAGAAAACATATAAAACTGTATTGCAGTCCCATTCCTAATCCATGCTTATGATCCATGGATCGATAACACGGGTACCCATCTACTCCTACGGAGTGACATAACACATATGTCTTTATATATCTGAGTAAAGGTTACGAAAATTTTATTTATTCATTTTATTTATTCAATAAATTGGATTGATTGATACGAGTTGATGTTCAGCAGCACCCTTTACTTCATTGCTAACAAACACTCCCAACAATTTGAACTTTTGTTTGATTTAACTGTGTGCTGTTTATCTCATCCTTTACTCCATTAGTGATGTGGAATGAATCTCAAAATACTATTTCAAAATAACATATGTTCCCAAAACGTCCTTATTGAATTTTCTAATGAACCTTTAAGTTTCCATTTCTTCATTTAAACCAGTTCGAGGTTGTTACTGTTAAAATGTAATAGGGTTAGCCAATAGGGCCTATAAGTCCTTGGGAATACAAGGACCAGGCCAGCAGGACAAGGACCATGCTCTAACTCCAATGGCTAGTTGGATAGCCATTGGAGACTCTAACGGCTATCTGGACAACCATTGGAGCTCTTCTCTCATGTATAAAATGTTGAATATGCTTCTCACCAAAAATGTGTGTGAAAAACAATTGTGTAAATCCTCTCTCTTGAGGTTCATTTAATTTCAATAAAATGAATTCAGGAATTTTTATGTGATTTCTAACATGATATAAGAGTCTTGGTAGAGCCGTTGCGAGCCACCACTAGTGTTACATACCTGTTGGTGGCATCCACTTGGGAGGTAATGGTGGCGGTGATGGTGTTAGGTCAGTGGCTGTGGTGATTGGGTTATTGATGGCAATATTGAGGTTGAGATGATTGGCTCTTGGTGGTGGTTCTGGTATTTCAAAAATGGAGGTGGAGGTTGATGATGAAGGCAGTAATGGATGTAGGGTTCTAACGGGTGAAGGTGATGTTGAGAGAAGTGATTCGATGGTGGGTCAGTCATGACTGCAGTGGTGGATGATCGACAACAACAAGGAATCGTTGGCGGTCTTAGCTGGCTGTAGTGGTGATTGGCTCCTAGCAGTGGTGAGCTATGATGTCAGTGGTGGTTTGAAGGCCACAAGATGTTGCTGGGGATCAGGGGTGTTTTTTGACATTCAAGGCGGTAATAGGGAGATAGTGGCGATGTAGGTAGAGGGGCATGAGATTGGGTTGGTCTGTCTTTGGAGGGAGCTTGGTGCACACGCCCACACTCTCTCTTGGTTCCTCGGTCTCTATGGTCTTCCACCCTGTCGGGTTCCTTAAGCTCTATAAATTGTTTCTTGGCGAGCTCATTTGATGCATTGCGAGCAATCAATGGTTGCTTTCCTTCTTCAACGACGTTTTCACGAAGTTCAGCAACATCATGGTGGTGATCGTGGTGGTTGTTTCCTTCGTTTATGAGGATAAGGAGCTCATCAAGGGCGTGACAATTAGTGCACAACGGTAGACGCAGAGGGTGTGGCAGATTCTCCTTCGTTCCTTCTTCCCTTTTTCTTCTTCGCTTCCCGCTAGGATTTCTATTCTTTCCCTAGGGCTGGAGCTCGCTTTTCCTTATCTTCAAAGATACATTTCCGATTGATTGTCAGAGGGGAGTAAAAGGGCCTTTCACATAGAGAAGGGGGAGGGAGATTGAGTCTCCAATCGGCAACCGTGAGAGAAAGATGTTGATTCACTTGGGGATGAGAGAAGCACAGGGAGTGGTGAAGCCAGATGTAGACAATAAGAGAGGAATGAAGGCTGAGGGGATGTGTTTATATGCAGTTGGGTCGTGGATCTGGTCTTGGATCTAGACTCGTTTTGTATTAGATGTTGGACTTGTGATTCAAAAATATGATGTTTTGGTGGATTTTCTGAGATACGTTGTACAGAGAAGTTCTCGTGGTCAAGCTCTTCAAGTTTCATTCGGATGACGCAGGCCTTCTTTACTAAGCTATGAGATCATAATTAATCTGGCTGCGCACAGATTTGAGGGATTCTAGTTTATGGGAATCTCTCTATGTCTAGATCCAGACATATGATCTTCTGGCGGATTTTCATATTTTGAACTTGACCTGGGTTTGGATCCGATTTGATCGTGTTTGGCTCTTTTTAAGCATTGAAACAAAAGTAAATTAGGTGTGCTCTTTTCAACTTGTTTATTTTTAACATTTGGTGGATCGATTGTTTGGTTTCTTATTTATAAGACGATATGGTTTGTTTGTTGTTTGTTAGACAATAAGTTGTATATCTTTTTATGTTAAGATCTTCATGTTGTGGCTATGTCACTTTTGTTGGCCTTTTTGTTGAAGACTTTCGAGTTAAGATGCTTTATGGTGTTATTGGTTGGAGATGAGGCAATATTTGAAGATGCACTTATTGTTATTTGATAATTTGTGATTTTGATAACTTTTAAGTTGCTTTTTCATGTGATTAAGATCTATGTGTTGTGGCTACATGTTACATTTGTTGCCCTTTTGTTGAAAACCTTTGTGTTAAGATAGTTCATATTGTTGGTTATTGGTTGGAGATGAGTGAATACTGAAGATGCACTTATTTTTATTTTAATAACCTTGTGATTGATAATGTTGTAATTAGTGTATCGGTGCCTGTATCATACATGGCACGGATACGTGAAAGTCCTAACGTATCATATGATATATGATATGACACACGCATGTCATATTACAAATTGAATTAGTTTATAAAATTTGTAAAAAAATCAAAAAAATATGTAAATATGAAAAATTATAATTAGAAAACAAAAGGTAACCAAATGGTAGAGAATGCAAAATGCAACTAAAAATGATATTTTTATAATTAATAAACTAATATCATTATTATACAAGCCTGCAAGAGTAAGATTACAATTTATTATATAACATAAATACAAAGTTATAAACTAAAATAATCCAATTTCATGGTTTCATTCCACAAAATGTGTATCATAATCAACAAATACATCATAAGCATTATCATAAACCAATCAGGTCATTGCCACCATCATCTCCCTCTTCTTTCTCTAAAATTGGGTATCCAGTCTTGCTCCATGTCTATCGTCATCTCCAATCTCTGCTTATGCTTCCATTGCTCTCTAGTTTTCATCCTCTAAAATAATAGGAGACTTGTCTTTTTCGACCCAATCATAAAGAATATGAACATTTTCGTAGCAAAATGGGTCATATGACACATTTCCTACCTTTCTTGCATCTCTTTGCATTTGTATACGAAGAAAACAAAAGAAAGAATACAATTTACTTAGAAGTTAGAAAATATCATTAATTATGAGTTAGAAGTATAAGGAATAACAAACATATATCCAAAAATATCTTTTACCTTTGTCTTAGCTTCGTATTGTATGCAATATATACCAAATCACGAAGATGAGCATGCTCCAAACTGTTTCTCTTCTTTGTGTGAATGTGTTAAGAAAAACTCCAATTCCTTTCGTATTCACTCAAACTGCATATTTGGCTTAATATGCATTGAGCAAACCTCATTAAACTCGGTAGTCTACCTAAATCGAGCCTACCATTCATCTAAAATAAAACATAATAAATGAAAGAATTAAGTCATAAGAAGTAACACAAGCCATAAGAATGAAGAAGTAATAATAATTTATCAAAAAAACAAATCATACCTTGTTGCATCTAGGAGCGGAGTTATATTGAATTCACCTTACAAAATCTCCAACGCTCTTATATACTTACATAACTCTAAATGAATATTGTACCTAGTAGATGAATCTTGTCCAAGGTGAATTTCATTCAATATCTCTTTCTTAACTTTTTGATCATCTACAAAGTTGGGAGAAAATCTAATAGAGGGATTAAGAAACAACATATAAATCATGATGCATTTGCTGATTCCAACGTACATCAATTATCTTCCAAACCTTGTTTAGAAGTGACCGCTTGTGATCAAACTTTACAAGCCTATCTTCACTGGTTACCATTCTCATTACCTTCACTAAAGACATTGTCATCCTCAAATGTAGTGTTCATTTATCCCAAAAGTTAGCATTTACTAGAGTAACCCCCTCTCTTTCTCGAAGCCCATTCATGAGATTCAAACATATTTTTCAATACATTTTTTTTATACAACAAGACTTTGAACCAGTGTTGTTCAACACGTATCATATTGTGTATTGTTTTGCTCCACGATACGGCCGTATCGTATTATATCATACTTTAATATTAAAAAATATAAAAATATAAAAAAATGGAAAATTAGTAAAAATCCTAAAAAAATCAGAAAAAATAAGAAAAATCTGGTAATTGCAAAGAATTCATATAATGTAAAGTTTAGTACATATTGATTATTCACCATTGAACAATTGAAGAAAAAAATTTACATATTTTAAAGCAAAAAATGAAATACATTTACATTTACATATTGTAAATTTGTAATCAGGATCATTAACTAAATAATCTTCATCTTCTCCTTGATGAAAATTCAAAATTTCTCACCACTTTCTGCTTGAAAATCAAAATCTTCATCTCCTTGATGATGTTGCGCTCCTTCCAAATTAATTCATGCAATGTATTCTTCGGTTAGGAGTGCATTTTCTTCGTTATCTTTCATAATCCACACATCTAATATATCAAAATTAACAAACTGCTATCAAAATTATTCTGCTATCTTTGTACATTAACCCAAATTTATATGTTACATACACGACTTGCAATCCCAAACAAGTATACCGGAGGATGCCTTGTAGAGAAGTGAAGAGAGGCCAGAAACCTGTAAAAAAAATTGGAAAAAAAATTGAATTTTTTTTGGGCGTATCGTTCGGATTGTGGCTTCCCACGATGCGATACGAATAACACTGCTTTGAACAATAATAACATTCACAGGAAATTTTATCAACGAAGGCTTAATCAACTCTCTTACACTGGTGTGGATTCTCATCAAATCAAATACAGATGAATGATTATAAATAAACTTTATGACATTTTTGCATGCATCAATTATCCCCTTAATGTGATCGATTGCACATAAATCTTCAAGCATGAAGTCTATGCAATGTGCACCACATGGAGTTCATGCTAAGGATGAATGGTTTGCCTCAAGTATCTTACTAGTTGCTCTAAAGTTTACAGCATTATCAATGATGAATTGAACAATATTTTGAACACCAACATTCTCAACCTCTTCAAAAATAAAGTGTAAATTATCAATAATTTTATAAATGTGAGTCAAGTCATAGGATTTCAAAAATAATATTCTCTTTGAACAATAGACCAAGAAGTTCACTAATGATCTACGATGACCATCTTTTCAACCATCAACCATAATTTTAAATAGTAGACCAAGAAGCTCACTAATGATCTACGATGATCATTTGTCAAACCATCAACCATAATGGAACAACCATTAACCTTCCATGACTCCTTAAATCCATTGATAAATAATATCAACCCATTTTTGGAGTAATTCACCCCTTAAACTATTATAAGGAGGGACCTTATAACCATATCCTGCACTAGCCATGCTTTGAAAGGAAAATGAATTTACAACATTAAAAGGATATAATTTTCATAAAAAAGCTTTGCACACTTCAAATCTATTTTCTCAATTATCTTTGTGGAAGTCATAGTTGATCTAATACCTGATTGAGTTCTAGAAGTACTGCACTGAGAAACAATGAATGTATTTCACTATCTCTAGCACCCTCTATCACTCCTCGTAGCTATTAAGGGAACATGGGCTCTTGCAGTGAAAAAAGAACCAACACCGCTTTTACTGCCACCAGAACCTACACCCTTTCTTTTATCTCGTCTTCCCCTGCTCTCCTCAAGTGTCTTTTCCTCATCCTCTCTAGTTATAGTATGAATTTCTTTGAAAAGCATTTGGAGACATATCCCAACCGCCTATTTTTTTATCTCTCTTTGTTAGTCTCTTTCTTTCTTTTGTGAGCTGTAAAACTTGTTGAATTTCATACTTCACACTCATGCACCAAATGACAAGCACTTGCATCCTTTTTAGTTCTCACAAGATGTTTCATGCTAGAAATACTTTCATGCTTCACCTCATTACAGAACATACACTTATTCACAAGCCTATTGCCTTCATATACCGGAGTACAATACTTTCACGTTGGATCGCCTTGTTTTGATGCTATCAAGCCGAGCAAAGATAAACCACAATAAGGATAAGGTTTTTATGAAGGTGGGAACTGGGAAGTTTCAGAATCTATGAAAGCCCTAAATTTTTCAAGTGAAAAAATGTGTGTTACAAGGGGATGAAAAAATGGGAGTATATCACTGATTTCAGAAAAATCTATGGATTTTCAAGGGTTTTATAAAAAAAATGTGTGATTTTTCCAAAAATCAAGTAAAAGGTATGAAAACTATTTGGGAGCAAGGTAGGGGATAAGGAAGGGTTTGGGAACAAGCAAAACAACAAGAAAAAACCTAAGTTTTCTTGGGTTTTATATATTATAAATCAACATCGACTCGTACGATACGGTCTTATAAATTCCAAAGCACTATACGGTATTGTGTATTGTATCGTGTTGGCCTATGATATACGATAAACTCGTATTGCATCATATGTACGATACAACATTGGTGCTTGATACAAGTGTTTGAAAATAATATATAAAAATATCTTGCCTTCTATGTTGCACGGGTACGCTAGTTTTGGCATCGTACCCGTATCTTATACGTACCGGGTACGGGTATACATAATTGATTGGCATACCATTATGTTTTTTCTTATACTGATACGCGTACTCAAATTTGGGTACGTCACGTACCGGAACAAGGTACGTGAATGGATCGGTCAACCCGATTCACAACCAAACGTATAAATACTCGGCTTAAAAACCCTAATCTTACGTCTCTCTCGGTCCTGCATGCGTCTCTCTTGTTCTCAGCAATCTCTTGGATTTTCGGCAACTGCAGGATTGTATTCCGACAAGAAAAAGTTGGCACTCGACAGCCTCTTCAAGGTTGGCGGCATTCTTGGATTTCCCGTGAGTTTTACTAAGATTCAAGGCCGGGGCTAAAAATCTGGAATACTAGTTCCAGTAGGGGGTGGGCCGTTGATGTGCATGTGGTAGTTTTATAGGCGTTTCATTGCAATGAGAACTAAAAGTCTGAAACTGATGCATATAGAACGGTTGTTACAAGTTATGGCTTGTCTTACCAACTAATTTCCCCAAATGCAAGAGAACGTTAATTCAAAGCCCTTCCTTATGAATACAAGTTACCTCGCCTTTCTTGAAAAACGTCTTGTCTTACCAGCTGATAGAACGGATGTTACACTCAGACCATTAAGCATGTATTCCTAATTTCCATTGAAATGAATTGTCTGCAGTGTAAGGCCATTTTATTACCTATTCGATTACAGTCTTCATGAAGGCCATTTGTTTTTAATTTTAAGGATCAATGCTCCATTGCTCCTTAATGAGATTGTTATCAGCTTACATAGAGTTTGCAATTGCATATATAAGACCATCAATTACAGGCTACAGCAAAATCATCAATGGACGATGGAGGTTGCATTGAGACTGGTTTCTTTCTCATCTGTTACAAAGTCTTTCTCTTTAATTTTCTTTTCTTGTTAGTTGTTTATGTTGTTAGCTTGTTACCTTCTAATTGGGCCTTCTTTGGTAATGTTTGTAAAATTGTAATCTTGTTTTCTTGTTTCTGCTGATAACCTGTTACCATCCAATTGTGAAATTTTAATCTTTAATTGTATTTCGTTATAGTATGATTGATATTATGAAGGAAGCCATTTAGTGAGTGATTCATGCATGCTAAATTGTTGTTACCATCAACATGTTTTTAATACCAAAAGTAATGTTGTTCCTTTAAGGTACTCGTATTGCTAAAAGACTAAAAGTAGAGATATCATAGTAATCACACCCAATGACACCCTCATTTTGTTTATTTTCAGATGTCTAATATGTCTGCTACTGGTTGTACTTCGTTTGCTTTAATCACTAATAAATTTGCATTTGGAAAACCCGAAAAAGGTTGCCCGTTTTGGGCATATGTATCCTTGTTACAAGACAAAAAGACAGGAGGTGGAAATGCAAGTTGACGGTATAACCACTGTTGTTTAACTTACAAAGGTTCTTATTTTAGAGTGAAGTGTCACTTATTAAAGGAAAAAGGAAATGGCATAGTTGATTGTTTCGGTGTTACTGATCAATATCTTTAAGAGATGAGACAAATTGAGAGAGAAGCACATGAAAATGTTAGACAATTGCAAGTTCCCTTATCTACTGGAACTACAAGTTTGAATCTACCTATATTTGAATCGTTTGATGGAAGTAAGAGAAAAAGAGTAGTGAAAGTCAATTGGTAAAAGCATTTAACAATGAAGCAAGGGATCACTTGACATGTGAAATAGCAAGATTATTTTACTCTGCAGGTTTGCCTTTTAATGTAGCTAGAAACCCTTACTATGTTAGTGCATTCAAATATGCTTCTAACACCTCAATTTCGAGTTTTACTCCACTTAATTACAATGCTATCAGGACTACACTATTATATAAAGAGAAAACTCATTTAATGAGATTGCTTCACCTATCAAAGATACTTAGCTAGAAAAGGGAGTAAGTATAGTTACAGATGGATGGACTGATGTACAAAGAAGACATATGATTAACTTTATGACTATTTCAGATGCAGGCCCTATGTTTTTAAGGTCTATTGATTGTTCTGGTGAGGTGAAAGATAAAAACTTTATTGCGGATGAAATTATGAAAGTTATTAATGAGGTTGGATCTCAAAATGTTGTGCAAGTTATAACAGATAATGCACCTGTTTGTAGAGCAGCTGGGATGATTATTGAATCAGTTTACCCTAATATTTTTTGGACACCATGTGTAGTGCATACATTGAACCTTGCTTTGAAAAATATTTGTCAGCCTAAGAACTCTATAAATAATGAAGTTCCTTATAACGAGTGTTATTGGATAACAGATGTTGTTGATGATGCCATTGCTATTAAAAACTTTATCATGAATCATTCTATGAGGTTAGCCATGTATAACCAGTTTGTGCATCTAAAGTTACTTATTGTTGCTTAAACAAGATTTGCTTCGACGATTATTATGTTAAAAAAGATAAGAACCATCAAGCATGATCTTCAAAGAATGGTTATCAGTGACCAGTGGTCTCATTATAGAGATGATAATGTTTCAAAGGCTGCAGTTGTGAAAGATATGGTCTTTAATGACATTTGGTGGGATAAGATTGATTATATTTTAAACTTTAAAAAACCTATGTGACAATGATAAGTCAGTCCTTCATTTGGTTTATGAGAAATGGGACTCTATGATTGAGCAAGTAAAGGCAGCTATTTATCAACATGAAGGCAAAGAGTTGAATGAATATTCCACCTTCTACAAAGTAGTATATGATATTCTCATTGATAGATGGATCAAAAGTTACACACCACTTCATTGTTTGGCGCATTCTCTAAATCTGAGGTAAACTCTTTTAAGTTTTACGATTTAAATAACTTTATTTTTGTTTGATTATTATGTTGATACTTGATATTTTTGTTTTCTATTTTGTAGGTATTATACAAGGCAATGGATTGAAGAAGTTCCTAATAGAATTCTCCCACACAAAGATAATGAAATTTGTGAAGAAAGGAATAAATGTCTTCGAAGGTTCTTTCAAGATCCAAAAGAAAGTTTAGAAGTTACAAAAGAATTTGTAAAATTCTCAAGCAATGAAGAAGAACTTGGACAATTTGATTGTTTGGAAAATAGATCGAGTTTATCTCCAAAAAAATGATGGGTTATTCATGGATCATCAATTCCTAAGCTTCAAACGGTCGCTTTAAAGATTCTTTTGCAACCATGCTCGTCTTCATGTTGTGGAAGAAATTGGAGCACATATTCCTTCGTCCATTCTTATGAAAGAAATAAGTTAAAGCCTCAAAGAAGTGAAGATTTGGTTTTTATTCATACAAACCTTCGTCTTATTTCAAGAAAGAGTAAGGATTATGTGCAAGGTAAAACAAAAATGTGGGATGTTGGTGGAGATGATTGGGATCGATTTGGGGGAGCCGGAATTCTTGAAGTTGCATCATTGTCTCTTCATGAACCAAATATGGAAGCAATCCTTTTTACAGATGATAGTGAAGGAAATACTGAGATCGAGACTGTTGGAGTTTGAAACAAAATGTATTTATATTCAAAGATATTGTGCTTAGAATATGAATTTTGATACAAACTTATAACTTTTTGTGTTGATATGAATATGTAATATTCTGTTGGAATGATATTGTTTCATAATTCATTGTATCCAAGTTTGTGTTTACATGTTTGGTGAACTATGTAATACGAGTTTGTGTTTGGTGAACTTTGTAATACGTGTTTGTTGTGAGTTTATGTAATATCTAGGAAGACTGCACTGTGAAGTATGTATTGGTCAACTATGTAATACGAGTTTAAAACAGGTGTGAATCATAATCACCTTCATTTGATTATACCTTTTTCATTGATTTTGAGCTAACTTCATGAAAATCGTTCAGATATTAAGATGGATGTGCGAGACATGCATAGCTTTGAATCTGGTTCATTTGATGTTGTGATCGACAAAGGTCTCTATCTCTTCGTTACTTCTTTTTGCATATGTTGGTCTTGCTTATATGTTGTTGTGACTTCATTATTCTGATTTATGATATTCTTGAAATGATTCTTCTTCAGGGACTCTTGATTCTCTTATGGTAAGCACTGCAATGACAGGGATCGCCTTTTATGCTGGTTTCAGATCTTTCCTTCCAAATTCAATTGACGACTTTTGGTATGTGTTTGTTGTTTAATTGTTCTTACTTTGAAGAAGAAAATAAATGATATTCTCATAGTTAAAATAAAATTATTCTCAAACACTAGAATGCTCTTTAAAATATAGAATGCTCTATATAATTGTGTGTATATATATATATATATATATATATATATATATATATATATATATTTATGTAAAAAAAATTAATTTTTTAATAGTGGCGTACCCATACCTTATTTTTTTATAAAATTGCGTACCCCGTACCCGTATCCATGCAACATAGCTTGCCTTCAATATTGACTATTTATTTGGTATATTTTGAGCATTTTGTGTGAGTGATAAGGATTGCAATAAAAAACTATTGTTTTTTAAGACAATTATGTTGAAAAGACCCTTGAGAAATATTAAGTTGATTATAAATCTTTTCATATATATTTAAAACTTGTTTTGATAATCATGGTGGATTCTCTTATCCTTAAAATCATAGACTCACGTATGAGATTGTGATTTACTTAAGGGCCTTGGCATTTTATTGTTTTGCATGGTTCGAGTTTAGCGGTAAAGCTTAGGTTTGAGAAATCTTGTTTGGGTTTGAGTTTGTCTTTAAAACTCTTATTTTAGTTTAGCCTGTGAGCGTAGCTTTAAAGCTTTTTGATATGATAAGGCCTTTTTATAATATCATGAGTTTGTGGTATAGAAAAGTATTGAACAAAAACCAGGTTGAAGCTTCGGAAAAGATTTATGCAGTTAAATATTCTCCTTTTGAAACAAGTAGTGCGGTTGTCACACATAAATGATTGAAACAAACTTTCGGTATACACACCATAAGTTTGAGGGGGTGTTCAAATATAATAAAGTTGGGCCTATAAGTTATGCTAAAATACAAGGACCATGCCAGTAGGACTAGGACATGCTCCAGCATCAACGGCTATCCAGCCAACCATTGCAGCTCCTGTCTCTTATATAAAATGTTAAATATGTTTCTCAGCAAAATGTGTGAAAAAAAATTTGTAAATCCTCTCGAGACAGTGGGTTGGAGAAAAAGCTAACGAGATTGATGATATAGGTTTTAAATTATGGTACTCAGGTAAGGAAAAGTCTTGAAACAGAGTTGGTATTATCATAAATAAAGATTTAAAGTATAGTGTAGTAGACATATAACGATATGGTGATTGAATCATGATGTTGAAATTAGTGTTAGGAGGGATGGTTTTGAATATAGTTTGTGCTTCTGCACTCCAAGTAGGACTATAAGATAGTATAAAGACGGCTTTTTGGGAAGAGTTAGATAAGGTGATTCAAAGAATTCCACAAAGAGAGATGATTTGTTTTGGAGGAGACTTAAACGGACATGTCGGTAAGGAGGCATTAGGATATCAAGGTATTAATGAAAACTTTGGTTTTAGGGATATAAATGAGCAATGTAGGGAGATTTTAAATTTTTCTATGGCATTTGATCTACAATCTTTAAAAAATAAGGTAAACCAATGTTATAAAAATTGTATCGTATCGATGGATTTAGAAAGCATCGGGCTACATATGGATGTCTATTATGTCAGATGGATGGACGGATAGAAAACAGCGAACACTAATAAATTTTTTAGTGCATTGTCCTTAAGGTACAGTGTTTCTTAAGTCCATTGATGCATCCCATGAAGTAAATGATGCAAATAAATTGTATACATTGTTAAAAGAAGTAATCTTAAAGGTTGGAGAGAAGAATGTTGTGCAGGTAGTCATAGATAATGCAGCAAATTATGTTGCAGTTGGTAGAATGTTATGACTGAATTTAATCATTTGTTTTGGACCCCATATGCTGCACACTGTATTGATTTGATGCTTGAAAATATTGGACAGAAAAAAACTGAACGGCATCTTCAGGTGGGCAAAGAATCTAGTGATATTTCTGTATACTCATGGACATATATTGCATATGATGAGACATTTTACAAGAGGAAAATACATACATAGACCGGCTGTGACCCGTTTTGCTACTGGATTCTTAACTCTTGACAGCTTGTGGTAGTCAAAAGAAGCTCTAAGGTCGATGGTTATTTTTGAACAATGAGAAAAATGCCCTTTATCAAATAGTATTGAAGGAAAGGAATCTAAGGCAATAATTTTGCAACTTAGATTTTGGAAGGGCATTAGTTTTTCACGTTGAGGTATGGGTCCTTTGGTAAATGTTTTACAGATGGTCGACAGTGATGAAAAACCGGTCATGGGCTACATCTATGAGAAGATGGATCGTGTAAAGAACAAATAAAGGTACATAAATATTTCAATTTTATGTGTTATTTGTTAATCTTTACTTCTTAATCTTATAATATCATTTAACTTCTTGTTTTATATGTTAATATGAAAAACAAAGAAGAGCAATATGCTTTTATTTGGGAGATCATAGACAAAAGTTGGACAGGCAAATGCATAAGCCATTACATGATGCTGCATTGTATCTGAATCCAAGGTTGTATTATGATTATGATGGGATAGAATCTAATGTTGAGATTAAATGTGGTTTGTTTCAAATTATAGCTATACTTATATGAAGTAAGGAAGAACAACAAATCAGTCAACAACTTATAAGTTATCGAAGTGAAGTTCGAGGAAAGCATATGCACAAGGTAATTAATACAAGCAACTTTGCTTTCTTAATTATTTCATTATTAAGATATGATTTAGGGTTTTTGAATATGATTAATTTATTGTTTACACATGATTTTTAACTTTTTGTAATAGCTGAATGGTGGATGACCTTTGGTTATGGATGTCCTTAATTGCAAAATTTTGCTATACGGGTTTTGAGTCTTACTTGTAGTGTTACCCCATGTGAACGCAACTGGAGTACCTTTGAAATGGTAAGAAATTAAGAATTATGCTTTTATTTACACTATAATTAAATGAAAGTTTTTTTATTGAGTTAACGACTTACCTAAATTCTTTCTCTTGTCTTAGATTACCTTTGAAATGGTAAGAAATTAAGAATTATGCTTTTATTTACACTATAATTAAATGAAAGTTTTTTTATTGAGTTAACGACTTACCTAAATTCTTTCTCTTGTCTTAGATTCATACGACGAAAATGAATAAATTATTGCATCAAAAGCTTAATGATTTAGCTTTTATATAATATAACGAAAAGCTAAAAAGAAGGTATGAAGAGAGAAAATCTAATGGAGCAAATTTCAACCCCATCATGTTGGCATCGGTTGAAGATCACGATGAATATCCTACTGATGATGAGTTTGTTGGTGATGATTCTCTTACATGGCGAAATATTGATATGGCATTCGAAGCATCACGAGGAGGTGTTGTTTATACAAGATCAAGGACACGAAAGCGACAAATAAGGCAAAGTAAAGGGAAGGATAAGATGCCTATGGAAGATGAAGATGAAGAATTTAATTTTGAAGAAACAGATGAAGAGAAAGAGGGCATCGAGCTATTCAGACTAAATGGTGGAACCTTAAAAGCGAGAAAGAAGATATATTTAAACAGAAAGTCCTTCAAGGAGATGTTTGGAAATATGTTGGCACACCCTGTGATATGTGGAACAATATGGCTATACATATTAGGAAAGTGGCGAAAGATGTGTTAGGGGTATCTAAGAGAGGTGTACCGGCACAAAAAGAAGCTTGGTGGTGGAGTTAAGTAGTACAAAATAAAATCAAGGCAAAGAGGGCATGTTACAAATTACATTATGCCAAGAAAACTAGTGAAACTTTAGAAGCTTATAAGAAAGCAAAGAAGGAAGCGAAAAAGGCCGTTAGTGAAGCAAAAGCTAAGATTTGGGAGGACTTATATAAAAAACTCAACTCAAAAGAGAGTGAAAGAGATATTTTTAGGATAGTTAGGGCTAGAGATAAGAAAACTAAAGATCTTAATTCTGTTAGATGCATAAAAGATGAGGATGAAAAAATTCTAGTGGCAAATGATGATATAAGAAATAGAGGAAAAAATTATTTTTATAATCTTTTTAATGAAAATAAAGATGTTAGTATTAGTTTAGAATATTTAGCCAAGTCAGGAAAGTATATAAAACCATAATTGCTACCGACATATTCAAAAGAATGAAGTCAAAGAAGCTCTTAAACATATGAAGGGTGGTAAATCGGTAGGACATGATAATATTCCTATAGAAGTTTGGAAAATACTAGGAGAAATAAGAATCACTTGGCTCACAAGACTATTTAATGAAATATGAAAAAACCAAAAGATGCCCGAGGAATGGAGAGCAAGTACACTTATACCCATATATAAAAACAAGGGAGACATTCAAAATTGTGCGAATTATCGAGGTATTAAGTTATTGAGTCATACTATGAAATTATGGGAAAGAATTATCGAATGTAGGCTAAGACAAGTATCGAGTACAACGGAGAACCAATTTGGATTCATGCCAGACAGATCTACTATTGAAGCGATTCACCTTTTGAGACCCCTTATGAAACATTTTAGAGAAAAAAAAAGACCTTCACATGATATTTGTTGATGTAGAAAAAGCTTATGATAGGGTACCAAGGGAGGTTCTTTGCAGAACTTTGGAATATATTAACCTTATAAGAGACATGTATGATGGTGCAAAAACATGTGTGAGGACTCATGAAGGAACGACAGACTTCATTGAAGTTAATATTGGGTTATATCAAGGATCAACTTTAAGTCCATACTTATTTATAATGGTGATGGATGAGTTAACAAAACATATTCAAGATGAAGTACCTTGGTGTATGTTATTTGCAGATGATATTGTATTAGTGGAGGAGTCTAAGGAAAAAGTTAATAGAAAATTGGAACTATGGAGAGAAACATTAGAAAGCAAAGGCCTCCGACTTAGTAGAACAAAGACAGAATATATGGAATGAAAGTTTGATCATTTGCTTACTTTAGAGGATATGAAAATTAAAATTGGCACACATTGCATTCCCCAAAAGGAAAGTTTTAAATATCTAGGGTCAATTTTTCCGAGTGATGGAAGAATTGATGGAGATGCTACACAGAATTAATGCTGGTTGGTTAAAATGGAGAGGAGCATCAAGTATTCTTTGTGATAAGAAGATACCATTAAAGTTAAAAGGTAAATATTATTAGAGCAGCAATTAGGTCTGCCATGTTTTATGGTTCTGAGTGTTGGGTAGTTAATCATGAACATGTACAAAAGATGTCTGTGACAGAAATGAAGATGTTAAGATGGATGAGTGGTCATACAAGAAAAGTCCGTATACATAATGAGGTTATTAGAAACAAATTAGGAGTGGTACCAATAGAGGATAAAATGAGAGAACATTGTTTAAGATGGATTGGACATATAGAAAGAAGATCAAAAGAAGAACCTGTAAGAAAGTTAGAAAAACTAAATTTGGAAAGTATTAAAAGAGGTAGAGGACGACCACAAAAGTGTTGGAAAGAAACAATAAAGAATGATCTAGCTTATTGGGAGTTAACTGCTAACATGGCACATGATAGGGATCTGTGGAAACAAAGAATCCATGTAGCTGACCCCGTCTAGTATGGGAAAAGGCTTAGTTGTTGTTGTTGTTGTTGTAGATGAAGAGAAAGAGGAACCAGAAGAACATGAATCTTTTTTTGAAAATGAGTGAATATGACCTAAACAATTAAGTTTTTTGGTCAGTGCATTCTTGAGCTTGTTTTCTTGGAAGTATCATCTTATTCTTGCATGTTGTGCCATTTGTCACTGCAGATTTATTCTTGCAGGGTCAAGAAACTTGATTTCTTGGCCTAGTTGAATTTGAATTTCAGAACAGATTATGCCTTCTCAGTTTATTGATGACACACATAATGCGACCTTGAAATCTGCTAGCTATATCCTTCCGTACAATCCAGTAGCGATGTGATTTTATGTCCAATCATGTCAGTGTTATTGTGTGTATGTATGCATGTATATAGTTATGTACATGTGAGTATGTGTATCTCCAACTTCCTGCAGTTACAGCTTAGGTTGTGCATATAAAATAAAAAGCAGCAGCACAGTGTTAATATGCTAGAACATCTCTGTCTTGTCCTCTCTTTAGCATATATGGAGATTGGTGCTACATGGCTTAGGCAATTTTCTTACAACTTTCCTAATCGTCAGTACGGTCTCCTTTTTTGTTCTGCAAGGAAATTCTGGAACATGCCGGAACCTATCTCAACAACAGTCAAGCCCTTTCCTCTCTAGGTGGGGTCAGCTACGTGGATTCTTTGACACCATAGTATGTGATATTGTGCCATAGAAATTTTGGAACATGCCAGAACCTGTCTCAACAACAGTCAAGCCCTTTCCTCACTAGGTGAGGTCAGAGACGTGGATTCATTGACACCATAGGATGCGATATTGTGCCATATTAGTAATACCTCCTAAAAGCTCCATATCATGTTTAATAATTTTTTTTCAATACTTTTGCGGTCTTCTTCTCCATCTTTTCAAATGCTTATTCTGTAGTTTCTCACACCTTTCTATATTTCCAATCCTTCTTGAAAGTGTCTCTCTCGTCTTATCTCCTATTGGTGCTACCTCAACATTCTTTGATTACCTTGTTACAGATACGGTGACATTTTCATTTATGCTACAGACATCTTTTGCAGCACCTCTCACATGAACATAAATCACTTCAACAAATTGATTTGTCTACAGTCAACTGAATATTTGGTTTTTTGAGGAAAGTAGGCATGGTAGTGAAATTTCTTGATATTTTTGTCAAGAGAGGGCATTTTTCAGTATTTGATTAATAAGCTGATTATTGAAGGAAGTATATTTATATTGAGGTAACATACTGTTGGAATATTATGTGCATATATTATTCAGATAAGCACGTCATTATTAATCTGTACGGCACTTGTGTTTGAATTCGTGTTCATACTATTGTGAAGAGTTTTACTCCAGTTGTAATCGCCCTCTTTACTTGTTTTCCACACCTGGGGCTAAGGAAAAAGACAACCAATGACAAGATTCTTGAACACTAACCAACTTATCCATCACCCATAAGTAGTTGCTGAATATGTGCTGGCTCGCAATTATTGAACAATGTTCAAGGTTACTTTTTCTTGTCTGTGTGTGTCTCACGTGCAGATTCATCGAGCATGCTACTATGTTCTTTGATAGCTATTCATCAAGAGAAAACCCGTTGCAGATGGAGTAGCTTACGTTTCCTAGTTGGAATGATTGTAGGTTCCAGTTGTGTCTGCGACTAATAATAGTGGTCTTGGATGACATGCTGCATAACATGCTTTCCTGGTCGACTAGCAAGAAAGTCCTGCATTTCACTGTGTTCATTCACTCATGACCATGAAACCGTGATAATCATGGTTATGCAATTGTTTTGAACATCAAACCGGTCTCTCGTGAAGACAGCAGTCATGTAGCCAGAACCTTTGTTGTGGAAGAAACTGGAGCAGTTATTTTATTTTATTTGCTTTTCTCTGCCGGCATCAGTTCCACTCCAGCATCTATTCAGTTGGGTGCTGATGAAGAAAGCTCTGAATTTCAAAGACAAGATCTTCTGCAATGGTTTTTGCCATTGAGATTAGTGGTTTTGTGTTCGAGTGCCTGGTTAATGGGGTTTCAACTTTATGCCTTTGCCTGAGAAATGGTCTCCTGCATTTTTTATTTAAAAAGCCGTCATGTTTATGGTGATGCATGGATCATTCTTGATTGGCAGTATTACTTATCTTAGCATCCATTTCATCTTTGGAAGCATCAGAGTTCTCGGGAATTGCACGGACTATACATGGTGAGTTAGCACAGCAATAAGCTTCTGCTTTGCAAAAGTTGAGATTCATTTTGCGAAATCTGCTGGTGAACTTGATAGTGAAAAAGAAAAGTCTATGCCTTGCTGCTGTCTTGTGGGCAAATAAATCCTCAATTTGTATACTAAGATTGAAGTTCTTGAATGATCATCAACTCAGAGGGTCTGCCCTATGCTGCAACCAGATGTGGCTGTTTCTTGTTCTTCTTCTGTTGCTGATCTTCGAAGATCCGCTTGGAGTCAGCCCGTCTGATGGAGCATTCTGGTGCATCAGGTTTGTTCTATAGCCATCCTCGTTAATCAACAGTGATATGGATTTACCATCTTTAGCGTGTCCTGATGGCAGGCCATGTTCTGATTCAAGTGGATGACAATGTACTCATCTTAATAAACCAATATCTCATTGACAATGTACTCATCATCGAGATTTCGCCAGATATCTCAGGGCATCTTTTGGCCCTGATGCACACAGACCCAGTGTGACCTTCAAATAGTTCATGCCTGTAGAAACTCGAAGGCTAAACATGCACCAGATCTTATTCCTTTGGCAATCCCATTAAGAGTACTGCAGAGTTAGGTTAGATTAAACATAATTACGTATGGTTGGTTATTGAAACCCAACTTGTTAAAAACCTTACCCACCCAAAGACTTTCCTTGTTCACACTTTGAACTTCAACTGAGGTAGTCACCCAGGTTTTCTAAATTGTAAACTTGATATATAGAGGGACTAAGAAGGCATGGCTGGTTTAAACTCAAGGTGATTAAACGCGAACTTGACTATTAAACTGGTGATTAAAGGGGAACTCGACTATTAGACTGGTCTGTAATCTTATATTGAATATGTCCATGTTATCTTACGAAATGGATGGAGCCGCTACAATAATGTCAACATTTACGATGTTCAGTAGCTTTACGATGGCTTCTTCCACATTATCATCCGAGTTGTGCACCATCCAGAAACAGGTGTAATCAAAGTCACCCAAACACCAATTTTGTGTTCACATACATAAGGTTTGGCGAAGGGAAGGACCAGGGAAGATCTTTTGTCAGAACTTGCCTTGATTCAACATTCTTAGATCGATGGATATATATATATATATATATATATGAAAAGTGGGAGTTAGTAGACACTCTCATTCATGCAATGGCAGAATCGACATAAATCGAATCGCTTGTTAACGTCAACATGATGAACTCCATTTAATGAATATCATGAATGATAGTGATATCAGTGAATGTTGGGAAGTTCTCTCTCTCTCTCTCTCTCTCTCTCTCTCTATATATATATATATATATATATATATATATATATATATATATATATATATATTATATATTACCGCTCCTTGGGCTTTAGTCATCAGTCTTACAAAACAATCCTTTACCTCAAAAAATTCTTCCCAAAACTTCTGGAGGGCAATAGTTACGAGAGTTGCGCCAGTGGCGAGCAGAAGCCGAAGGAGGCCTTCCATTCCTGCTTTCGTTTATATATATATATATATATATATATATATATATATATATATATAGAGAGAGAGAGAGAGAGAGAGAGAGAGAGAATAGATATAACGATGTGAGCAGAATCCGGAGTCTTTTTCTTGGACAAGGCCTTTTCTTACTTTGTTGTTCTAAAGCATTGGTTGTCATTCTTTTAGGGGAGGAGTAAAGACTGTTTTTTTAATCTCTTTAGCTCTAAGTTACAGAGCTTATATAGTAGCCATTGGCATAGAGGTCTTGGCAATCATGCCCTGTCCGGGGTTCTATTCATGTGAGAACCATGTGAAGTCTAAGTCATTGTAGGATCTCGAGGAGAGAGGGTCCTATCCACGCAGTTTATGCCTGATCACGCCAATAAATCATCTCCCAAAAACAGCTTCTTGAAACTGAAAAAAGCAAAATTTTAATAATAATATAATTAAAAAGAAAAGATTATGTTGACCAACATCCAATACGGTCAAATACGCTGAACGTGAGGAGGATTTTCACTGTGCAATGCAGCAAATTTTTCAACAGAAGTTATTTTGCTGTATTAGATAAATAACCCGAATTTAGGGATTCAAAGTTCAACCAATTGGTGCATTTACATAATTTTATGACATGCAACAAAGAATCTGAAATATGAACTTATGATACGGCTAAATCAGAGATGTTTGACTCATGCATTTGTCGCCATCTCTTTGAATCTTTTCTTAACATTATTGTCCTTTACGCACTGCTTGAAACCACCCCCCATTATTGTTCTGCAGTTACAGCTTGAACATCCAAAACTTTTGAGTTGATCCATGAAAAAGAATATGCCAGTAATGAAAATAAAGTGAATGTAAGCAATTTATCTGACAGCGCAAGCTCTATCCGCGTTGTAAGTATCATATTAGAACGTCCAGATGCGTATCATATAGCTCAAGGTTTTGATATGATACACCCATCTGTCATCAGATCGTAGATTAACACCCAATACAGGCATGTTCGGTCCTTATTGT
>JAYKKT010000068.1:6272500-6547500 GCA_036023115.1 Brasenia schreberi | reverse complement strand
GATAGTTTCAAATTCAAATGGTATATTGAAACCAAAACCAAGAGTTCTTCCACACCAAATGTGGTTGCCTACATTACTTTTGACCATTTGTGTGTATTACTATTTTACTCGAAAAATCAAAATCTGATTCTGTATCTCCTTTCAAATTTGAGACCATCCTTTTGAAGTGTTTTGACTCTTGGGTCTCTCACATCCTGTCAAATGTCATCTTTCTCATTGGATGTTCTATTCATATGCTTTGTTAATGGTGCACTAATAGAGTAGGAATCAATCTTTAATTTTATGGCGTCCGTAACATCTTATTTCTGCTACTCCCATCTTCCACACGCGTGGTACTTGATTTATCAATGCTTGGCAGCATAAATTGTTGTTGACCTTCCTACTTCTTTCTAATATTTACCTTTCAATTCAATTTAAATGGTATATTATTGTCATAGTTGTTGGAGTTGAGCACTTATAGGTGGCATGCGAGAAATCAAATTTAACACTTTGAAAATATGGTTAGGATAACCATGATAAATACTAAGCTTTAGGTTTATTTGTCACCACCAGTATCAAATAATCGAATGCAATGAACCGTGGCAAACACCTTTAGGATACAACGAAGTCTTGTACAAACACAACCGAATCGTAAACAAATGAGCAAAGCAAAAATAATGATGTTGCAAACCCAATTAGCACTACAATTGGACTTGCTAGCTCTCTTGAAAACTAAGCAAGAAAGGATACACACTGAGAGTAAAGTTGGATGAATCTTGTTTACAATACCACTATATATAGGCATGGTGAAGATATAACTCATGGTATGTTACTAATGAGCATAATTGTTGCTCAAGAAGGTAGATCTTAATGTCATAACATGGATGTTAAATGCTAACAGTTATATCCATTTCATATACTACTAATGAGCACATTATCACTCAAGTAAATGGGTTTTTATACTAAAACATGGCTGAAATTTTCTTAGGAGTTACAACCACTACATGTGCTACCAATGAGAACAATTATCACTTAAGAAAGTAACTCTTAATGTCACGATATAGCTAAAAAAGACTGAAGAGTTATCGCCACTATATGTGCTACTAATGAGCATAATTATTACTTAAGAAAGTAGCTATTAATGTCACAAACATGCCTAGAATTCTAATGAGTTTTAGCAACTACATGTGTTACTAATAAGTATAATTATTATTTAAGTAAGTAGCTATTAGTGCCACAACATGGTTGCACCCATAACCCTCACCAAATATATATTTTGGTATTTTTAAAATAAAACCAACAATCCCCCAATATTTTCAAAATACATTTGAAAAAATCATCATTTTGAAAATCTATAGTTTCGAGAAAGGTATCCCACGATTTGAAAACATGGGTTTCACTCATCTAAATTAAATAGTAGATAAACTTTAAACTATCCAATCCATTTGAACAAGTGTGCATGTTTTACATAAGATTTTAATGTAAGTATATATCATGTTTCAATTGACACATTTTTATTGGCTTTGTGTCAGATATCCTTTTTCATGAATGCTCTATGAGTCAAGACCAAGACTATAAGAAGTAGGTATATATGCTATAGATCTATTAAGAGCAAAGCTCAACCTTCCACTTTTTTACTTATGGGACTAAGTACTTTTTAACCTTGGGATGTATATAACTTGGTAAGTACTTGCAACTACTCTAATGATGTACTTTTACTCCATGAACTCAAGACTTGATGTTACTCAAGTGTGAGTCGAGGTTACGTATACATTGGTGATAATTTATGATATGGGCTTGAGTCTAAATCCTATTGATGTTTTTAGCACTAAATCCTTTATCAGTTAACAATCCTTTTCGTCAAAGGATTTGTAAAATTTTGTTATGATCGTATATAAATAATAGAAATTATTCCATTTGTAATCAAATCTTTCATATAGCTATGCTCTTAGTCCAATATTGTCTAGACTTTCCAATATACACTTAGTTATATGCCTTTGCAAATGTTGATTGGCTATCATAATGTAGTTGTGATTGGTGCCATTGGTTGGTTTGCCATATTGGTACTTTATGAAGCAGGAGTTTTAAGTCCGTCCTACTTTTTCCTTGCATTTGTGACCAAAGCTATAAACTCTTGCCAACCATGGTGGAATTTGTGATGCAAGTTTGTTTCTTAGATCCCCGAAAGCAGTAAGACCCAGCCTTGAGTGAAGAGCCAACGAGCTTGTTGAAGCATGGTCTTCTATATAACTTACCTAATTGGCATAACATTACACACTAACGAAAGTCCTTGCGTATGTTGAAATCTACTTCACCTTTAAAAACTTAAACTTATCTAAAAACTTCATCTTTTGAATGCATTAAATATATATAACATAACTTAGTACAATCATCTATGAATGTTACAAAATATTTCTTACCACCTATAGTAGGCCAACCATGCAAATCACATACATCAAGGAATGTATTAAGTCTAACAGCCTTAGAACTTCTTTCTACTTCTTGCAAATAGTAAGTCTAGTTATCTTTGTTAGCATACAAGTTATACATGTTTCTAAGTTTATACTTGATTTCGGAATCAAATCGAGTTTCATTTCGGAATCAAATCGGATTTCATCATATATCAACTAATTTTCTAAAATTAACATATCCTAAATGATTATTTCATAAACCAAAAGACTCAACAATATAAGCAAAAATATCACTATTATTAATAACATTTAGTTTGAACACATTCTTACAAAGATACTTTTCCTACAAATATGCCACTTTTTAGTGATAATAAACATGTCTCCCTCAAATACTGAGACTTAAACTCAAACTTATTAAGTATCTTGAGGCCTTTTCTTTGAGTTCTTGTTAGACTTTCATTCCTCCATCATATGAACTTTTCATGAAGCGATTGTTCTTTAGTATCATCTTGTACGATACTTTTCTTTTAAATTAAGGTGAATACCCAATTGTTCAAGAGAGATGGCATCATTTCTATGTTTAAGAATTCTCTTAATTAAGTCTTTCCATGAAGGAGGAAGTTTGTCTATAATAGAGAAGATAATGATGGTTTCATCTATGCTCATTTTATGTTGTCTGAAAACATTCAAGATCTTTTCAAACTTAAACAATTGCTCTACGACAGATCTATCATCTACTATCTTATATTTATTCAAAGGGATAATAAGAAGTTTCTTACATGTAGCATCTTTCATCATATACCTCACTTCAAGTTTGTTTTATAAGTCCTTTGTACATGGCGATGTTTAGTAGGTGTCAAATAAGGCATTTGACATATCATTGAGGATGTGTCCCATACAAATATAATTGCTATTATCCCATCTTTGTCATTTGTGGGCTTCGTCAAGATTTTCATTCTCCTTCTCTTCTCGCCATGATGCAGTAAGAACATACATGACCTTCAATGTGGTAAATAGAAGTGCATCTTCTTTTGCAACCATAAGAAATTACTGCCATAAAATCTATCCAACTTGATGAAGTCGGATGTCATCTCTTGAAATACTCATTTTGGCAAAAATAAACTGAAGATTTATTGGAGTCGAACTCTTATAGGTGGCATGGTTCTTGAGTAGTTGACACCCGAAAGATCAAATTTAACACCCTGAAAAGAATGTTAGGATAGCGTTATCTTCGAAATGTGATAAACACTAACCTTTAGTTTTATTTGCCACCACCGGTATCAAATAATCAAATGCAATGGACCCTGGCAAACACCTTCAGAATACAACGAAGACCCTCAGTTCGTCTTGTACAAACACAACCGAATCGTAGACAAATCGGCAAAGCAAAGATAATGATGTTGCAAACATAATTAGCACTATAATTAGACTTACACGCTATCTCGTAAACTAAGTAAGAAAGGTCTCACACAATGAGAGAAAAGTTGGATGAATCTTGTTTACAATACCACTATATATAGACATGGTGAAGATGTAACTTGTGATATGTTACTAATGAGCATAATTGTTATTTAAGAAGGTAAATCTTAATGGCATAACATGAATGTTAAATACTCGAGAGTTATATTCATTTCATGTGCTACTAATGAGTACATTATCACTCAAGTAAATGGGTCTTTATGCCAAAATATGGCTGAAATTTTTCAAGAGTTACAACCACTACATGTGCTACTAATGAGAACAATTATCACTTAAGAAAGTGGCTCTTAATGCCGCGACATAGCTAGAAAAGGCTCAAGAGTTATTGCCACTACATGTGCTACTAATGAGCACAATTATCACTTAAGAAAGTGACTATTAATGTCACAAATATGGCTGAAAATACTAATGAGTTTTAGTCAATACATGCGCTACTAATGAGCACAATTATCACTTAAGTAGTTATTAATGTCACAACATGGCTGCACCCATAACTTTCACCAAATATATATTTTGGTATTTTTAAAATACAACCAACAACAGACATCATGTAATATACCTCGTCACCTAAATTAGAAGCCTTTTACTTTTAAGGTTTCTCTCCACATTTTAAGTTCTAATTCTTTTTACTCCTTCCCCATCTCATACACCAAAACACTGTCATCAAGAAACAACACACACCCAGAGGCTTAAGTATTCTTTGCAAATTAATCTACAAGTAAAGAAAATGTACTTGTTAACGACTAAGATATTATCCTCAAAGAAATTAGTTGTTTCTTTATAGACTTGGTATAAGGTGTTCTCCATTATTCATGTATTTCTTAATGTTGATGTACGCGAGAGGGGCTTTTCTTATTCATGTTTAAAGTGTTTATGCATACCATATTATAAGCCCTCTCTAATTCAATTAATACCATACCATGTGAAAAAATATCTTTATTTTGGTTCCTTGATTGTTCTATAAGCTTAAACATAATATCTTTTAGTATTACATAAACAGTAACTCTTGTTCATAGTTTCTTGGCATAAGCTTAAACATATAAACGGATTATTCTACAAGCACCTGCAACTTGATATAATAATAAAAAGTGGTAATATTAATAATAATAATAATAAGTTTATTTACCTGTTATATATATTATATATAGCACGTAATACGTAGTATAAAATTAGCTTCCGTCTCCATCCATTAAGTATATATGACATAGGGAAAGGCATCAAAAGACGTAATGTTTTCCATAGATGGAGTATAATTTGCATATGCTAGGCTTGTTTCCGAGCATAGATTGGTATACCAAGTGGTCCATGTGGATCATTTGTGACTACACGCCAACCTACTCTGGAAAGCATGGCAGCATCTCTGCAAAATATGCTGCTACACACGCACAGAGAGAGAGAGACACAGAGAGTGAGAGATTCAACTAAATAATATTTTTCAACCGAAAAAAAGAATATAAAGCCCACAAAAAAATCATATTGAGGCCTTCAGCATTCACAAGTACTAAGCGCGCGCAGACACACACACACGAGAGAGAGAGAGATTCATCTAAACAATATTTTCCATAGGAATAAAAGAATCTAAAGCCCACAAAAAGATCATATTCGGGCTTTCAGCATTCATCGGGCGGACACACGAGAGAGAGAGAGAGAGAGAGAGAGAGAGAGAGAGAGAGAGAGAGAGAATGGCAGTTAACGTATCACTGATCCTGTTGATAAGTTGATGCTGCTTCAGATCTATGTCGGACCCATGTGGGACCGGGTCCGTCTGAATTATTCCTTAGGGTTGGTCTGCACCGGGCTGTCTAACTGGGACAGCACGGATCCAGGTTGGATCCTGCACAGTACCACCACGAGGCCTGTCTGTTCCCACACCCCAAAAGGGTTTCCCATTTGGATCCGGTTCGGATCCGTTCTCCTTATTCCAAGCCTTCACGTGCCGTGTCAGCATCGATTTCTGTGATGGAGAATGGGAGAAGAAAGCTGTTACGTACATTATAGTGTCATACAACCTCTCCATATCTTTCAGGAATCCAAAAGATAATGATTTGCTTTTTAACGGTCAAGTCAAACCCCAAGGCTTCTTTTCCCTAAGCAAATTTTCTTCTAATTTTTAAAAAAATTAAAGACTGAAAAGCTACCCATTTAATTTTTTATTTGTAGCAATAAGTTAATTTAAAATTATTTCTTTAAGTTTTATATTCGATGCCCCTTTCCTCGCATGCTCCTCGTGAACTGAAAATTCTCGGAGAAAAAGTAAGTTGCTGCCCGTCAACTTTATTCTTTTTTTCCAATAAATAAACAAACAATATAATATATATGTGTATATATAAGGAACAAGGTTTCTATCAGCAGAAAGTTTTGAAAGCTTAGTTGGTTGCTTTATTTTTACAATATCCAACTTGTCTTTGTCAGGCAAGATCTTTTTCTGGTTTTGTGAAAGAAGAATAGGGAATTGTCTTTTTCCTGATTTTGCACTTTCACGAAGTTTGGAAATCGGGATTTCCTTCTTTATCCTTAAAAGTGTAGGACACAAGATTATCCCATATTTTCTGGATACGGTTGTTATGAGACAAAGTAAAATTTCTTCAATTTTATCCAAGTTTATATATGAAAATTGTGATCTTGATAACTCATTGGAAACGTTAAAACTAAATTAGGGGCGGCCATATCGTGTTCGGGTTCATGTTTACGTTGCGTTATTTTGTGTTAAAAATATTCACCCAAATTCTCTGCAACTTTTCGTTTTACTCTGGATGGACATGCACAAGGATTTCAAGGGTCATCTTCGTATCAGGTTATCGTGTCGTGTATGAAACCGTAGGCAATATATTTCGTGCGCCGTTCATGTCTTGTGATCTCATGTTTCTCTGGAGAACAGTCAATAAGAACTTTGCGCGTCATTTAGGTCGTCGTTTTGTGATGGACGGCTCGTGGGTGGAGCCACTAAAGCACAGGTTTAGACCTCAAATTTTTAGTTACAATATATACTTTTGTAGGCAAAAAGAATTTATTAAACAGACTTAGGTCTCAAATTTTTATACATTAGGCCTCAATAAATTTTTACTGAATAAACTTAGGAGTCGAAAGTTATATTATAATTTCATTCCTTCTAAACGCTATATCTTCTATGAATTACTCTGAAAGGCCTACTGTCTTATTTCGAAAAATATTGGGAAAATGCATTCGAGTTTTGCTTAAGAAATTGTATTGCAAATGAATGGAAGACCAAAATTTCGTGATAAACATACTATCTGTAGAAAAAAACAATATGGTGATAGTGATGACAATCAAACAACATCTTTACAAGAAACATTTAGAATTGAGTATTTCTTACATATTGTAGATGAATTAAATTTTTGGCTCCAAAGTAGATTTGAACAATTTAACATATATGAAAGTACTTTTGTTTTTTTATTTAGTAATAAAAGAAGATAATGATTTGAAAGGATATTGTCTCAATATTGAATGTTCTTTAAAATATAATGTATATATAAATATATACATATATATCTAAAAATAATGATAATAACGGTTTAAATTTCGGGATCCAAATGTGACCAACCGAAAGCAAAAGTTGGCTGGTACAAGTAATTCACCGGTGATCAAGACTGATCTTGGCTTGTCATGAACTACACGAGATTAGTAGGAGATTATGATTATCAAATTGAATGGTTTATATAAAAATATGTATAAACCTCCATAGATACGAGAAATCAACTAAGCTCGTGAATTAGCCAAACTTGAGCATCAATTTGAATGCAATCAATCAAAGCTCCATAGCTTCGGATCACATATTAATGACTTTTCTTAATTAAGACTTTCTAGATTTATTTATAAATCTGTACGAATTTCGGATCGCTCATAATTAAGTCGAGTCCTACCAAGCTAGAGTCAGCTCACAACGTCGAGCTCAACTCGAACTTGTCCGTGGCTTGGCTCACTTGTACTCAACAATACAATAAAGACTCCACTTCTGTTACCCTTTATGATCAAGCTACTTATTCCTATCATACACAAAAAGAAATTTAAAAAATTTAAAAAAAAACAAGTCTCATTTTCATTTCCTAGGTTTCAAATTTCCCATTTCAAACTAAATGCTATCCAAACAAGACAAACACTATTTGCTTTCATCTTTACTACAGAAAAGGAGATTTAATAAATTAAATAAAGGAAAAATGGCAAGGAAAATTGCCTTTTGCTGCTTTAAGCAGGTGTTTACCTTTTACTTTTTCACCACTTTTCCTTTTTACCTTTTTATTACTAAAAAAGTATTTATTGACCCAAGATGAGTGTCACCAGCCCTCCCCTATTGCTGTAAGGCTTTTAACCAGAGATGAACCATCTTGAGTTAAACAACTTGCCGACAACCACCAACTCCAAAACCCACTCCCTTTGCTTTATGACAGTGAAATGTTTCCTGGTGCTAGTAAAGTCCAACACACTGTCCCTACACATTTTGACCATCGGTTCAAGCATGGGTAAAAAGAAATTTTAGTGACACGAAATAATATTCTTAATTATACATACAAATATACAATATAATATGTGCAATATAATGTGCAAAGAGCAATAGCTCACCTCAACTGGCAAGTTGAAGAAATGTGATCCTATATTTTTTGAATTAAATGTTAGTATAACACTACCAAATGAGTAAAATCTCATAATTAATATGCCAATAATGATGGAAACTGATGAGAGTGCTTAACTAAGTGTATTACCCTTCACCAGCTGCCTAGTGAAAACGTTATTGTTGTTGTTGTTGTTGTTGTTGTTGTTGTTGGTGGTGGTGGTGGTGGTGGTGGTGGTGTAATAATGGAGAGACCTAAGCAAATGCACGTCTGGGGATTGAACTCATATGACCTCCAACTTGAGTCGACCCTTAGCCAATTCGTTGATATATAACTAGATTTGAGAAAATTAAATAAAAAAATGTTAATCAAACAAGGTGGATCCATGATGTTTATGAAATCGTTCACCCCACGCCAAAACCCGTGAGCTATTCACAGTAAAAGATTTCCTAGACCCACCTTTATGTACTATAACAGGAAAATACTGAGAGGACCACATTGGCGATGACGTTCCTCCTCATCTGTGAAATGAACAGCTGATTGAGACCACAAAGTGACTAGGTAACTCGATGGTAAAAGCTCAATTAATGTAGAAATATTTTTGTTTTAATAACACGTAAAAGAAAAATACGTTATTTTTCATGATATTTATACCAAAGCGAAGATGTATGCCCACGTATCGAACTCATGACCTTCAACTTGCAGGTAGACACCCTAGCCAGATGAGCCATCGCTCTCTGTGCTATTCTCACATGGAAGGTGGTGAACACAGACATTAGTTTGCACATTGTCATATGATGATGATAAAGCATTGATCAATGTAACTGATCAACAAGCCAAGTTTTTAGTTGTTGTACCCAACAATGAACTGAGCTATTACTGCTCGGCTTAGCTTAGCTTGCGCTGAGATCTTTTGCACAAGCCGAACTGTAGTCGACATGTTAAGCTCCCGAGCTTCATGCAAAATCAGCTCTTCCAAGATTCTTATATACACTTGTATGTAATAATATTTATGTATCTATAATGCTACAAAAACAGTATAAAGAAGAAAAGAGTTGACAAAGATTTTGAGAACTTTTATTTTTTATTGAAATCTATATATATTAAAACTAAAGTTTCAAAACTAGTGAACAAGTTGCATTCTCTATGCAAGTTAATCCGTAGCATAGGCTCCTCAAGTGAAGGACTTAGTCTCAAAGTTTTACTTTAGCTTGTTTCGATATATACATATATATACACACACACACACACACACACACACACACACATATATATATATATATATGTGCAAACCACATCATGCAAACATTTTCATTTATGTTCATTCATTATTTTTGGTGGCATGAGTATAATTTAAAGATATTTAATGACTTTCAAGGAATAACAATGACATTATGCTCATACCTCCGAAAAGCATAGCATGAGTGGTAATCAAATTGCTCTCTCTTCATATATAGAGAGAGAGAAAAATTGGAAGTTGTTAGACACCATCTCGTCTTAGACTTTAATAAACGATGCAGATCGAGATACATCATAAGGATTGATATTATGTAATGCACATGAGTCTTGTATGGCGATATTTAGAAGGTTTCACGTGTTTGAATGCAAGTTTGTACTTAGATAAAGAATTACATATTATATTTATTAGCCAACTTGGGTATCCTAGGAAGTGATTTCTTATAAGGATAGGCCACCAAAGTGGATTCATATATACCACAAAGTGGGTCAACTCACAAGTTAAAGATCATGAGTTTGATACCTAGAACCTGCAACGGCGTTGGCCTCCCCATTGTCCCAAAAAAAGGGTTCATATACACAAGGAAACCATATCCTACCCATTTCTAACATGCTCACTCGTTGTTTTTGAGTGTCATGAATATAATTTAAATTTTAAGGATTTTAAAAATATATGAAAAACAATGTTATTATATGTATGTCCTTAAAAAGCAATGACAAAATACAACATCAGTGGTAGTAAGGATCCAGTCACTCCATATACAAAAGATCCGATAAATGTTTACACCATCGGCTACCTAATGCAATCCTCTTGCAGACCAACTTGGAACCACTATGAACCAACACAACCATACCATATGTGGAGTTTAGATAAGTGAATACAACCACTCTTTTCCTTTTCAATAATATTTCATTATGATGATTAAAAATATTATTCAAAATGGTAAGCTTGCATATCATATCTGTCAATGTCTTTCTTCTCTTTTTTCTTTATATATTTTTGTATCACACCATGTATATAGGACAAGGTAGGTTGATGAAGACATGAAAATGATGTTGATCATATAAAGATACGATGATCACAAGATCCTCCAATATTATTCAAAAGTGCTGTCACTAAGGCCATTTTTTTCTCTATTTCAAAGTTCAAAAATTGAAAATGAGTCTTTGGAAAGGTTTGATGTCTTTATACAGAAGACTTGCATACTTTTGGCTAAGATGTAGAAATTCTTTTAGCAGCCCACAAACAAAATTTGGCCAACATCAGGCATCAAAAATGGTACAAGTTTGTCTCATAGAGCAAGTGGCATGTACACATAGCCATCTTGGAACCAACCCGAAACAGATCCCCTTCAAGAATGACCCGAAACCAAAACCCCCAAAACCGGAACTCTACTAGTCGGTCATGATTTCTATCGTTTGAGGAACCAACCTAGAAGAGGAACCAGAATGTAGAACACAGATTTAACGAATGTTAAAGAACCTATCCATAATGGAGCTGATCCCAGCAGCCTGGTTCGGTTCTTTCATTTTGTGGTTTGTTTCGGTTCAGTTTGAAAAGAAGAAATGTATGGCTTGGATCTGGAGTTAAGGCTTGAAAATAAATCAATAGTACCAAACTAATTCATATTAAATACATATAATACTTGAACATAAATCATACACAGTGACGGATCTAGATTCACAAAAAGTGTCCTGAAGTTGAAAAAACCAATGAAAAAGTTATAGGGCATGATCAAATCAATGGTTACTATGCATACTTTGCCCATCGTCATGATCAAGTAGGGGATTCGCCCCACCCCACAAAAAAATCTAGATCCGTAACCGCACATACACACATATACACAAAGAGATTATATGGATTAATTAAAGACTTCAAGTGTGATCACTTGGTCTATGGGTATTGGGTAGTGATATTAATTTGGTCGCAGTTGTGATATTACTCACGATATTTAGGTTCAGCTTTGGTAATTGTGTTGTTATTCCTATAACAACAGCTAAGCCTTTTCTCATACTAGATGGGGTAGGCTACATGGATTCACCGGTCATGAAAGGGTGATCCCTTACGTGGGCGGAGTGTATTGTTATTCCTATTGATGCAAAATAAAAGTGTGAATTGACTTATTCTTCTTAATATATTTTATCTACTTTGCATTTTGCACCTTATACTATCAGCCTTAATGTTAAGAGATTCATTTAACTTTCTTTGGCCGGAGAACCGCCGTTTACGGACAAATTAAACCCGAACAAATAGTGTGGTTTGAAGTTTTTAGAAAACCAAACCAAACGGGACCCCTTAATAAAACTGATTTACTTATGAGAATATTAAGCAACTAACACTTTTTAATAAATGTAATTAAGAAAAGTATATGATGTCCTATTCCTAAAATGAAATTCAGGTTTTGTTTAGGCTGATATGACAGAAACACGATGCACAACACAAAGTGCAGAGCAGTATAATCCCTATATGGATACCCACTTTGGCGACAACTAGAAAAGTTTGTACCCGAAGTAGTACACACATAAAACCAGTTCTGTAAGGCGGCTTGTTATGGTCACAACACGAACACGACATTGAGACACAGGCCATCTCTGGACTAACGAAGATCCTTATATACTTCGGTTAAAAATAGGTCAATTGGAACACGAGTTATTTCACTTTAGGTAGACACTAGGGTTTTCGTGTTAAGAATGAAACTGCCTGCAGTTTTGTGTCTGAAGTCGTAGTCGTGTTGTGTCAATGTTCATGTAGAAAACATATCAACGGGAACACAACTGACTTTTGTGCTAGTCAACAGAGACATACAGATTGGGAACGGGTTGGTGCCGTGTTGACAAATTCATGCCTTTTGCGCTCGTTGTCGTGTTATTATGTACTTCGTTAACTGTTCGTGTCAACAATCAAATCGACCCAAACACCCCTTGTCTCTTTGTTCTCCATGCCGTGTTGGTCATAACTTTGGATCATGTTCTTTGTGTCTGTTGACATTAGAAAGAATAAAAACAATCCAAAGATGATGCGGTTACTCTCGTGTCGCGCTGAGAGAACACGAACACGGCCTTGTTTTTTCTAAGTCACCTTGAAGGCAGCACCCGTACCTGGTAGCGGTGGGGCGGTGAGCCGGGCCCGTGGTTAATCGTGTCAGCGTGAGCGTTGGGCAACCAACGTGGCAGAGGAAGGGAGCCGGGTCCCACGGAATCTCATCATGAGACCCACTTCCCTCTATCATGAGAGGGCGCTCCCTGGACTGACACAACCCGAAATCTGCCCCCTCATTGTGCTTGTGGAAAAAATATTTAAATAATCATAGGAATAAAAATTTGACCTTTCTCGGAAAAGAGGAAAACTGGAGGACAAAATCACTGAAAAGGACATGTCTTCCTAGACAAGGACATGACACAAGGAAATCTCTTAGACCTCTCTGGCCTTTGACCGTGAGCTAGGGTTTTGACCTTCATGGATCATCCTCTTCCTTTTATTTGTCGTTGAGATTTGAGAGTATCTACGAAAACAAAGGATCCCATCCGGATCCAGATCTTAAAAGTCCGAACCAAGCTCAATCTTGTGATGAATAATAAAGCCCAACCCGAACAAAACCCTAATTGACCTACTTTTCTTGTAATAAAACCCTAATTAGTCATCTAATCATAATCGTCTTAACCTTAACCGAGCCTTTTCAGCTTCGATTCAGGATCAACTAGAGGGTACAGTATGTGGAATTCGACTTTTAATGGCGTTTGGTGTGATAGCACTAGAAAGATCACAAGATTATGTAGGGGGGTCAATAAAGTTTTATGTTGGTCGTTGGTAATTTGGGTACTAGATAAACGTAGCATGAACAATGATAGCAGAGCCAAGAATTCGTTTAGAGTGAGACATACTTGCATTTTAGGTGAGGCGTACTTGTATTTCACGTCCACAAAATACTTATATATAATATTTATGGTGGGTCTGTCGTCACTAATCATGAATCAGATTGGATTTTGGTATGTATAGAACATGTATAAACCTTGAACCAAGCTAGCTGCCTTTGACTTAAAGGATCCGAAGATAGGCATATACAGCCAATCGGGTATGGTATAGACCCGATTCGAATAGAATCATTAGGCTGGTAACTCTGTTGAGAATCAATTTGTCAAGGTGAGAACGAAGGGGCCAAAATGTATGGACACATTTATGATAATGTCAGAACAACTTGTTTCCTGGACGCTAATTGTAGCTACGTATCTAGGCACAGCGGAATTGTATGGATACGGCTTAGCAGTTCAAACCGAACCCGATCCACCTCCAGAACTGGCTGCATCCAGAACGAAGGGACCCGGACCCGGACTTGAACTGATCCGGAAACCGCCTCATTTAGGTTATGTTTCCACCTGGAAAACCAAACTATATCTTGGTTCCAATTACAATATCCAAACCAAACCCGATCCACCTCCAGAACTGGCTGCATCCAGAACCAAGGGACCCGGACCAGGACTTGAACTGATCCGGAAACCACCTCATTTAGGTTATGTTTCCACCTGGAAAACCAAACTATATCTTGGTTCCAATTACAAAATCCCTCTTTAAGAAAAATTTTTAAGTGAAACCAAAACCATTGAAGAATCAAGCCCGAAACTGGAAGGAGGTCGTTGGTTTTAATTCCAGGTTCTGGTAGAACCAAATCTGTGCGGCCAGGTCAGGCACTGAGTCAATCCACACAAGACTTGCACTTGACCCATTTAAATTAACCTACACATACATTGACAAATGTAAGACACCAGATAAAGCTGACACGAACACGACCTGAAAATCTCAAATACGTGCCTGTTCAAACCAAAGAAGAAAAAAGGACGTCTTCAGCTTGATGTGATCTGTTTTAAACATGAACAACGCCAAATGACATGTGAGACACGAATCACTGGCAGTACGATAACCCACCAGCAGCAGACCTAGAAATTGTTTTGGTTCGGATGAGGTAGCGACGTTATCCTACCAGGCCCAACCCGAACACGACGCAAAAAAATCCATGTACTTATTCACTTCAATAACTGCAAAAGGATTTTGGGTCATGCTCGTGTTGCTATTTTCGACCCAAACCCGAGAATTGCTACCGTGAAACAGAAGACCTAAATGCGCAAGGTATATGTATCTCTATATATTATACTAGTTTTCTTCTTCTTTTTTAGGACAGTTTGTTGAGGAGCATGAATGTTTATGTCAACATGGAAGTGGGGAACTATGTGCAGAACTAAATAGCAAGACACGGATCCAGAACACGAATTTGACCAAACGAAATTCAAACTGGTAGACGAAATTCCATTAGGGTTGAGAGTATGATTGAGATTCTTGCTTTTCAAAGAAGGCATGTATATAGGCCTGTAAGTATGCAACTTTTCATCATAACATAGGCTATAAGTAACCATCAACATCACCCTTTGTGATATCCTTCTGTATAAATCCGTAATATCCAAAATATGAACAATACAACCAATGTTTGGTTGGTTCTAAGTGGTTCGGCACTTGTTTCCCTTAAGGTACCAGTATCGGGTTGATGGCAGCAAACCAGCATTGGGAGAACTTAGTTTGCCCCATAGTAAACTGACCCAACTTACACCAGACTTATTGTGTTTGCATTACCAGGGATGGGCCTATAAAACTGGTTCTAATTTTTCTTGATATTAAAAGTAAGGCTCAATGTGTAATAAAAAGCAAGATCCGACCTCACAATCAAACATGTGCTTGGCTTTTGGATAAAGGTGGTGCAGTTAAAAATGAATACTAGAAATTATTATAAAAAAACATCTCTCTTAAGTTGCTGCACTTTACTATAAGTACTTCCAAATCCAATTACTGATAAGTGCTTACAAGTTTGGGCTGAAAGCAAGTTCTCTATATATGCTACTTTTGGCCTTAAAGAAAGGTCTTCCAAACATAAATTTTTATATTTTTAGCAAATGATATAATCGTCATCCTGTTTGCTGGAAAACATAACTAATTTAGAAAATGACAGAATTAACCTTCACAAAGCACATGGAAATCAACTCCAACATGTCTTCCTCTCAACTTAAGTTCCTTCTCTTCTATAGCAGTTCAAAGCTTGAAGCAAAACCAGTAAGACTCAGTTCAATTCTGCAATGCACCTTCCAAACCTAACCTCAGCCTATGAAAGAACCATAAGCTCAGAATATCAACAAGTCTAAGCTTAGTTTTATGATCAATTAACAAATGAAATTCAAGGGGAAACGACGATATTCATGCATGTATCAAAAAATTTAGAGACTAAGATTGGATGGTTTATTAAAGCTAAAGTATTTGTTAAAGATATTATATAAGTGCAAGATACAATACATGTAGGTAGCGCAATTATGGCACAAATAGCGTAAAGGGAGGGTGCCCTACAGATTTAGATCTTCACACCCTCAAAACGGCAAAAGGTAAAAGTGAGAACCCTAGTCTTTGGTTACTTTAAGACAGACATTAACTAGTTATATATTTAGTTAATGTTTTGTATTGCAACGGTGGTAGATGACTGACGAGAGGGAGATGTGGGATTGTGTGCATGTTTGTCAAGGAGAGGGAGTTTAGTAGGTTTGTGAAGAATCCAAAATCCTTCCAAGCACTCCAGACAAATCTTCTCCAGAAGAGAAAAGCAGACTGCTTTAGAGCAACGTAAAGCCAGAACACACCCAGTAAGGCTAAAATGGAGGGAACCCCCCCCCCCCTCCTCTCTCTCTCTCTCTCTCTCTCTCTATATATATATATATATATATATATATATATATATATATATATATATATATATATATATATATATATATATATATATTGTGAATTTTGTAATGGGTGCTACCCTCTTCTGTTAGTGGTCTGCTGGTGTCCATTTGTGTCATAGAGATCCTGATGTTTAGACTTTCATTTACCAGTGGTGGGGCGAGATCATTTTCCATTAATCTCTCTCTCTCTTTCTATGGATTATTTTATTCGAGTTCTGCTCCTTAGTTGCTTTTGGATGTTCTGGGTCTGCATTTTTGTATTAAACAATGCCTTATCGACTCAATAAATCCACCAGCATCCGCTCATCCTTCTCATATCCTCTCTTGCTTTCTCTTTCCATCGGTTCCCTCCTCTCCTTCTCCTCCTCCTCCTCCTTTCTCTCTCTTGGACTTAACTAGGGATATGAGGCAAAGGAGAGAAACAAGTGCCGTAGTCCGAGAGAGAGAGAGAAAGAGATATGCAGTGTGATAAAAGACGAAGGACGATGGAAGCCAAAGAAGAAGATGGACCTAAGAAGGTGAATGAAAGGAGTAATTGGTTGTGCCTGGCTCCCTGTATGCCACTCGTGGTAGAGTCCTATCCTTCGTGATCGGCTCCTGCGCGTGGCGTGCGAGGAGCCATGCATACTCTCTCTCTCTCTCTCTCTCTCTCTCTCTCTCTGAAACCATTTCATACCTTCTTCAAGAACAAAAGAAAGAACCTTTATCCTCATCATTTATTGAATTAAACCGAGCATCCTACTTATAAAGGATGAAAGCTGTTTGTCATAATGTATGGTTCTCCTTTGGTTTTAAGTCTATATTTGTGCTTCAAATTCATGCTCTTCTCATTTTCCATGGTAGAGTGTCTTTGTTAGGTCAAGATCCTTTATGACAGGTGCGTGGAGTTTTCCTTCCTAGAATAATCCGCAGATCAAAGAGTTCTCGGTGAAACAGAACCTCAAATTGGAAGGCAAGGTAATTACTTTTCATGCATAAACTATCTCAATCTTTTGCTTTTTCCCTAAATGATTCCACTGTATTTCTATTTTGCTACTGTTATGTTAATTATCCTTTCTCGTTGTGTAAATATTTCGTTTAGATGACAGTCAATGCACGCATACACCTTATGTCATATGGCAACCATGTGTATGTTACAGTTATTCTGACAATGAGCTCTATCTTTTTCTTTGCATTTTTGACATTTTATGAAGAGCAATTATTTTCCTTGAGGTAGAGTTTATACATGTGTTTTATCTCTCTATGATATAGAATCACTGTGTTTCTTAAAACTGTTTGTTCCGGACCAACTGCGTCTCTCTCTCCCTCTCACCCTCCCCCTCTCTCTTTTGTCTCGATGACTGTGTTTCTCAAGACAGTTTCTTCTGGGTAAATGGTCTGCAGAATATACAAGCACAACTCTCTCTCTCTCTCTCTCTCTCTCTCTCTCTCTCTCTCTCTCTCTCTCTCTCTCTCTCTCTCTCTCTCTCTCTCTCTCTCTCTCTCTCTCTCTCTCTCTCTCTCTCTCTCTCTCTCTCTCTCTCTCTCTCTCTCCGTGTGTGAATGTTTGCTGCAGCCTTTGCCCTCCTAGAAAACAAAAGCATGCGCTTGTTTGCTTTCTCCATCACAGCATTCTTTGGGCCTTTACAATGTTTTTTTTTCACGTTATTCTACACCAAACCACCAAATGCCAAAGCCCTTCGCTCGTACCCTTGGCCGACAAGATGCTTTATATTCTCTTTGTTTGACTACTGATTTCAGGGCTTTTTTTTCTCCATATTCCTTTTTCAGAATAAACAAGATGGAACAAGACACATTCACACACTATATATATTTATATATAATGCTCAAGGCCAGCTCCGAAGATTGAAAGCATGTACTATGTTATATTCTTCATGGTTGTCATGTATTGTTGATTGCAATTCCTTATTTAATGATTTACTTTTGCTTATGTATGTATTCATCAGCCATTAGAGCTCCCACAGTTTCTTTAACTCGTAAATTTAATGGATGTAAACTCGTCGGTGTAATTCGTTCCTACAATGAGGACCAACGTTTCTTGGTTGTAATGTAGACAACAAAGGGAGTTGGAAGTTTGAGCTTTTGGTACTGCTATGTGTGTGTGTTTGTATATGCATATTCAGACAGAAGAGAATATGACTAGTTACTGTGTACGCTGATATCGTCTTATCAATTTCTTTGCCCATTTCACACGCACATGCTACAGCTAATACTACTGTGCATGTCCCTTCCAGTCTCTCTTTTCCTTCACACACATACAGAGAAACCTACAGTGCATGCGCACGCAAGCACACACACACGGGCAGAAGGTCTTGCACCATATGCCAGCATAAAGGGAATACCACGCTTAAATTTTTTGGTTCATGATATATTGATGTATGCACATTCTGTCAGAATTCAGAATGCTACCGATACTAGCTCGTAGCTATCGTCTTATCGGTTTCCTGGACACCCACAGAGAGACGAGAGAGACAGAGGGGTTACACCATTATGCCTAAACAGGGATTGTCAACTTAGAATTTTTAGGTAATTCTACATGGTATTGCCTACACAAAGGGATCATCAACTCAAAATTTTGGGGTAAATGGTATATGGATGCATACACATTGCCACAGAATTCACGATGTATGCTAACGGTATTACTATTTAATATTCTCTCTCTCACACACACAAACATACACTATTTGCACATTAAGGGGATACCAATTGGAAAATGTAAAGTTGGGTATAGCTGTAGACGCGCACGGGTCTCACAGCATGCAAGATGTATACAGTATTCTAACGATAATACTGGTATCATACACATGCTGTTTAGTTGCATGATAGATGTCAACATAAAGCGAGTACTTAAAATAATACTTTTAGGTAGTGCTACATATTAGCAAGCGCATTCTTTAAATACCTGTATATTTCATTGTTACACTGGAATCACATACAGTCTATCCTGCTGCATGTGCGCAAGCGGCTGCACACGCATATGAAATTGTATTCACTAGAAATCAAACCCTTCCAATGATGTTGAAGGTTTGCGTGATCTCAGCTTGTCAATGAAAAAATATGTCCAAACGTTCCTGTAGTTGTCTGCATGAGTCACCCTACTGAATGCTGCGAAAGGTGTAACTTCGAGCTTTTGCTGCGGAGGGGAGTATACCCAGGAAGCTTTCTTACCCCTAGGGAATGGGGAGAGTTAAAGGCAAAGAAATTATGATATTATGAATTATAAGGACTAATACGTCCTGACCCACCTGAAGTCGACTTTCAAAATCAGAATTGTGTTGACGTCGTTTGCCTTGTCATGTAATCTGTGAATGTGCAATGATAATAAAGGTACTGACGTGCTTATAAGATGCATACCGTTGCTCATAATTTCTTGGCGTTTCACACACACACATATATATATAATATTATATTTATATATATGTGTGTGTGTGTGTTTGTGTGTGTGTTGTGTGTGTAACTTTCCAGTTATGATTCTTTTCGAATGCTAATCTTATGGCCCTCTACTTTCCAGTTATTGTTCGTTTTCAGTTTCCCCTTCGAAGTTCTTTCTGCTGGATGTTTGGATCATAGGGATTCGTCGGAAGCAACGTCTTTCCGCCTTATCTACACTCGAGAGAGAGAGAGATCACAAATGCGTCTAGGATCTGGTTATTCTAGTGAAAAACATGTCCGGAATAGAATGGTTTAATTTGGTCTAAAGAGAAAAGAAACCTTTTTCAACAATGAAAAGTTTGGATCATTGAATTTGAAAGCTCTCACCTGAGTTGTTTATACGTTAAAACTAGGTGATATGAAGCGTGAACGTTATCTAACAAAACCAAGGAAACTCAGAACTGTTTTTAGCCAGATATGAGTTTCTCTGCAGGGTTTGGTGCTCAAGAATGTATATTGTTAGTATATAAGCTGGAGAAGATCACTAATTCTAAACCCTATAGCATCCCGTCTACTTTCAAAAGAGATGCAAATTGTCGATCTAAGATGGAAATATTTTATATCCCAAAAGTAGCTTACCCTAAGGTTGAGCTTTAAAGATGAGAAGTAGGAGTCAACTGAACAGAGTTGAGAGATTGGTGGAACTTGCTTAGGACCAGTTAGTTGTCTTTTTACGAGCGAGCACGAGCCGAACAGAGTTGAGAGAGATTAAGTATCTCAAACAAAATTCTCCTAGTTTAATTTGTGAAAGAGTTAAATAAGTACCATAATAGAATTGAGGCCTGGTCTGGGTAAAGAGGAAGAGTCGTTTAACGAGTTCTTTTCTTGTTCAGCTCATATGGTTTACAAGAACCGAACGTGAACAAGCTAAGGACGAGCAAACCACGAGACGCTTGGTTCATTTACAAGCCCCACATACAGCTATTTTGTAGCATAAAGCTCTCTCTCTCTCTCTCTCTCTCTCTCTCTCTCTCTCTCTCTCTCTCTCTCTCTCTCTCTCTGTGTGTGTGTGTGTGTGTGTGTGTGTTCGTCTATTCTCAGTAATTGAAACCATATTAGTGTAGGTGAGAAGTATCTTCACTGGGTGAAAGATGAAAGATGAAAGATGGTGACGGCTTATGTTGTCTGTGGTAAGGGAGGCAGAATAGGGAGTCACGGGTGAGAGAGCCAGCTGATCAATCCATGAATGAACGTAATTGCATATTCTGCTGCTGATAGGTAGTGGTCCCCTTGAGTTGTGCATTTCGATTTGCGGTTTTTTATTTCATCAAAACTGGTTAGACAGCAGTCCCTTGGACGATTGCGTCTGCTGCTCTAAATTTCACTCTGGTTGCTCTCTACGCAAGACAGCGACTTCCTCCCTTCTGTCGCCTATCAAGCTAACCATGACGTTCCAATATTGCATGATTACTGAATCAATATATAGCTCCACCTGATAAAGAATTTCCGGACAACCTTCCTGTTTCACACACGCACACACATATATATGGTGCCAACCAGTAGCTATAAGGAGCACCCACCATAAGGAACAGTTGGTTATTTGTAATAGAGTTAGCAAGCATTGCAAAACCCTACTCCTATATATATATATATATATATATATATATATATATATATATATATATATATATATATATATATATATATATATATATATATATATATATAGAGAGAGAGACTATAGTCCCTACTAAATACACAATCATACCATCCAATAAATATATACATATATATATATATATATATATATATATACATATATATATATACATATATATATATATATATATAGAGAGAGAGAGAGAGAGAGTATACTCCCTACCCACCATGTTCAAATCCCAATTTCGCCACCAGCAACCACCCTCCGCCACCTTCCTCACTATCTTATTACTCTCCAATACCAAGGCCGTTCAAAAGCATTATTGTCATCACTAAAATCACCTAAAAACCTTAAATATTTGTATATATAAATGGTTTTTTCGTTTTTAAGTGATTTTAATCAATGACCATGTTGGAGAGTTATGGGAGTGTGATAGAAGGTGGTGGAGGGTGTTAACCAGTGGCTGAATGATTCGGTGTTTAGTAAGAAATATATATGTGTGAGTGTGTGTGATCCCTACCGGACTGAACCCCTAGTCCAGTGGTTTACTACTTACTAGTAGGCCACGCTAACGAGATTAGCTGCTCATTGTTTGGCTCATTTTGGTCGGCTAAGAAAATGTGATACGAAAGAGCTAGACTAGGCGGGGATTGTCTTGGCTTACGTTATACATGCTCATGTAGCTAAGCACATACGATATTTACGTGAAGATATACCAGAAAAAACTCGATATCCGAAAATTATTTATCTGGGTTTTGTCTAATTTGATTATCAAGAGATTGCATTTGCAATCAATCACAAAAAGAAAATGATAATTATAATTCAACTAAGCAAGATCAACAATTATGTCAAGATTGTGGGTTTAACTTTAACCAACAATCATGTGTTCTGCTGGTCTCACTATGATTTCACCAACAAACAAGGAATACAACAAACCGAACCATGAACAGGCCCAGCTCGACTCGTTGAGCTCATTCTACACCTTACTTATTAGGAGTTTCAATGGATTGGGTATAACACTGTTGAACACCGATCTGGTTCTGCATGTGATGATAATCAGACAGGTCTATTGGCACAATGGGGCTCTCGATAAGAGATGAGAATTAGCTCATATCATCTATTGAGAATATGTCCGATCTCATCGGAGGAGGTGTGGCGCGAGGAGCGGTGCCAGGCCAGCATCCAAATGGCTAGGGTGGCAATTTCAAGTTCAAGGTAATGTTTGTTTAGTTTGTATGGAAAACATATCTGATATTTTTCAAGTCACATTGTGTGGACACTAAACATGACATTCGTGTTGTATTCATGTACGTCGATCATGATGTAGGTTTTATGTTGCATCTGAATATTGCCAGCAATTTTTGAGTTTCATGTTGTGTCATTCTGTTTTCGTGTCAAGGCAAATCACTCGAAGAGGACCCATTGCTTCGTCCACATCGAGTTGACAAGAAGATGGTTTTTCCAGTTTTATTGTTTAGGGTTGTCATCTCGTGTCGGAAATCGCCACCCCTACAAGTGGTCATTGTTTGATTACGAAGCATTTCATGTCCGTATATATGCAAAAGAGCAGCATTAAGGGTGCTCACATCGAGTTTTTTACTCAATTACATGCTGTTGGTGGCTGTGACAGGGAAGAGCACTACTTTGAAGTCGATGTAGTATATATAAGTCTGGGCCGTTTGCAGGGGAACCCAGCTTCCAATTGATCTTTTCCTCTTTGATATGCGGATAGAATTTGACTGCACACGACGCATTTAAGCTCTATTAGGGGTTTGCTAATTTGAACTCGTACAATGGAACCATCATAGCTGGTTGTAAACTTGCTCAGAAGTTTGCATATCGCTCCTTTGCTCATCTGAGAAAGGAGAATGACATACTCGCAGGTTAGCTAGATATCCTGTACATTCAAAATCAGCTGGTTTGGATTGAAGCACCCAGGAAGGTTCAAAGTCTTCCTTCCATTGATGTACTTCCACTTGCTTGCTGATGGATTTGCAGTCTTACTGATCCTGAAATTAATTGTTTCTCGTAAAACATAGACCAGATCGGCAAGATAAGCATATAAGCAATGGAGTGAGCACTTCTAATGCCTCCTACGTTAACTTAACACAAGGCACACTTGGTCTTCTGTCCCTTGTTGGGCTGGATTAACCTCCTTGCATGGTCAGATATTTGGAGTTTGAACACTTTTGGCGAAGCTACTTTTATGATAAACAAGCGGGTGGAGGTTTTCCTCAAAGAATATCCTTCGCATACCAAGCTTCAAAGCAAAAATCTGTAGTCAAAGATATCGATCTTCAGTAGGTGTTGAACATATCTATCTATGTTCAATCATCATGAATGAAGTAATAATCAAGCTCATTTTGAGCAACCAGACAACCTCAGGTAGGTAAGGTTGCTGAACACCTACCGCTATAATCATCTAACAGAAAATTATCTTCACATTTAAACACGTGCAGACATGCACAACTGCACATCCTCATCACATGTGTGTGCGCCTTTGGCTTTAGAAGAGTTGGGAATCTTTTATATATGTATGTATGCATGTATGCTGCACTTACAGAATGTGCAATGATGCACACAATCTAAAGTGGGTGTTTCCCTTTCAATAAAGGGGGTGAAGTCTACCCACTTGCGCTTGTGTGTGTTGTTGCGCACAAGCTAAAGTGTGTGTTTCATGTGTGTGTGTGTAAGGCACATACTTTCCATTTAAGACATCATGTAGATCAAACACAGAAATATTTGCATCCAGTATAAACTCACACGACTGTACAGTAAGATGAACAAAAGGCAGATTACGAAAACTACCTAAAACTCAATGACGAATGGACCATATTAAACAAATTCTGCAGCAATGTAACTCTCCATAGACCAGAATTCCCTTGATTTTGTCCCCCTATCTCTATAGTCTTGATTCATTTGGTGAAATAGGTGGCTTAGGGTACTTCGATCATCCAGGAAAGCCAATTGCCATCTCTTCCATCCTGAAATCCATAGCCCTGATCAAGTCTTTGAGAGTGGAATTCTTTGTAACTACTGTTCATGATCTGACTTCCTTCGTTTTGCATTACCAACAGAATGAAACAAACAAGAAAACTGGCTCTAAAACCATTTATAGTGCATCACGAACTCCCTTCACTAGTGAAGGTTGTGGGTGGCGCACTTGCGGTACATGTTGCGGAAGAATGTGTAACATCCTCCCTTAATTGGTCTGTCGTGGAACCACTAGAAACAGATGATGTCTCTTTTGGATGCTTAACTTTGAGGTCCATGAAATCAGAGATGAGCCCGGGTTTTGTTATCTCGGCACTGACATCAGCCTTCTTTGTTAGCATCTTAACAACCATTGACATGGAGGGCCGGAGCCTTGCGATGTCTTGGGTGCAAAGAAGTGCAATCCTGAGAAACCGGACAGCCTCATCAGGGTCAAAAGACACCATTGTGGAATCAACTATCTCCAACAAGCTGTCAGCTTCATATAGTTCCCAAACCTACAAGTTTATGCACACCTTACATTTAGAATGTTGAAACATGACCCAAAATACATTGACCTGTCAAATACCATCATCTAAACTGTACATTGTTAGATGGCCAAATAATAAAAATATATATACAAGATGGAACATGATTAATTAAGCTTTAATTGATTTAGTTTAAATGGCAGGGCGTACATCACCCTAGGACATGACCGTCACCCAACACTATCATAATTACATTTCTTATGTGATATTTATCCCTCCCTCTTGATGACGTCTACTTTACTTTCTCAAAGAAATTCAACTTTTAAACTAAATGTGCTATTTTGTTGGCACAAAAGCTCCTCACTTGCCTTATGGCATGGAATTCTCACCCTGCTACCAGACACACATCGTCCTTTAACTTGAAGGTCTTATTAGCCAAACTGTTTTACACATACGGGCCCTCTCTGGTGCTCACACAAGGCGAGCTCAATCTATATACGCCAGGAGATTCATGTGGATCTTGCGATTTTCCATTATCAAAAGAACGTGACCTTATGAGAAAGTATCCAGGGAGGAGAGTACCAAATATATACTAACCAAAAGCACCAGAATCTATGTACATAACTGCAAGCTGAGTTTATAACATGGTATGGAACATCTACCAATTATAAAATTATGAAAATCATTTTCTTCCAGAAATGAAGAAAATTTGTTGTATTGCCGCCATGAATTATACTGATGTACCAGATATTGCTTTATTCTTAAATAAGTACCGGTATTGGTTTGTATATGCTCGCACTACTCAAGTTACTTTACCTTTAGGATACATCAGAAATTACACAATAGTATATACAAGTGCACAACTGACACACATAAACCGCATGAGTGGAGACAGTGACCAAAGCATGATACACATACATACATATCATATGTATGTATGTATGTTTATGCATGTATATAATAATTAAAAGTGGCACAGAAATGACATCAGTTATCATTGTCCACGTAATCTTTGTCAAGTAGTCAACTTTTATGATTTTATCAACTCAGCTACAAGAAGAGGTGAAGAGGATGTGAATTTTTATCCATTATCTTACCTTTTGGAACCATGTCACAAGCATATGTTTGCTGACACGGCACAACATACAGAAAGACACAACATTCCAATAATAAAGCAAACGCATATTTTGTCCCTACTTTCTCCTTTGCCTTGCTTTTGTTTTGATCCATTTGCTAGACAACCCCTTGGACTAACACTTTCATTATGAGAAAAAACAGCATCCACTGTTTGAAATTTACATAACATACTGCTGAACTTGCAAGCATCCAGAATATGCCTATTTTGACATTCTAGTCAGATTGTGCAAAGATGAGGTGATAGAGCAATATGAACATGATGATCTAGGATTATATTTATATATCAAGTTCTGCTGTTAGTCATTACATCCCATGAGATCTGAGTGAACAAAGGGTGATTGACTACAAGGTACATAAAATATAAAGGTAGCACATGTACATTAGCCAGTTCGCTCTATATATCAAAAATATCATCTTTTTGGTAATAAGAGATATAAGACATTATATAATTTTGTGCGTTAGAGCTTAAAACTCTCACCCTTTCAAGAAGAAACTGCTCTCCAGAAGGTAAACAGTTGTTGTAATTGCATCTTCCACTAACTATTTCCAAAAGGAGAACCCCAAAGCTGTATACATCTGCCTTCCGGGTTAATTGTCCTCGAATGGCATATTCAGGAGCCAGATAACCTCTTTAATTGACATGATAAACAATGAAATATGTCTTAGCATGTTAATAGGTACTCTTACTGCTCAAAAGATACAGATATGATTTTTTAACAGATAAACAGTTCCATAAATTATGCACGCTCCTCAGAAAAACAAAACCTACATGTCCATTGCACTTCTAATCATGCTTTCAGATGAAAGTAAAATGAGATTTACAAGAAGTTTTCAATTCTAAATAGTTCATAGAAAAATCATGCAAAACTGACTTCTAAGAAAAAGTAATATGGATCCAAGACAAAAGAGTTTCACTTACATTGTCCCTGCAACACGGGTACTGACGTGAGTTGCGTTTGATGGGATAAGCCTTGCTAGTCCAAAGTCAGATATTTTAGCATTAAAGTCTTTATCAAGAAGGATGTTGCTAGCTTTTATATCTCGATGAACAATATGTGGTTTAACTTCCTCATGGATAAATGCCATTCCACGGGCAATCTGAACGCAGATTTTACTCCTCACTTCCCAGTTAAAATCAATGCCATTGTGGCGTCCACCTGATGTATTTCAATCATGTCACTCAAGTTAATGTGAAAGTTTAGATATAGATGGAACATAATAACTCAGAGATGACGCAACTTTTTCTCATACAAGAAGTTTACCAAGAAGTGTATAAGAAAGGCTATTATTTTCAATGAAGTCATAGACCAGTATCCTGTGATCTCCCTCCACGCAGCAACCATGAAGCTTAACAAGATTCTCATGCTCAATCTTGGAGAGAACAGTAATCTCATTCAGGAATTCACGTGCACCTTGCTTTGATTCAGCAGAAAGAACCTTCACAGCAATGAGCATGCCACCTTTAAGCATACCCTGCCAAAAGACGAAGCATTTTAGGAGAGAAAATCAGGATTCACGATTCAGTAGCCTCAATGCAGTAGCTACTTAGAAAGAAGGCAATAACATTTCTTTTGCATTGTAAACAGAGGACCAGTCAAAAGGTAGAAAGATTAAGACATAAATTACCTTATACACGGAACCGAAGCCACCTTCTCCTATTTTATTAACATAACTGAAGTCATTAGTGGCGTTTCTCAGTTCCTTGTAACTGTATACTTTCAGATGTTGGATGCCTGGAGCTTCTAGAAAACCAAAAACAAATCAAAATGCATCAGTACTTGACTCTCATTAAGATGAAAGTAACCTGAAATTAGTATAAAACCCTAAAGTCACTTTCAAGGTTGAAAAGATAATTCGGTGACATTCTTACCTTCCTCATCATCCCATTTTATCCGTTCCGAAGACTCTTCTTTTCCAAATAGACACGCAAAACACATCATAGCTGCTTGAAGGTGAAAATGTTTCCTTTGTGTGTGTGTGTGTGTTGCACTATCTTGTCCAACTTCCAACACCGTTCTGCAATACATTAGCCACCAAATGTTAACATGTGGTGATCTTAGTTCAAAATTAAGATTTAGCAAGTCTGGTTTTATCATTATGAAACTAACCGCAAATGCATTAGAGAAAAAGTACCATTCATTTTCTTTGACAGATGCTACAAATCTTCACAATATTCTAAAGATTGGTCCTAGCTAATGTTAGATAAAAGGGATGAGCATATGAAACCATGAAAAATCTCCACAAGACGGTAATGACTTGACTAGGACGTCTCATTCAAATGCAATGCAGAACAAACGGAAAAAAGAACATTAAATGCCATTATACAAGAACGACTTCATAGACGGGTCCCCAACCTTCACCATCTTTCTCTCTTTTTCCACACATCGGTACTTTAAAGCCATCAAATATTTTGAGGCAGCTTTCCGTTTTCTGAAACTCTTCTAGGCTTTATGCAAGCTTGCACAGCAAAGCTTTTCACCACAATAACAATAGGAATTTCTACTTTTGACTTCAGAAATATAATTGATGGTGATGGTGATTTAGTAGCTGTCCAAGAACTTGTGGAACGTTATCAGAAATTGTCAGTCACCTAAGTTGCTGATATGCTTTTCTAATTGACAGTTGTGTGCTCAATCTGTAGTAGATAAATCATATCGTGAACTACTTGACAGTTTGGAGCTACACGAGTCTGAATTCTACCCAAAGTTTCCCATTTCTAGAAAATGTAACGGAAGAAACAGTTCAGTTTATCAGCAAGCCATATATATGATTGCCATACTCGTGCACTGTCACATGCTCAATGCCAATTTCTCACATCCAGAGGTTCATTAGCATGAAGCCGGAGGCGGTCACATTTAGCTGACTTCTAGAGAATCCTCTGGAAATACAGTAAATGCGAGTTACAACTAGCAACCGTATTCTGGTTTCATCACCACACAGTTCCATAAAGAGGAGTCTTCTGAACAAAGTCTCTGAGCCAAAGCCCTTATCAGAAACTTTTTCCAACAACACTATTCGTCATTCCTGTGCTCTTGATGTCAAAAGCAGAAGCTTTTTGCTCACAATGCGTTATACCGAGAATCCATAGGATCAAACTTAACCCCACACCTGATCAAGACAGAAGCAAAAGCAAGAATGATCCGAACCACTTTGAGGGGGGCGGTCAGTCTGCGAGAATTCTCCCATTGTTGTGTGCCTTCCGGCATACCGAGCAACACTCATACTAGCCCAGTCCCACTTTTGCGTGCCAACAGGTACGAAGTTGTATTCAACATAACACCAGATTTCGTTGAATGAACTCACTCGAAACAATTTGGAAACAATAGACAAACAAGGTGATATCCACTTAAAGCACAAAAGTACGATTCAGATACTGGGTTCCACCGTGTACGCTATAAAGAGAAAGCATGAAAGTTAAAACTCGATAACAACAAAATTCCTTCAAATTTGTCTCTGTAACTTCATTTGGGAATGAATTCATGTAGATTTGGGCCACAATGTTTGAGAAAAGGGGGGAAACGAATAAGAAAAATAAGGGAGGGAACAAATTACAAAATCACCTTGCTTATTCCATGGCACAGACGTCCACCTTCAAGAAACTCTTTTACAAAACAAACAGGATAATACACCTTTAGATTTCAGGCACAACAATTACCAACAACCTCATCTTCCAAAAACTCAATAATTCCTTAAAGTTTCAGAAATTGAGACTACAAATCTGACACAAACCACTCATCTATTTCTGATACCAGACAAATCTTTATCTATACTACCCAATTACACATGACCAACTTCAGAAGAGAGAGAGAGATGGTTCACCTGCAGGATGAATTCTTCCGACGGGGAAGGATCTGACACGGACTGCAAAATTCCGGGAGATGGAAATTATTTGTTATTGACTTTATATACTGAACGCTCAAGAAATGACGTGCAGACAGTGGCCTCCTACCCTTCGGAAATTTCTACACGGAGAGAGAGAGAGAGACGTCAAAGTTTTCACACTAGGTCAAAAGGCCTCCGTGCGTAAGCATCGAGTGGATGAAAATCTACCAGTCCCGAGTTTACGCGCCTACCCCTTTTGCATAAACAACTTTCAGGAAAAGCCATTATCCTCAAAAACAATTAAGCGAGAGATTTATTTTTAACCTCTTCACTGTGAAGTCTTCTCGGATCAACCTCTGAATTGCTGAACTACTTTGAATTAAAAGTGTTGCACAGGGGGGGAATGGCCAACAAGCTGTACCGAATCACCCTTCTTTTCTCCTTGGCTCGTTGTCTACATGAGTGACCTGAGCTAAATGAACAGCTAACATGTTCGTGAATCACTAGTCATCTTTTATGAGCTAAGTTGTACTTAGTTGAGTAGGAGCTTTGCTTAAATACCATAAACCATAAACGAAATGACTTCGTTTAGTTTAGTTCCTTCTTTGTGAAAGACTTACTATAAGAAAAGTACCTTTCATTTACCTACGATACCCTAATACAATTACCATGAAATTATAAGCTGATGGTTCATTTACCTGCTTGTTGGGTTTTTTTTAACACCAAACATGCTCACTTCCATCATACCACAAAATTATAAGCATATTGGCTGAGTTTCAATGATTTCAATAACTAGACAAATGCTGCAGTTAATGTCCAGGCTGTTGTTACTTGTCAAAGCGCCTTCAAAAGATATAACAATAATTCCAAAAGTTCAAAAGTGTATTGGTGATATTCTCTAGATAGTTAAATGTAAAGCAAGTCTCGAAACTAAGAGCCTCCGGACTTTTAGTAAGATCGATGGATCATGGATCTATGTCGAGATGAGGTGGCTGGATAACTGAAAGATATATATATATATATATATATATATATATATATATATATGTGTGTGTGTGTGTGTGTGTGTGTGTGTGTGTATACACGTATGTGTATATATATAGCCCGAAGTTTGAATCCATGAGCTATAATGTAGGTATATTAGTAATGATAAGCTCATGAACTTGGTCTTACTTGCGGAAATGAACCAAGCTGCTCATTATTGGTATTGTGTTGTGTTTGTTCTTGTGTTCAACTTGAGATAGTTTCTCAAGTCATCTGATTTAGATACAACAAATACTGTTTTGGGGTTTGGTTTGCACTAAGCTTATTTAGTGGTATGCTTAGAAGACCATGTTAATTCAACTGACTGTATATGCTTGGATGACACAGATCGAGCAGCTACCCAACAATATCAATACAAAGATCATTATCATTTAATGCACATTAATACATTAAATGCAACGATCAGCATCATTGATTGTACAGACGGTAATGATGATTAAGTAATGTCTAGCATTAGAAGTTTTATAGTAGCTCTCGATATATATACATATATACTTATGATATTATGTATATATATATATATATATGTGTGTGTGTGTGTATATATACATGTATATAGATATAGGTGACTTTATATCTATGTAAGAATAAGTGAAAAAAATTGTGGAGATCGAAGAGCGTACAACATTGCAGCACTGCCAAAACATGGGTTTAGGCCCCACACAAGCACAATTTACAGTGCTGCAATGTTGTACGCTCTTCATCTCCATATTTTTTTTCACTTATTCTTACATAGATATAAAGTCACCTATATCTATATATATATATATATATATATATATATATATATATATATATATATATATATATATATATACATACATATCATACGTATATATGTATATATATCGAGAGCTACTATAAAACTTCTAATGCTAGACATATGTATATATATATGTATATATATATATGTATATATATATATATGTATATATATATATATATATATATATGTATATATATATATATATATATGTATATGTATATATATATATATATATATATGTATATATATAGGTGACTTTATATCTATGTAAGAATAAGTGGGAAAAAATGTGGAGATCGAAGAGCGTAAACATTGCAGCACTGCCAAAACATGTGTTTAGTTCCCACACAAGCACAATTTACGTCCATGAAAAGTGACAACAAAAACCCATAGCATTAGCTCAATGGCAGCGCTCCTAGGCACTGAAGCAGCTGGTGGCGAGTTCAACTCCCCGCAGGTACATGCGTGGGTGGGTGTGTTAGGCTTCGGCCTCTTATAACCCAAACAAAAAAGTGACAAGAAAAAGCACACATCGTATTTCAGTTGATCTTTCTTCCATCAAAATTTGACACGAACACGATTCAAAACACGAAATTGTACCCTAGCCTAATAATAAAGTAGTTGCAACGTTGGCAGGTTGGTATGTTCCTCAACTGTGTTACGGAGACACAGCAATGCAATAAGAGTTAGTGACTTGCTTTTATGGCATTGATCGTGCTGCATGGAAGTTTAAGTTGAATAGGTCGCATTAATGGGGCCACAAGTTTAATGGGTATAAACCCTTGTGTCCTACAAATAAATTATCTGAACCTTTATACCGTGACGAAGCCAAGCAGGTCTTGGATTTTTTTTTGGGGGGGGGGGGGGGGGGTCGGCTTGGGTCTGCCCACTTTGGGGGTAGATCTCACAAGATTCGAACTCGAGACCATGCTTAAGGGGAACAACTGCTGAACCAACCAAGCATTGTTAGATCTTTGGACATTTTACATCACTCCATTTATTTGCACTTTGGTTAATGGTTATTGCGAGGTGGCAATTTGGGACCGAACTTAACCAATCAAATCTGGGTCCTTAACTGGATTGGGCACACCTAGTCGGGTCTAGGTCCACCAGGCAAAAAGTTGGGTTGGGTCCGGATGACCCCAATCACCTGAAACTGAACCTTTTATGTACATTCGGTTTTTCTCGTTTATACGTATTCCAGTTTTTTCTCGCATCGTAATCCACTACTTCATTTTTTAATTTTCTTTTTAAAAATAGCTTTTGATTTAAATTTTATTAATCTTAATTGTTGGGTTTTAAACATTATTTGAGACATAAAAAGATTATAATTGGATCGTGGCCTTGCTCTTTGTGCAGCTCGGCTTGGCTTCATCTGAGCTTTATATACCCGAACTCAGGTCAAGATCAGAATAACGAATGTGAAAACAGTGTGAACGAGAAGTCTTAGGGCATAATGCCCGAACAAGAAGATTGTCTCGTTAGTTGGTCATTTGGTCATGCTGAGGTGATGTTGTACATGATGCTGGCACTCGAAGCCTAGCTCACCTGGCAGGGGCCCGAATCACAAGTTGAAGGCCGTGAGTTCGATGCCTTGAGGCATGCTGTGTAGTCGAGTACGTATAATATCAATGTGTATGTAATTTAGTTATTTAAAAGAGAAATTTTTATGTTAAAAAAGCATTTTCAATGGGTTGAATGCTCTATTTGTACATTAAAGGTTGGTATCTTGATTATATGATTAAGAATTTAACTTTTTGCTTGATTTCATACACAAAGGGTAAGTTTTTCAAGTTTTAACAGGCTTTCACATCTTGAATCGGCTGCTAGTCGGCTCTGCGATCTAGCAAGCCGAGCCAGTTGCTGTCATGCATGAAAGGTTCCAAGCCGCAAGCAATAAAATGAAAGATTTTTTTTACGCTGGTTCAAACATTTGGAGATGTTGCAGATAAAGCTTTCATGTGTGCGAAATTAAATGATGAATACTTTAAAAATAATTTCAAAAATATCAGATATATATAACAAGCACGATATTTTGAATTAAATGCTAATAGTACCCAAGATAGAGTTGTAACTTACCTTTAGCCAAGATAAAATAGCAGATGCAGGGCATTATTGTTGTATTTTTAAAGTCTAGGGGTCTTTTCGTAACAGTATGTGCATCCACGTTTTTCCTTCTTAACAAGGGAACACCAACTTTGAATATGAGCCTCATAGGTTCTCTAAGGATATGGGATGATCAAACCAAACTTGCTTCTCTTTTCTTTATTCACTTAACACTCAAAAAGTGGTATTATATCTGATTTCAATATTGAGCAATTAAGTGCGTCTGCCAAACAATAAGAGCTTCTCGTTGTTTTCCTCATGGCAGCTCATGTCGATGCTTCGACACGACTCGAAGTCGACAGATTTTCTTCGAACTTACACGTTTATAAAAAAAATATATTGTATCAGTAAATATGGCTCTTTCATTTTCACCATCTAATTTCGCACATACTCGTGAAAGTGTGTATTATCTAATAGGGGTCTCTGCCTGACCCCATTTACTTGTCAAAAATGTAAACAGCCAGTGCTAAGCCTGTTTTAGCTCTGTTCAGGGAGTTAAAAGGGATGGACTCGATGCACCTCATATAGTTTAGTAAGATGAGGTGTGAACAAGTTGCGATACTCCTCTTGGCTCGTGTAGTTGAATATATGTATTGTTTACATATACGCACAGGGAGTGGCGGCTTTCCTTGCCAGGGTGGTTGACCCAAAAGAATCTTTTAAGTTGAAGCTCTCAAGTAAGGTGCACGGTTTTGTGCATTGTAAAAAGGCTCCGCCTGCAGCAGCTGACATATGAAGAAATATATATATATATATATAAAATTCATTTATGTATTTATTTATTTATTTATTTATGTCTATATACACATATACATAAACATTATTTAGTTATTTAGATGGGTTAGAAAAGGTCTGAATTTTCTAATTGGTCAAGAGCTTTTGATATTTTTACGATACAAGTGTGCTCGAAAGCATATTTAAATTAGTTAAGAATTTCATTTTCCAACAAAACGATACAAGGCCTTAATTTTTTCAATTGTCACAAGCGAACAAGCAAACACGTGTGTTGACCTTCGTATGAGCTCGGCTCATCTTAGATGACAAAGGGAGACATGTAAGGTTGTGGCCATTCTCGGCAACCCAGCACGGTAACAACTGGATTGGCCATCCAGTCGTTACCCCTGTTCATGGTTAAAGGAAAGATGGTCGTAACGACAATAATATCATAACAGTCAGACTGTTACCGGAGATCACGGTAACTATCCAAATACAAGAGCTCTTGAAGAGGAAAGCCCAGCAGGATAAACCGGGAAAGGAGGAGCACGCGCTGCTCTATAAATACAGAGTAATGCATACAATAAAATATACAGAAAAAAACATCTCACAACTTTCCCAAGAAAAATCTGTTGTAAGGAAATCTCGAAACCAAAACAAAATCACATTGATCTTCTACTGCAGGCGTACCTGGAAGAGCTCGACGGCAACGAACCTGAAGATCAATAGAAGCCGAAATCAGGCAAGAGAATCGTAATATCTGGTATCAAAGCCTCATTCTTGACCCTACAAAACACGTACGCGATTAGTGTTACGAAAAACAAAAAAAAAATGAAAGTAGAGAGATCTTCCTGTTTTTCTCTAGGAGCTCTGCCTAAGTCGTGACAAGACAGATATCGGCCAGAACACATAAAAAAAAGGAAGAAAGAACAGAGAGATGAAGAACAGCTACGGCAAATGCCGCGGGTAGCCCGAAAAGCGAAATGTCACAAAAGGTCGCAGGCCGAAAGGCGGAACGTCGGCCGCCAAAGAGGGTTGCAAGCCAGGAGGCGAAACTCCGGCCCCCTCTCTCTCTCTCTCTCAGACTGCGTATCTCTCTCTCTCTCCTCCACGATTTTAGTCGCAAAGAAAATCGCTAGGCGGTTTCTGAAAATCGTGGGTTGAAACCAACGATTTTTCAAAACCAACCCCCATTTTGGAAAACCGTCACAAGCAGTGGATTAAAAAGTTCATTATGCCCGGTCGATTTTCAAATATTACGAGACTGACAAAATTATGAAAATATCCAGATATTTTCAAGTAAAAAGATAGTTTTGCCCTTATTGAGTGAAAAGTTGATTTTACCCTCTGACTGTTTGTGAAAATTATAAAATACCGGATTATTATTTTACATTATTGTCCTTCTCGGTTTAAGTTATTACAATACTATCACTGTGTCAAAAGATAGATTTGTACCTATCCTTTTGAGAAAATTCTAGATTCGGACTAAGGGGTAAAATTACATATTTATCCTGATCAGTTACGAATTTTATAGAAATATCAAAAATAATTTTACGAGTCTGTCTTTGGGCATTTTAGAAAATTACAAAAGCGAACAAATAGCTAAAATTATAATTTTACCCCTGGTATTTTTTGGAAATTATTAAAGGCAAATTTTTTTTTAAAGAAAATTACAAATTTATCCCAGGTTGTTTATATATTAGAAATGAGTTTTTTTCAACTCATTTTTTATGATATTCTGTATCGTTCTAATCAGATTCCTGCTATGTGTATTTTGCTGCTCATTTATTGTGTTCTTTGTAAACCGTCTAATTGTTATAATTGTCAAACACATAAAAATGAACTCAAGAATATGTGTGTCAAAATTGATAAAACCAAAAAGCTAAACGGTCTGAACTTCCAAACATGAAAGAGAAGAATCTCACTTACTCTAACACTTGAAGGTATTGAATACGTATAAAAGAAAATTGTGCATTTGCTATCACCAGACGCAACTGAGCAAAAGATAAAAATATATGAAATATTTCTAAAAGATGACACAACAGCTACAACTGTCATGTTGACATATATGGAGGATGACTTGATAAGGGTCTTCGAAGAATACGAGACCGCAAAAGAGTTGGTCGATTCAATAACATCCAAATATGACATAACTGTCAAACTGCATGTACAGTTGCTACTACAGAAATATAATTTCTTTAAAATAAAAGAATTAGACAACGTAGTAGAACATGTAAATCAAATGTTGGTAATGGCTAGGGACCTAACTGTGGCAAAGTCAGTCATCCCAGAACCGATGCAAATATCAACAATCTTAAATAGTCTACCTCCGTCATAGAACATGGTCACCACTGCCCTCAGGTTAGGTCCAGAAATTAACCTTTCTAAATTGTCTCCAAAACTACCAATAGAAGAAGAACACATGAACAAAAACAAGAAAGAGAAGTTGCTAGTGGTAGAAGATGAGATAGGGTTTACTTCCAAATCCAAATAAAAGAAAAATAAATCAAACAAAAGATTTAGCAAGAATAACAAAAAGGGCAATCAACTCTTTAAGAAAATGCAGAAAACCGCTTCTCAGGTCAAGTGTTTCAGTTATAAAAGATGAGACACTAAAAGAATGATTACCACAACAGAAAAGATTGAGGAAACAACCCACAACACAAACAATTAGAGAAGAATAACATAATCCATGTGATATCAGAATGTTTGTATATAGATCACCCGATGACAGATTGGTGGATCGACTATGTAGCTACCAAACATATCTCAAAGACTAAGGAAGAGACAATGGATTTAAAGGAATACAAACCAGGAGAACATCAAGTGTACATTAGAAACAATATTTTCTCATATGTTTTGGGTACTGAGTCTTTTAAAATCTTTATACAAGACAAACCAATTGTACTGACTGGTGTATTAATTGTGCCATCAATAACGTGCAATCTGGTCTCGATCCCTACCTTAGTAAAGAAAGGTTTTGATGTCAGGTTTATTCTTCACAAGGTTATTGTAGGGAAACATAGGAAAATATTATTCTCTAGGGAGTTTGATGTAGAACATGGATTGTTCAAATTAAATGATAATGAAAATGGAAATCCATCTGCTTATATTGACTATGTCTTTAACGTTGATGTAAATGTGTGGCATAAACGCCTTAGGCATATAAGTCTGGAAAAGTTGAGAAAATTATCCAACTTTGACTTACAGTCTAGACTTGAGGTAAATACTTTCAACAAGTGCAAACCTTGTATAAAAGAAAAAATGACAAGAAAAGTTTTTTCTAAAGAGTCAACAAGAGCAATAACCTTGTTGGAAGTCATTCACACGGATTTATGTAGACCATTTAGAGTAAGATTACATCGTGAAAAGGTTTATTTTATAACTTTTATCGATGATTACTCGAGATATACATATTTATATCTCTTGACACACAAATTTGAGGCACTAGAAGCTTTTAAAGAATATAAGCAGGAAGTTAGGAAGTTGAAAATCAATAAGAATATTTAATCAAAATCTTAAGATCAGATAAAGGTAGTGAATATACCTCTGTAGAATTTCTTAAATTCTGTAAAGACTTTGGTATTGCAAAGTAAAATATAATGCGCAGGGCACCTCAATAAAATGGTGTAGCAGTAAGTACAGTGGTATATATACTGAATAGAGTATCATGTAAAGTTGTATTCACTACACCATATGAGATGTAGTTTGAAAGAAAACCCAACCTAGGTCATCTCAAGAGGTGGGGTTCTATTGCACATGTAAAGATCCTTTAATAGTCTAGAGACAAACTAGACAGTAGGTCATTTAGATGTATATTCATTGGATATCCTAAAAGTTGAAAGAGATATTGGTTTTATCATAAGGATCACAGATTGATAGAAACCAGAGATATTGAATTCTTACAAGATACTAAGAATGACATCCTGAAAAATAATGATGAATATACTAATGATCTAATAGACATAGATCATTCATCATTAGAACCCATAGAAGATCTTTCTCAAACAACCAAAACCTTAAGTGGACATAAAAGGCCTAAGGTCACTCTGTCTTACTTAAAGGATTATCACACTTATCTTGCAGAAGAAGTGTGTAATTCGGTCGATTTAGATGAGTTGACTGATAACTTAACTTATCAACAAGATATTAGCTCATCGGAAACAACAGACTGAAGAAAAGCCATGGATAAGAAAATTGAATCCATTGAGAAAAACTAAATTTTGAAATTGGTTGATTTGCTAAAAGGAAGGAAAGCTATAGACTCTAAATGGGTTTTAAAAAAGAAATACAAGATTGATTATTCAATCGACAAGTTTAAAGCGAGGTTGGTTGGAAAGGGTTTTTCGCAAAATGAGGGGATAGATTATGTTGAGACATATTCTCCAGTTGCAAAATTTACATCTATAAGGATAATTTTTGCAATATCTGCATATTGTGATTTGGATTTATATCATTTAGATGTAAAGACAATTTTTCTAAATAGAGATTTATATGAAATCATATACATGCAACAACCCAAAGGATTTATGATTAAAGGCCATGAAGATAAAGTATATAAGTTGAGAAAGTCCCTATATGACGTGAAAAAGTCACCTCACCAATTGTATTTGACCTTTCAAAATGTTATTATAGAACTTGGGTTTGTGGCTAATAAAATTGATCACTATATATATGTTTGGAACGGTGGGATCCACTTTGTCATCCTATCATTATATGTAGATGGCATATTGTTGAATGAGAATGACAATAAGATGATTGTCAAAATGAAGTCATGATTAAACTCAAGGTTCGAAATGAAGGATATGGAGGAAGCATCCTATATCTTAGGTATAAAGATCTCTCGAGATAGAGAATCTAAATTCTTATGCTTGAGTTAGGAGAGATATATTAATTATATCCTCAAGAAGTTCAAAATGGGTGAATGCAAGTTTGTTGTTACACTTATTGTAAAAGGGGTTAAACTAAGTAAGGTTTATTGTCTCGGTGAAGGAGATGATAAGCCTAACATTCTTTATGCACATGCTATGGGTAGCTTGATGTATATTATGTTGTGTACAAGACCTGATATCAGCTTTGTTGTTGGTCTTGTAAGTAGATATCAAAGTAATCATTGATGACAACATTGAATAGCTGTAAAAAGGATTTTAAGATATCTGAAAGGAACAAGAGACTTGAAACTGTGTTTTCAAGCAGATAAACTGAAAGCGGTAGGATACTCAGATGTTGACCTTGTTGGAAGCAAAGATGACAGCAAATCTACCTCAGGGTAAATATTCTTATTTGGAGGTGGTGGTGTTTCTTGGGCATGTAAGAAACAGGGTTGTGTAGCATTGCATACACAAGAAGCTGAGTATGTGGCTTGCTGTATGGCTGCAACAAGTGTTGTCTGGATAAGCCGCTTCATATGTGATTTGAAGTTGCAAATAACTGACAAGTCAGTTATCAATTACTGTGATAACAACGCAGCAATTATTCTTATCAAAAGTGGAGTTGATTGCTCAAAAAGGAAGCATATAATGGTTAAATACCACTATGTTCATTATATGGTTATGAGAAAGAAAATATCCATCTCATACACTCCAACAAATGATATGTTGGTAGACCAAGGCATAACAGAGGAATTTCTCTAAAAATATGTTGCGAATATGGGTTTGAGATATGTTTGATTAGAGAAATAATCACACAACGGGTAGTGATTGCAGTAGCAATCATGAAAGGACATTACTAGGTAAACCCTGCAAAAGTGAGAGAAAAATCAATATGTCAATACACTTAACTTGAATGGCCAAGTGGGAGATGTAAGGTTGTAGCCATTCTCGACAACCCAGCATGGTAATGACTGGATTGACCATTCAGTCATTACACATGTTCACAGTTATAGGAAAGATGACCGACAATAATATCATAACAGTAAGACTGTTACTGAAGATCACAATAACTGTCCGGATACAGGGGCTCCTGAAAATGAAATCTCAGCATGATAAACCGAGAAAGGAGGAGCACGCGCTGCTCTATAAATACATAGCAACGCATACAGTAAAAATACACAGAGAAAAACATCTGAGAACTTTCACAGGAAAAATCCATTGTGAGGAAACCTCAAAACCAAAACAAAATCACATTGATCTTCCGATGCAGGCGTACCTTGAAGAGCTTGACGACAACAAACCTGAAGCTTGACAAAAGTCGGAATCAGGCAAGGGAATCACAACAAGACAAACCATCAACAAACATCAATCTATTTTGACAAAGCACAAAGAGGCCCAGCTCGACCCATTCGCTTCATCGTACATCTTAATTAGTTCTCTTTGGTCTTAACTTATTATACGGGATGTTACTATTTATATACCTTTTTTAATAAACATATATTTTTTATTAATTTTTCTGTTATTTTTATTTTCTCTCCCTTCATTCTCTTATTATCGATATCATTTTGTCGAGAAAGAGATGCACTATAAACGAGTCACCTTTCAAAGAGTGACACACCTAAAAGTGATTGCCTTCTGAGTGTCTATCATTTTAATATAACACCTTAAGTGTGTTTCTTCATTGATCATAACAAAGGCAAACTCACGGTATGTTGCTCCTCAAACAATGACACGTTGTGGACACGTTTATCCCTTAAGTAAAACGTGTTTTAGGCACGTCTCATCGTCGGTCGCCGATTCTTCTTCCGTCAAAAACATTCCTAATAATTGATGCTTAGAGTTTCATTTTTTATCGATTTTTTTTGTAAGATTTATGTTTAGATAGAGATAGAGATTGAGAATAAAAGAGAAAGAAGATTGAGAGAGATCAATGAAAAGATCAAAAATATAGTTCATGAAACTTTAAAATAAAAAGAGTTGGATAAGATAAGATTTAAAGAAAAAATTAAACAATTGAGAGACAAGGACATTAAAAGAGATTGTCAAAGAAAGGAAGATCGTGAAAGATTGTTGAAAAGAAAGGAGAAGCCCACACGGAGAAAAATCAGGGAGGAAAAAGGAGAAACCAGTGAGAGAAGAAAGAATCTGCAATAATAAAGGTAATTTTGAGCTTTAAAAAATTATATGTTCAGTTAAAAAGGTGTATGAATAGCAATTATGCTTATATGAGTGTGTTATCAAACCTATGACAAGAGGACACGATACATGTCGTCCTCTACAACCATTATATGCAAAGGCACACTACACGAAGTTATGTTGGTGCCACAGGTTTTCTTCATAATATCCAAATTCGATATATATAAAACTTGCCATCAACATGTATGCTTATTAAATCATCTTCATAGAATGAGATAAGATCATCAACTTGGTTTTACGTGTCTGCCAAAGTTGACTCGTGTCCGATGAATCACCTTAGCAAGAATGACATACTAGGTGACATAGGATACACCTTGAATAGCATGTAATACTCCATCTGTATGCATTATACGAAAAAACATGGACTCGGACTCTGGATCCAAAATAGAGGCATTCATTCGGACCATTAGAATGCACTTTGCTGAATCCACAAACTGGTCCACACCTTCAGCTGTATTCTGAGTTGGATTCAGATACAGATACAATTCCAAAAAAAAAAAAAAAAGTTTACCAAAATCAGATCGAATATCCCTTGAATTCTTGAATTCCATTTAATACATCCTGATCTCTTAAAACCATATATGGTTCATTTATTATTAGATATGCATCTTTGCGTCTTACAAATTTCTGAATTTTCCAAATGTCTGATATTGCATTGAAGATATTTCGAGAGACGGCCAAACAGATCAAAAGAAAAAGGTCGGAATCCATGGTAATAAAACATAAAATATTCTTTGAGCTGTTCACCACACCGGAAAAGAATTTATAGATCCGCCACTATTAGTGGTTGTTATACTGGATGCAGCGGTGTTAACCTTGCTTAGTCGATGACTGCTATAATATAAAGTACATCTAGTTAGATTACTTCCCCTTTTTTTCGGGAAAGCGGGGTGGAGTTAGGTAGACCCACCGCAAGATGCACACCCCCAGGTATTGAGCTCCTGACCTTTTGTCAACGAGCCAAACCCCCTAACGGGTGAGCTAGCCGTTGGGGTTAGTTAGATGGGCTTATACTTGCAAGGGAATCCAAGATTTCATTTCTAGAGACGTGTATGAGAAAACATATTTCCCAACTACTAACAAAAGATTACTTTCCTAAGCAACTTATCTAAAAATGTTTAATGTTTTTATTTAGAAAGGTACTTGGCCTATAACATGGTTTTGCCCTTACATAATCGGGCTCGCTACATCACAAAGGAGGGTGTGAGTTCAGCTGCCCGAACCGGAAAAAAGAAAAGGACGAGAACCACTCGGGGCATCCGACCACCCGGCAGGGCTCTCGACTCTACAAATAGCATGTTGTGAGTTCCATTCCCAGGGTGTATTTACCTGGTAAGGCCTCCAATTGTAATAAAAAAAAAAAGAGGACGAGGAACAAGTTTGATATTATACCCTTCATTTTCTTTCATGAAATTGACAACTTGACTTAATCAAGGTGACACTGGGCCCCATCAATGACAAACCCAACCGAGTCATTTATTTGGCATTATTGTACTCTCAATAAATATGGACTTGACACCATACCCATCAATGATCAAGGTGATTTTAAATGAGGGATGTTAACGGGTTTGGATTTAGATCTGAATTGGCATCTACTTAGATCATGTGGAGAGAGAACTGGTTAAGTAAGCATCCAAATACGAGTAAAGCCAGAAATTTCAAAGGATATCCCATCGTTAGATACTAAATATACTTATGTGACCATTGATTAGGTATTGATATATTTCGACACCAATCCCAGTCTGGATCTGGATTTAATTTCATGAGATCTGATTAAGTACAATGGAGTATTGCTAGAGACGAACCTGACCTGTTGACATTACAGATAATATATATATATATAAAACATTTGGACAAGGTTTGGGCTTGGATTTGAGTTGGAGTCAAGCATAACAACAAAGCAGACCTCCTTCAAGATGTCCACAACCCCGGATATCAATGTTTCGTAAGCTACTTGGACACCGACATAGAGATCACTGGATATACTACAAAAATTTAACCATAAGTTTCAGTTATCGTTTTTCAGCAGGGATGAAATGCGCAACCAGGACACAAGCCTTTAAGGGATGTCAACATTATATACAAGACAAATGATTTAATTAAGCAGTAACATTACCCCGATCCAGTCGCACAAAAATCATGTGAATTCGATAATTCATCATTTCAACATCTTCATATAATGCATGAATCTGTTAGTATACCTGTTGATGTCCATCATTAAGTCGTGGGGAGATTCTTCAGACATCGAGGACCGCGGAGTAAAAAAAAACCGTGGAGTTATGTACATATTTGAGGCCTCAAATCCATATCTTCATGTCTATTTTGGTGTGCGCATAATAAGCAAACAACAAATATGTAAGCTATTTGGTGAATCGTACCCCACACACGATTCTCTTTAGGCTCAGGGCTCAACTCAAAAGAACCTTCCGAAGCCTAACACACCCATGCACCCCCGGGAATCAAACTCGCCCTTGCAGCATTCGAGACGAGAAAAATGTTTGAAGATATTAACATGCCGAGAATGGAGATTCTAACATATTGTACTTCTAAACACAATGAAGTAACAAGTCATTATCATCTATATACGCTATATGGTACTCCAAAATCTACTTTCAAATCTAAAGACGGTAAATCAATCGAGTAGCATATTCAAATAGATGTTGCAGTAAGGAGAAATCGAGCAGATTGCTTGTATGTTGCTATTATAAAGCTGGGCAATAGTCACTTTGATCAAGCATCTATTGTTATTTCTCATGCCTATGACAATTATAGCCATGCAAAGCATGTGTGTGCATGAAAGAGAGAGGTTTCAGCTGAGGGAAAATTAGTTAGATTTTATATGATAACATGCAAAGAACTACAAAGGAAGAAAGTGGGACAACTTGCCCTTTGTCTTTTCAATTGATACAACCATTTTAACTTGCATATTGAAATAGGCTAAGGCTAGTACAGTTCTAAAATTTGTCGAAGAAAAGCAACCTTCTCAGCAGACTTTATACACTCCTTGTTATTCCCTTTGAATATTCTAAACACCTGCCATCCAATTACACAGAATGATCAGCCACACACACACACACAGAGATGGAAATGGAAACGGAAGGAAATGGTATATCTAAAACCAATCGCAAGATCTAAACCATCTCTAATTCTCTATGAATATATACTACTACTCATTACTATTGTTAATTCATTTTGCCAAGTCCACATATAGGCAGCAAAGACGAGAGCCATTCTGGTGGTTCAACATATCTCAGGCACTGCGTCACTGCTCTCTCAGGGAGCAGCTACCGCAAACCAAGCATTTTATCACAATAAGCACGGTCAGCTAGGCCGACCCCGTCTAGTATGGGAAAAGGCTTAGTTGTTGTTGTTGTTGTTGTAAGCACGGTCAGCTACATGGGTTCTTAGTCTGCCATTGTAGTCAATTATCACCAACATTTATCTCCCAAAGAACTAATATAACTAAAACTAAAACGTCAAGAGAGAGATTGGGATTGGGCTGCATCATGGAAACTAAAACTCCAAACTGGACTTGCTACAAGAAGTTGTGGGTTTATGTAAAAGTCCATTGATCTGTTCAGCACCTTGACTTGCCAATTGAAATGCAAGAGAAAAAGAAAAAGATTATCTATTTTAATCTTCTTTAGCAGCGTTTTTTTAATAAGGAGAAAGGGATTAAGCAATTTTTTAGTTAAACATGATGTCAAAATGAATCCCTTCCAAAGAAGAAGAAAATTATCTATTTTAATATGATTTAACGACGTCTTTTAATAAAGAGAAAGGCATTAAGCAAATTTTTAGTTTACCATGATGTCAAAATGAATCCCTTCCAGAACCGCCTTCAACATCACGTCCAAAGCCACCGAAACTACCAAATCGAGTTGAACCAGAGTCACCAGAACGACTAGAGCCAGAATCATCGAAGCTACCAAAACGTCTTGAACCAGAATCACCAAAGCCACCGAAGCTACCAAAACGGCTTGAACCAGAGTTCCCAGAACGACTAGGTCCAGATGCACCGGAGCCACCTCCAAAACGACCAGAACCAGAATCACCAAAATTGCCTGACTGCCCAAAACCAGATCTACCAAAGCCACCAGATCGGCTTGATCGTGAATCACCAAATCCACCGTATGAACCTGAACGGCCTGAACCAGAATCACCATATCCACCAAAGCGACCAGATGCAGAATTACCAAATCCACCAGAACGTCCAAAACTGGAACCACCTGGACGTCCACCACCTGGGCCTCCAAAAGACGACCGACTGCCACCCATGTCACTGAACATATCTCGACTCCCACCCTCAACAGCAATTTTTGGCAGCTAAATCAAACGAGAGTAACTCATCAGCTAATCAGCCAAACCCACCTACTTTGCAGCGAAAACCATTAATGAAAACAGCAAGATGCATCGCACTTACAAATGCCTTCAATAAAAGAAACAGCATAAAATCGACTTTGGGTCAAAAACAAAGCTGCCACTACTGCAGCATGCTTGTCTTAGTCCACATAAAAAGACACAAGTATTGAGGCTGAGAATGGCAATGCATACCTCCTTAAATTTGCACCCCACATCTTGCTCAATGACCCGAACAGCCCTGGTTTGCTGCTCAGTGTACATTAAAATCGCACTTCCTTTCTTACCCGCCCGTCCTGTTCGGCCTGATCTATGAACAAAGATTTCGGAGGAATTTGGTAGTTCATAATGTATCACCTGGGAACAATAACATCCTGAATTACAATCACAATGATGATATGCTTAAGAAGAAACAGGAAAAGTGTCAGAGGCACAATGAAATGCATCTGATAACTTGAAACTTCATTGAAACAGAAAAGAACTCTACAGAAGATCATGTACAAAAAAGTGCGTAGAATTTGATGGAAATAACGAAACAAAATATCAGAAACATAGCCTTCTTATGCAAATTCATGGTATGTATCTTGATGCATCCATGCATGTCTTCACAAACATATTCATGCTCAATCATCTCCAAGATAGGAACACCAGACCATGTATGAGCTGTAATTATCAACATCAACATCAACATCAACATCAAACAACTTCATAGAGAGACTCATCACACATTAATTTTAATGTGTAATGTTTGAAGAGAAAAAGAAGCGGGAATCACATAAAGCTAGTAACAGAGAAAGGTCCTAAATCATGCATTCCTTGCCCAAGGTATCATCTGTAAACAATTATAAGTATCACAAGAAAACGATAATAACAGGAAGAAGTAGTGACTAGTGAGTACCAGATCAACATTTGGTATATCCAGTCCACGAGCAGCAACATCAGTAGCAACTAAAATATTGAAGCGACCATCTCGAAATCCTGAAAGTGTCTGTTCCCTCTGATTTTGAGAGATGTCACCATGCAAAGCTTCACATCTAAAGTTGCGACTCATAGAATTCGCTAGTCGGTCTGCATCACGTTTTGTTTGGGTAAAAACGATGCATTTCCCATCTTTGGCATGTTCCTAGTAGGTAAAAAACATGAAGAGGGAAGCAACATGAGTAACATTTTTTTCTAAGAAAAGTTAATCTAGGATAGTAGAGGTTTTTCAGTTATTTAACGGAACAACCTTCACACGATTATTTCCATGCTACCAAATATTCATACTACAAGTCTAAGTGAACAAAATGCCCCTTCTGAGAAGAACCAAAATATGCATTCCATGTCCTTGTCGGCCAGCAGGCATAATCAGAAGGCCACAGTGAGAAGTAATAATAGCAGTGTGATGCTTACACACTCCAGCAAGTGTAAACTAGACATCATCAATAATAAGCACAGATTATAGGCATGGAAAAATAATATGGCATAAAAGTTCCTATACTTTGTTGTCAACCAGTCACCAATCCCTTCAGTATAATCTTTTCCTTCACAGAAAAAAAACTACAGATTACATGGCAAATATCATCTAAGAATTATGTCCGTCACAGTGTATCCCAGTTGCTTATCATATATAAATATATTTTCCACACCAATTTATGATTTCATCAAGGATACAGAATTCTTGCTATCCAACGTTCCTAGTTACTGTTACTTCGGGTTAACTAGTAATGCTTTGATATAGTGATTTAGTAACTCATAGGGACAATGGTTCATAACTTCAGTAATCCATATGCTTACTATTTACTTATTAGGTAGATCACCAGATATATTATCGAATTCTTATTTATATATCCACATTTTATGTTTTATTTATAGGAAAACCCTTTATTGCAGCGCCCACCAAATTCACTGGTTCTATGAAACAATCAAGTTATGAGTCATGACCAAGGATTGGACCTCTAATCTATCACTAAACACTCTCTTGGTTAAGATGACAAGATGACATTTATTTATGCAATAATTCTGATGTACATAATGAAGAACTACTTGGAAGCAGAGAATTGTAGAAACTAGAAAGGTCATCTACAGAACAGAAACAAGATTTTGACCGGAAGCAGGAAACTGAAACAAAGTATTCTTGTTTCATTAAAAGGTGATAAAATTCGGAATGTTTTAGAAGGTAGTTTAACAATGAAAGCACGTATAACAGAACACCATAAACATAGCAGTTACAGTTAAAGTGAACCACATTGAGAACTTGAACACGTACAGTTATCAACTGTCCAAGAACTGATGGCTTCGAATATGTATCTGATGCGATAGAAAACAGGCTTATTCCTTCAGCCAACTTTTGGTCAGAGTCACCAACCTGTAAGAATAAATGGCATCCTGTAAGTCTCACAAAGGCCACAGTAACAGCATCACATACAAAATATGAAGACTGTAAATCAGATCCACATGAGGCAGATTACTAATCCTACTAACCGGAGCCCAACAATTGAATCTTAAACAACAAATCTCTAAGCAAACTATCATCCTCTTGGAATAAAGGAGAAAAGAGTTGAGATGCATCACCAAAAGTTAAGAATCCCTAGACTATGGAGGAAGTTACTGTAACTCTTACCAGATCAATGACAACTGGATTCTTCAGATACTTCTGAGTTAATCGTCTTATCCAACTCGGCATTGTAGCAGAAAACATCATGCTTTGACGATTCTGGGGTAACTTTTCCAAAATTACCTCCACGTCTTCATCAAACCCCACAGCAAGCATCTGATCAGCCTCATCTAAGACAACAAATTGTACTTCTGACAGGTTTAGTGCACCTCTCTTAAGCAAATCAATGATTCGTCCCGGAGTGCCAACAACAACATCCACACCATAATCAAGAGTTCTCATCTGAGAGGATATGGGAACACCTCCATAAACACATATAGAGTCCAGCTCGCGTGCTGACTCTTTGAATTCTTTTTCAACTTGGCGAGCAAGCTCCCTCGTCGGAGCCATAACCAATGCCAAAGGATTTCTTCCACGCCTGCAGATCAGAGTAAGAACCCAAACTGCATATCAGCAATCCACGATGAATAAAGAACTAAAAAGAGCATCTAAGCAAGGAAGGCATTGGTTCTCAGAACACACCCATGTTTGGCATTGAATTTGATGATTCTGTCCATGATTGGGATCCCAAAAGCCAAAGTTTTTCCAGTCCCAGTTCTTGCGCGGCCAATCATATCACGCCCTTGCATTGCTGGCTCCAAAACGGCTCTCTAATGCACAAGTAGACAGCCCACATTAGCAGAAAGAAAATTTGATTGGTGAAAATGACATACAGAAGCAAAATGCCAAAAAAAAGGATTTCATCTATTAGCAACTAACTTGTAACAAAGCCTTAATCTTGAAAACAAGAAAACTTATTTTCTTCCTTTTATCCAATAAGCAATACCTCCAAATAACAGCTAACTGCTAACTTTTTCTTAATCTTGAGAAGCACCCACAAAGTACTGAGTGGCATATCAGATCAAGAACGTGATTCGCTACTACTAGCAGACATCATGGGGGTTTTATCACGACACAGGCCCTACATGAATCACAAAACTAGAAAAGTTTAGTACCGATCTTTATCATTATGGACTCGTTATCACCACACTAGTTAGCAAGTTTACATTGCCATGTGATGTTGAATTTCTATTACTGCATTAATAATGCTACTTCTTCTTTGCTTGTCTTAATACTACGTCACAGCAACAAAGAATCCCATGCTGGAAGAAACGTCGAGAAGTTCAGCCTTTGATCTTTCACGACCCTGTAACTAACTTTCACAGACTTAAAGAATCGTATCTTCATTAACCATTTCCTTCCAAAAGTGAACTTGTCCAATTATAGCCGCAGCTCTTTTCTTGTAAAAATGAATAGCATTAACGTGTGGCTATGTTTCAGATTACTCACAAGCAAAAGGGATAAAACTTCAAATACAAACATTTGATTGAAGAATCATGTCCTCACATTGACGTTTTCACTCTATATAGAAAAAACTTCGATCTTCCGCAGAAAGCACAAACTTCGGATTTTGCTCAGAAATAAGATGCGAAAGAGCCAACAAAAATCAACGAACTAGAGAATCGATCACAAAAAGCAATTAAAATACCATGAAAATTACCATCCGCTACCAAAAAGAAAAAGATATACTGACACAATAAGTCGAAAACCAGGAGTTTCAATCCTCCGCATACCTGAATAGGGAACAGCTTGGCGATCCCTCTACTCGCAAGCGCGGAAACGATATCCTGCGAGATTCCGAGCTTAGAGATCTCGAGTCCTTCGTCTCTCTTAGTTCCTCTCGGCCTTTCCTCGTCGGACAAGTCATCGTCGACGGCAAACTCGGCCAGTGCGGGCATAGAGGCGCGAAAACTCAGAACGTCTGGACAGGCCCGAAATCCGCGGGATCCCGGCCGCAAGAAGACGGGATCCAACGGCCGCAAACGAGCGACAGAGGTGACATCGTTAGAGTTCGCGAACGGAGCGGCGGGGAGAGAGAAAATGGAGGCGGAAGAACCAAGAGAGGCTAGGGTTCTGCCAATAAGGGATCGCGAAGAAGAGAAGGAAGAGAGTTTTAGAGTTTTCCTGAGGAGAGAATTCATCATCTTCTCTTCGGTTCCCTCTCTGCTCCGGCAAACCCTAGACCCAGAAAAAAAAAAAAAGGAGGGAAGGATTGGCGGTGCAAAGTACGAAACCTTCCGCCGGCTGGACGGAGGGTTTAAGAGAGGGTTTGGGGCGAAATGATCACTTTGCCCCTTTCTCCTCAGAAAATAAAAATCGCCTGACCACGAGTTCGACTCCAGGGGCTGCATACCCGGCTTCAGCCTTCCGCCGTTAAAGAAAACTTATTTTGTAACGGGGATAGCTCAACTGACAAGGTTCTCTCACTACCATGCTGTTGTGGCGAGTTCGATTCCCAGGGGATGCATGCATATATTAAGCTTTGTCTTCCTCCGTAAAAGAAATTGTTTTTGTGTTCTAACCTACACAACCTGAATTTAGTAGGGATTGCAATATTAACCAGACCCCTGTGACTCCAACCAGATCAGACCCTAATAGAGAGAAAAATACCCCACCTGTTCAAGTTTAGGTTCAAGCATGGCAATAAGGTACCCAGCCTGTGTGCCCGTATAATATAGAGAGAGTATAGTTCATGCACACATCAATTCAAATATATTCAAGGATTTCAACCATTCGATTTGAGATCAACGGTAGAAATTCAATTCTTACAAATTACTTTTTAACTTAAAGATCTTAACCGTTGATGTTCAAAATCCGATGATTGAGATTTTCAAGAATGTTTAACCACATGTGCAAACTATGTGGAAAACTTTCTATATATGTATTCTTATTATCCGTTGGGAAAGAGAGAACCCAAACCTTATCCATGCCGTTAAAGGTTCTCCAGCCTGCCCCATCGCCAGACCTAGAACTTATGTTTGAGTAGGTATGGATCTGGCACGGACTGCTGTGCTCGGGTGAGTGCTTGTTTTTTCATTAATCGAGGTGCGTGAATAGAAAATATTAGGTAAATTTATGGTGTACATGACCCTGGTCCTTTATTTAATCGGATTCAATAAGAACAGCGCAACTAATCAGATCTAGAGATGAATTGGTACTGGATATAACCGATCCATTTTGTTGACATCCTAGCAACTTTCACTAGGATGTACCTGACCCAGACCCAAAATCTATTCAGTACGAAAAAGAGCACATGATCATTATCTTGATGCAGAAACAGTTCCAATATTTCCATGTATATCATCATATGGGCATGAGACTCGGAAATAAACCCATATGGACATAATTGCTCCCGCTTTACCTGAACCTGATTACTAACACTCTATATCTGATTATTCAGACTCAGTTATACAGACCCACGACGACCAGCCTATGGGGATAAAGTGGATTCGACTTGGTTGGAGAGTTGAATCAAGTGGGCTTTCATGGCTGACTCGGTTTATCATTTGAGAGTGGCCAATCTCGTACCGACACGAACAGCCAGCTATATTGCCAAATAGAAGCTTACTATTTTACAAAAATAGGAGCATAAAGACAACCACCGACTCCAATTTGCCTCGAACCGAAGTGGAACCATACTAGAGCCCGTCCCGACTATGGTTTCAGAACCATCCTGGAACCAGTTTCAAATTATTTTTTTAACGTAAGAAGGAAGCCATCCCCTAGAAGTCAAACTCCCCACCAGCTCCAATGAGCTTATGGTCTATTTGTAACAGACGATTTTGAAATAGTATATATATTTAAGACACCGCGGCGGTTTGGAATTGTCGGTTCCCTATACAAGATTGTGAAATCAAGCTTAATCTTAGATGACATTAACATGCGGTCAAGTTAAATTTCGAGGATGAAATTTCTTTAAGGGAATAAAACACGATAACCGAGTCTGGATATGGATCAAGGTACGATCCATGGTGAACTAAGTGTAGGCAAAATTATTGTACATGCCTATAATTTTATAGTGCACAGAGACTGTTAAAATCGTTCTCATTCTTGGACAAAGGCTTGGTTGAGGGCAAGGTGTGTATCAGGTTTTATACATGCCAGACAAGCTAAAACATTGGTTTGTAAACCCTTATATAATTGCATCATTATTTTCACCCAAATAAGCTGCTTTTTCACTAAAATGCTTTCCAGTTTGAATGCCCTTCCATTTCTTTCTGGTTGCCAACATCTTACAAGAATTCTACAAACTATACATTCCTGGTGCAAAATGAATTTGTCAAAATCAATGAATTAAGAATTGCTCCTAACGGTACTGAAATGCTACTTCCTAACTTGTCTCGTGTTCCAATCAATGAAAAATAATCCTTACCAAGTGCTCTGCAATTTCCGTGCCATGTGCCATATCGGAGTGTCGAGAAGTTTGAAAACTAGATGTTCAGTGGCTTTACTTTGCGCTTATGGCCGATACTATTCACCAAAGCTTTGCGAGTACAAACATGAAACATGTTGATCTTCATTCCTTTCATCTGCCTGAGGACATATGGGAAACTTAGTTGATCTCTGGATGTGAATCGAACCACCTCATTAAACCAAAGGCACATGAACAAATTTGTCAGCAGGTTGTGTTCCCTTACAATTACTGAGGCTTCCGCAAGAGCTGCATCAGAGAAAGCTTTTTAATTATGCATAAACATATAAAATGTTTTCAAAAACATTTCAATCTGCAACAATTTGGCGTTCGCAACAGTGTAGATCTAAACCTGACAAGTATAACATTTAACTGCAGTTCAGAAGCAGGAATATTAGGTAACAACTAGAACATTCATCAGGCATCAGATTGAGGAAATGACGAGAATTCCTTCATCATTCAGGTTAATCTCTTTCCCTTGCTGAAAGAGTGGATCACTAACGCATAAAACATGCGTCCTATATAGCAACGTCATGAGTGTTCAGTTTTAACAACAAATTTGATTCTCAAGAAAAGTTAGGCTTTGAACGCCCAAATACTTCGCTGTTGCAGCAAGCTCATTAACAAATGCATGATAGAAGTCACCACATGTTCATGAGCCAGACACACACAGATACATACATGCATCCTCCAGCAATTGCAAACATTGAATGTCCTCCCACCGAGTTGAAAGCAGAAAAGATGGAAGAACAGACAAATTTTACTAGAACCAACTTTAAAGCCAAAGATCTTAAGCAAAGATGGAAGAAAAGCGAAATTTTACTTGAACCAATTCTAAAGCCAAAGACATTAGGCAAAACCAGCCATAATATAACTTTTACGATGATGCCCTGGCACTGTCTCTTTATCAAGGTGGTGCTGTAGATCAAAAAGACTTTACTAGGACAAAGAACGACCTCCACTCAGGGACTTTGGTGGGTAAATACAACTCTTATATGGTCTTGACCTCTTTTCCAGATGACAGCCCCACCTCTCATACAATATAATTCCATGATAACCCACCCGAAATTCCTAAACCACAGGTTGTCCATGAAGTATACACAAACAAATCAATGAGCCACTAAAGTAACAAAATTTCACTACAAACTTTCCTAGAATACGATTCCCTCCACATCTCCGTATTGACACCACCTTCCGAAAGAGGAGGATCAAAGTGTGAAGCTATGGGGAGCAGATACAGAAAGAAAACATGTATGCTAGTTTTGCCAGGTGCAAGATTCTCAACTACTGCCTGCTGCCAGAGACTGGACGTGGCCTTCACAGTTCCTACTTTTCTGATCATAAAACCACCTAAAGCTTATTAGCTTGGTCAGCCTTAATGAAAAGAACCCCTTAACCCAATCTGGTATATAGCTAGCATCCCCAAACTTTATTTTGTTCGTGTTAGGTCTTATACTTTTCAGTCTAAGTCAAAATCTCCTCGTGGTTCCCTTTAGTATTGATATTTGCATTCATGTTGCATGATGGCAAAAGTCTAAAACATGAAGATCACATACACATGCTCGCCCCAAATTCTAAAAGAAATGTGGTTGGAGAGTATTCTTCTTTGCAAGGAAAAACCAAAAAGGAATAGTTTCATTTTCCACCACTATGCTTTGCAATGGAACCAAACAAAACCAGGCGGTAACCCACACTAAGTGGAGTTGGCTACATGGATTCTTTGTCGCAATATGTTCATCCTGTTATGTTAGCATTTAACTCCAAATGAACATATCATATATAAGTATTTCATTTGAAAACTTAAAGAGCGTTCCTCTACCACCAACAAACAACAACTAAGCCTTTTCCCATACTAGATGGGGTCGGCTACATGGATTTTGTTTCCATAGAGCTACAGTTAACAGAACATAGGCTAGATCATTCTTTATTGTTTCCTTTCAACACTTTTGTGGTCTTTCTCTTTTAATATTTTTACAATTTTGTTTCTCATACATTCTTCCGAGAGCTTCCTTTAGTCGTCTTTCTGTGTGTTCAAACCATCTTAAACGACTTTTCCCAATTTTGTCATTTATTAGTGTCACTCCCAACTTATTTATAATAATTTCATTAAGTATACGCTCTTTTCTTGCTTGACCACTCATCCATCCCAGTATCTTCATTTCAGTCATGGATATCTTTTATACATGTTGATAATTAACTACCTAACACTCCAAGCCATAAAGCATTATGGGTTGAATTGCTACTCTATAATATTTACTTTTCAAATTTAATGGTATCTCCTTGTCACATAAAATACCTAATGCAGATTTCGTTTTAACCAACATCCATTAATTCTATGTATAACACCTTCATCAATTTTTTCATCACTGTGAAAAAATGAGCTTAGTTACTTAAACTTTTCTCACAAGAGATACAATGTGCGTCAATCATTTGAAGTAACAAAATAATCAAACTTACATTCCATATATTTTGTTTTTGTTCTACTAAGACGAACGCCTTTACTTTCTAATATTTCTCTCCATAGTTTCAATTTCCTATTAACTTTTTCTTTAAATTCATCAATTAATACAATGTCATCCGCGAGTAACATACACCAAGGAACCTCATCTTCAATATGTTTTGTTAACTCGCGAATGACCAATACAAATAAAGATAGATTTAAAGTTGACCCTTATTTAATTCAATATTAACCTCAAAGAAATTTGTCATTCCTTTACGGATCCAAACACATGTTTGTGCACAATTATACATCTCTTATAAAATTGATGTATGTTAATGGGATACGTCTCTTTTCCAAAGTTTTCCAAAGAATATCTCTTGGTATCCTATCGTAAGTTTTTTCTAGACCAATAAATATCATGTGAAAGTTCTTTTTTCTCTAAAATATTTCATAAAATGTATTAGCCACAATAGTAGATCTTTCTAGCATAAATCCAAATTGGTTATGTGTTATACTCAATATATGTCTCAACCTACATTCAATAATTATTTTTTATAATCGCATAATATAGCTTATCAACTTGATACTTCAATAATTTGTATAATTATGAATGTCTCTTTTATTCTTTATATTCCTCCATTCTCCAAGCATCTTTTGATTTTTTCATATTTCATTAAATAATTTTATAAGCTAAGCAATACCCGTCTCTCCGAAGACTTTTTATATTTTTATAACAATATTGTCTCGTCCTATAGATCTACCAACTCTCATAAGTTTAAGATCCTCTTTTCATAAATTACTTCTCACACTTTCTCACCGTACTACCCTCCTTGAGAACTATCTAAACCATAGAGATGTCAATATGGGTCGGGCCGGGCTGGCCCACATTTTATATGGGCCTCTAAAGAGTTGGTCCGGCCCGGCCTACACATGTATGTATGTATGTATATATATATAGTTGTTTTCATTACATGTATAATTGTATATATATGCAATACATATATATATATATACAACAACAACAACTAAGCCTTTTCCCATACTAGACGGGGTCGGCTACAATGGATTCTTTGTTTCCACATATCCCTATCATGTGCCATATTAGCAGTTAATTCCCAATAAGCTAGATCATTCTTTATTGTTTCTTTCCAACACTTTTGTGGTCGTCCTCTACCTCTTTTAACACTTTCCAAATTTAGTTTTTCTAACCTTCTTACAGGTTCTTCTTTTGATCTTCTTTCTATATGTCCATACCATCTTAAACGATGTTTTCTCATTTTATCCTCTATTGGTGCCACTCCTAATTTGCTTCTAATAACCTCATTATGTATACGGTCTTTTCTTGTATGACCACTATCCATCTCAATATCTTCATTTCTGTCACAGACATCTTTTGTACATGTTGATGATTAACTGCCCAACACTCAGAACTATAAAACATGGCAGGCCTAATTGATGCTCTATAATATTTACCTTTTAATATTAATGGTATCTTCTTATCACAAAGAATGCCTAATGCTCCTCTCCATTTTAACCAACCCGCATTAATTCTATGCGTAACATCTCCATCAATTCTTCCATCACTCTGAAAAATTGACCCTAGGTATTTAAAACTTTCCTTTTAGGTAATGCAATGTGTGCCAATTTTAATTTATATGTCCTCTGAAGTAACCAAACTCCGCCCATGTAAGGATCACCCTTGCATTACCGGTCCCAAGCCCGGATAAAGGAGGAGGGTTGTGTTAGGCTTCCGACAGCCAGCGTAAAACTTCATCGGATTTCTACAACATGGATTACAAAAATTATGAGCATTGCTTTGGGGCATCCCCGCCTAGCGACGTGCTGCATAGCCCGAATGCAGTAAGAAGTAAGCAAGGGCCACTACATTTTCGCCCGAATGTAGTGAATCAATTGCAGAGAGGGTTCCCACATCATGGACGGGTGTGAGTAAAGAAGTTAGTCCCGCTATATTGCCGCCCGAATGTAGTGAAAAATTTTCAGAGAGGGTCTCTGCATTTTGATTATGGACAGATGCGGGGGGTAAGGAAGCTAGTCCTAGATAATAAGATTTGTATTTGTTCTTGGAATATCAGAACATTATCGAGTAAGCTAATGGAGGTGGTAGATACTATGATTCGGAAAAAGATTCATATTCTATGTTTACAAGAGACAAAATGGGTTGGAGAAAAAGCAAAGGAGATAGAGGATACAGGTTTTAAATTATGGTACTCAGGTAAAGAAAAGGCCCGAAACGGAGTTGGTATTATCATAAATAAAGATTTAAAGGAGAGTGTAGTAGACATACAACGATATGGTGACCGAATCATGACATTGAAATTAGTATTAGGAGCAGAGGTTTTGAATATAGTTTGTGCTTATGCACCCCAAGTAGGACTAGAAGATAGTATAAAGACTCTTTGGGAAGAGTTAGATAAGGTGTTTCAAAAGATTCCACAAAGAGAGATGATTTGTTTAGGAGGAGATTTAAATGGACATGTCGGTAAAGAGGCATTAGGATATCAAAGGATTCATGGAAACTTTGGTTATGGGGATATAAACGAGGAAGGTAGGGAGATTTTAAATTTTGCTATGTCATTTGATCTCTTTATAGTCGATACAATCTTCAAAAAACGAGATGAACATTTAATTACTTATAAGAGTGGCTTATCACAAACACAAATTGATTACTTTATTTGTAGAAAAAAAGATAGAGCGTGTTGTAAAGATTGTAAGGTAATTCCAGGAGAAAGCTTAACCACCCAACATCGACTTTTAGTTATGGATTTACAAATAAAAAAATGGACAAAGAAGAAAAGAGTGCATCGAGCTATTCAGACTAAATGGTGGAACCTCAAAAGCGAGAAAGAATATATATTTAAACAGAAAGTCCTTCAAGGAGATGTTTGGAATTATGTTGGCACACCCTCTGATATGTGGAACAATATGGCTATACATATTAGGAAAGTGGCGAAAGATGTGTTAGGTGTATCTAAGGGAGGTGTACCGGCACAAAAAGAAGCTTGGTGGTGGAGTGAAGTAGTACAAAATAAAATCAAGGCAAAGAGGGCATGTTACAAATTACATTATGCTAAGAAAAATAGTGAAACTTTAGAAGCTTATAAGAAAGCAAAGAAGGAAGCAAAAAAGGCCGTTAGTGAAGCAAAAGCTAAGATTTGGGAGGACTTATATAAAAAACTCAACTCAAAAGAGGGTGAAAGAGATATTTTTAGGATAGCTAGGGCTAGAGATAAGAAAACTAAAGATCTTAATTATGTTATATGCATAAAAGACGAGGATGAAAAAATTCTAGTGGCAAATGATGATATAAGAAATAGATGGAAAAACTATTTTTATAATCTTTTTAATGAAAATAAAGATGTTAGTATTAGTTTAGGAGATTTAGCCAAGTCAGAAAAGTATATAAACCACAATTTCTGCCGACGTATTCAAAAGAATGAAGTCAAAGAGGCTCTTAAACATATGAAGAGTGGTAAATCGGTAGGACCTGATAATATTCCTATAGAAGTTTGGAAAATACTAGGAGAAATAGGAATCACTTGGCTCACAAGACTATTTAATGAAATATGGAAAAAACAAAAGATGCCCGAGGAATGGAGAGCAAGTACACTTATACCCGTATATAAGAACAAGGGAGACATTCAAAATTGTGCGAATTATCGAGGTATCAAGTTAATGAGTCATACTATGAAATTATGGGAAAGAATTATCGAACGTAGGTTAAGACAAGTATCAAGTACAACAGAGAACCAATTTGGATTTATGCCAGGTAGATCTACTATTGAAGCGATTCACCTTTTGAGACGTCTTATGGAACATTTTAGAGCAAAAAAGAAAGACCTTCACATGATCTTTATTGATCTAGAAAAAGCTTATGATAGGGTACCGAGGGAGGTTCTTTGAAGAACTTTGGAAAAAAGAGATATCCCATTGACATATATTAACCTTATAAGAGACATGTATGATGGTGCAAAAACATGTGTGAGGACTCATGAAGGAACGACAGACTTCTTTGAAGTTAATATTGGGTTACATCAAGGATCAACTTTAAGTCCATACTTATTTATAATGGTGATGGATGAGTTAACAAAACATATTCAAGATGAAGTACCTTGGTGTATGTTATTTGCAGATGACATTGTATTAGTGGAGGAGTCTAAGGAAAAAGTTAATAGAAAATTGGAACTATGGAGAGAAACATTAGAAAGCAAAGGCCTCCGACTTAGTAGAACAAAGACAGAATATATGGAATGTAAGTTTGATCATTTGGCTACTTCAGAGGACATAGAAATTAAAATTGGCACACATTGCATTCCCCAAAAGGAAAGTTTTAAATACCTAGGGTCAATTTTTCAAAGTGATGGAAGAATTTATGGAGATGTTACACATAGAATTAATGCTGGTTGGTTAAAATGGAGAGGAGCATCAGGTATTCTTTGTGATAAGAAGATACCATTAAAATTAAAAGGTAAATATTATAGAGCAACAATTAGGCCTGCCATGTTTTATGGTTCTGAGTGTTGGGCAGTTAATCATCAACATGTACAAAAGATGTCTGTGACAGAAATGAAGATGTTGAGATGGATGAGTGGTCATACAAGAAAAGACCGTATACATAATGAGGTTATTAGAAACAAATTAGGAGTGGCACAAATAGAGGATAAAATGAGAGAACATCGTTTAAGATGGTTTGGACATATAGAAAGAAGATCAAAAGAAGAACCAGTAAGAAGGTTAGAAAAACTAAATTTGGAAAGTATTAAAAGAGGTAGAGGACAACCACAAAAGTGTTGGAAAGAAACAATAAAGAATGATCTAGCTTATTGGGAGTTAACTGCTAACATGGCACACGATAGGGATCTGTGGAAACAAAGAATCCATGTAGCCGACCCCGTCTAGTATGGGAAAAGGCTTAGTTGTTGTTGTTTGTCCTCTGAAGTAACCAAATGATCAAACTTACATTCCATATATTCTGTCTTTGTTCTACTAAGTCGGAGGCCTTTGCTTTCTAATGTTTCTCTCCATAGTTCCAATTTTCTATTAACTTTTTCCTTAGACTCCTCCACTAATACAATGTCATCTGCAAATAACATACACCAAGGTACTTCATCTTGAATATGTTTTGTTAACTCATCCATCACCATTATAAATAAGTATGGACTTAAAGTTGATCCTTGATGTAACCCAATATTAACTTCAAAGAAGTATGTCGTTCCTTCATGAGTCCTCACACATGTTTTTGCACCATCATACATGTCTCTTATAAGGCTAATACATGTCAATGGAATACCTCTTTTTTCCAAAGTTCTCCAAAGAACCTCCCTCGGTACCCTATCATAAGCTTTTTCTAGATCAATAAATATCATGTGAAGGCCTTTCTTTTTTGCTCTAAAATGTTCCATAAGACGTCTCAAAAGGTGAATCGCTTCGATAGTAGATCTGCCTGGCATGAATCCAAATTGGTTCTCCGTTGTACTTGATACTTGTCTTAACCTACGTTCGATAATTCTTTCCCATAATTTCATAGTATGACTCATTAACTTGATACCTCGATAATTCACACAATTTTGAATGTCTCCCTTGTTCTTATATATGGGTATAAGTGTAATTCCTCTCCATTCCTCGAGCATCTTTTGGTTTTTCCATATTTCATTAAATAGTCTTGTGAGCCAAATGATTCCTATTTCTCCTAGTATTTTCCAAATACCGATTTACCACCCTTCATATGTTTAAGAGCCTCTTTGACTTCATTCTTTTGAATACGTCGATAGAAATTGTGGTTTATATACTTTTCTGACTTGGCTAAATCTCCTAAACTAATACTAACATCTTTATTTTCATTAAAAAGATTATAAAAATAGTTTTTCCATCTATTTCTTATATCATTTGCCACTAGAATTTTTTCATCCTCGTCTTTTATGCATCTAACATAATTAAGATCTTTAGTTTTCTTATCTCTAGCCCTAGCTATCCTAAAAATATCTCTTTCACCCTCTTTTGAGTTGAGTTTTTTATATAAGTCCTCCCAAATCTTAGCTTTTGCTTCACTAACGGCCTTTTTCGCTTCCTTCTTTGCTTTCTTATAAGCTTCTAAAGTTTCACTAGTTTTCTTAGCATAATGTAATTTGTAATATGCCCTCTTTGCCTTGATTTTATTTTGTACTACTTCACTCCACCACCAAGCTTCTTTTTGTGCCGGTACACCTCCCTTAGATACCCCTAACACATCTTTCGCCACTTTCCTAATATGTATAGCCATATTGTTCCACATATCACAGGGTGTGCCAACATAATTCCAAACATCTCCTTGAAGGACTTTCTGTTTAAATATATATTCTTTCTCGCTTTTGAGGTTCCACCATTTAGTCCGAGTAGCTCGATGCACTCTTTTCTTCTTTGTCCATTTTTTTATTTGTAATTCCATAACTAAAAGTCGATGTTGGGTGGTTAAGCTTTCTCCTGGAATTACCTTACAATCTTTACAACACACTCTATCTTTTTTTTACAAATAAAGTAATCAATTTGTGTTTGTGATAAGCCACTCTTATAAGTAATTAAATGTTCATCTCGTTTTTTGAAAATTGTATTAACTATAAAGAGATCAAATGCCATAGCAAAATCTAAAATCTCCCTACCTTCCTCATTTATATCCCCAAAACCAAAGTTTTCATGAATCCCTTGATATCCTAATGCCTCTTTACCGACATGTCCATTTAAATCTCCTCCTAAACAAATCATCTCCCTTGGTGGAATCTTTTGAAATACCTTATCTAACTCTTCCCAAAGAGTCTTTATACTATATTCTAGTCCTACTTGGGGTGCGTAAGCACAAACTATATTCAAAACCTCTGCTCCTAACACTAATTTCAACATCATGATTCGGTCACCATATCGTTGTATGTCTACTACACTCTCCTTTAAATCTTTATTTATGATAATACCAACTCCGTTTCGAGTCTTTTCTTTACCTGAGTACCATAATTTAAAACCTGTATCCTCTATCTCCTTTGCTTTTTCTCCAACCCATTTTGTATCTTGTAAACATAGAATATGAATCTTTCTCCGAATCATAGTATCTACCACCTCCATTAGCTTACCGGATAATGTTCCGATATTCCAAGAACCAATATGAATCTTATTATCTAGGACTATATGAATATATATATATATATGTAAAAGCACACACACACACACACACACACATATATATATATATATATATATATGTATATGTAATATGTATATACATATATATATAGTTTTTTGTTTAATGCGTATATGATTTGTTGAAGCCTGAAATGTTGTGATTGGATTTGGATTGGGTCTTATAAACCCGATCTAATATCCAACGAGCATGTGGCCTTTGGGGCCGGGCCATTCGGCCCTGCTTCAAATATGGTCCAGAAATCTCTGGCCTGGCCCTACATTTCTCAAGGCCGGGCCGCCTTGCCCCGCCCCCCGCCAACACACACACACACCACCCCACCCACACCCACTCAGCCCAGGCCCATTTTGACATCTCTACCAGACCACCTCAAGCTCTCTCTCGGACAAACTAGAAGAAAGCATTGTGCTAAAGCCACTGATCTTATCAGACTATACACGAGGTGACATCCACATTAAAAAATAGTTCTCAAGAGAAACATAGAAAGGCATTAACAATATGTAAAGATGAGAAAATACAAAATAGTCAAGCATGTCAGACAACTGAAACGGCTTAAATGATGTATGACTGAAAGCAGGAAGCAAGTAAATTTTCAAGCTAGATACCTCAATTGAAATTGAGATTTGTCCTTGAGTGAGTTAAAGGGATTACATACAAAAGAGACAACAAACAACAACAACAACTAAGCCTTTCCCCATACTAGACGGGGTCGGCTATATGGATTCTTTGTTTCCACAGATCCCTATCGTGTGCCATGTTAGCAGTTAACTCATAATAAGCTAGATCATTCTTTATTGTTTCTTTCCAACACTTTTGTGGTCATCCTCTAGCTCTTTTAATACTTTCCAAATTTAGTTTTTCATACCTTCTTACAGGTTCTTCTTTTGATCTTCTTTCTATATGTCCAAACCATCTTAAATGATATTCTCTCATTTTATCCTCTATTGGTGTCACTCCTAATTTGTTTCTAATAACCTCATTATGTATACGGTCTTTTCTTGTATGACCACTCATCCATCTCAACACCTTCATTTCTGTCAGAGACATCTTTTGTACATGTTTATGATTAACTGCCCAACACTCAGAACCCTAAAACATGGCAGGCCTAATTGCTGCTCTATAATATTTACCTTTAAACTTTAATGGTATCTTCTTATCACAAAGAATACCTGATGCTTGCAAAAGAGACATCACGGGAATATTCTTTCACCTATTATATGCTATAGTGCCCTTACACTGTCGCCAATCTATTTTGAATTTATATGATAGCCAAGGGCAGAACAATATATTTCCCAGTAAAATGAGGAAGATTTTGCAGATATACAAACAACTCATGAGTCATGATTTTCACTGGAAACCTCTATAAGTATTCCAGTAACCTATCCCAGAGAAAGGTGTCATTGATTATTTTGCACTCCACCAAAGAATTTTTCCAAGCAATCCTACTGAGAAGAACATGTTTTTTTTCACAAGCACTTTTCTTGGTGCATCTAGAGCAGATGGCATTGATGGTTACCTTTCTTTCCATTGAAGCGGTTGTCTTCAGGAAATCCATCACGTCGATACTGTGACAACTGCACTTCAACCTCTTCAGGGGTAGCCTTGTGCTTCTTAACAATCGCCTTCCCCTCATCATAGACATTACTCCGGGCTCCATGCTGTGAGATTGCAAGTGAAGAATGTGTACGCCAAAGAAGTGCTTCAAACACACCAATTGGATCTCTTCGAAATTGAGACTTTGAATCAACCCAAATCGAGTATCGTGCTTCAGGGAAGAGGCGATGGCTTAACATCTAGTTAGAAAAATCAAAGATCAAATTGACAAATTCAGTTTGGTGTTTATAAAAATGCATTCTAAAGCTTAAGTTCCAAATTTTTAAGGAGAAATTGAGCAGCATATTTCCTCCAATACTGTTCAACTGCACCAACTGCCCCATATATATATATGGATAGAGAGAGAGAGAGATGGCACCTTAGGAATTTTGCCATTGAGTCGTTGATCACTGAATGGGAGATCCTTAACAACCACTATCCTCCATTTTCCAATCATATGATCATTTCCAATCATTTTCCCTTCTGCTTCTTGTGCAGATTTAGTGATTTCATCCCAAAATGCTACATAGCAAACCTGAAGTCAACCAAACCAGCTTTTGAGAACACTACGCGAGTTTAAGAACATATCATGTTTAGTGAAAATGGAACCTTTCTAAGTGATGCCTTTGATACTCCTATAGGTTGATACAAATCATCCCCACCTCCAAATGCACACGTAGAAACAACAGCTTCGCAGGTTCTCATGAAACTTTTGTCTTCATCAGATATTGTAAATCCACCACTTTCACTATAGAAACCACAGTGCGCTGTTGATGTTTCATTTACCTAATAATCATCAAAAATGGAAAGGAAAAGTTACTAACAACTAACAAGAAATAACTAATAAATCGTGCAAGATAATTCAAATGGAGGGACCCTTAGGGCCCTTTTATGTCATGAATTTGACAAGGGGAAAAATCAACAGAAGTGATTGCTTTCTTTCTAATAAAGCATGATCTTTCTTTTATGTAGTAAATAATGCTCTTATGGCGCAAAATCAAGCAATATGGTACGAATCCCTGTAGCTGACCCACTTAGTGCAGAAAAAGGTTTGGTTTGGATTCAGTCACGCCTATCTCATTAAAAAACAGGCTTCTTTCTCTTAATTTTCTTCTTAGGAAAATGATACAACCCTTTCCATTGTCATCGTTCCCTTCCCCATTAAGGGACTTTCTGTTCCTCCCTCATGAAACAAATGGCTAGTTTTTGTACGGAGCAGGTTTCTTTCTCAGTAGATGCTGAAACCAAAAAAAAAGTGAAAATGTATCTCCCTAATTAAATACTTCTCAAAAGCAATTTATATACTTCCTGCCCGTGCATCTCCCTAAGAGGAAGCCCTTCCCCGGAGAAGTGCATTTCAAGGGACATTTGTTTGCTTGCATTGATGAAAGAAATATACTCCTAAGGGGTTAGTTATGGAGCAAAATGAGGGAGAAATCTTTTCATACTAAGGAGTCCTTTTCTCAAGTAGAGTTTCCTCTGTTGCTGGAGCTTAAACAAACAGCCTGTGGAAACTTGCGACATGGATTGCACATCAAATGTTCTTCTAATTACAAATCCTTTTCACCTGGGAAAAGCAGTTGGTTTCAGAAATGCATTTCATTTAGATATGATTGATTCCTAGCTTGAGTCGACCACACAATGTTGCCCTTACAGGAATATCGTCACCCAGCAATGCACAATAGGAACCTGAAGAAGTAAAATCCTCACATTTGAGTTTCAGTTCTACAAGTACCTTGAAGCTATCGGCCCTCTCAGAGAGGGTCTGGAAGCCAGTAAATAGGTTAAACCTAGTTCCATCCGTATCTTGCCGTGCTGTGCTTTTATTATCCCCACCATGATTCATCTCCAAATCTGATTTATATATCAATCTCTTCACGGATCCTTTTCTCAAACCAACAGCTGGGAGCTCCAATTGTTCAATCTCTTCCAAAGGCATCGTCCTCAAGCAAGCTGACAATTTCAACAATCAGTCAATAAGACAAGGACTTTAAGGCATTGGCAGAAAGCATTAGCAACTCAAATTTGGGCGTAATCTTCAAAAATAACCGAATCGCTCAAGAAATATAACAAAATCAGGAAAATCGGTATCATTTTTCATATACAGGTTACATTAATCGGAACGAGACAGATAATGGTAGAGGAATTACAAATTGGCGAGTACTCAAGAAGCGTATAACAGCGAGTTCAGTTTGCCGTCTGCTTAAGTAGTCCAATTTTAACAACTGAAAGAGTTGCAATTAAGGAATTAGGAGTTACCATTAGAAGTAGCGTCAACAATGTCAAATGCAAGTAGATAGTAATACAAAAATCCATGAACGATGCCATATCCTATATTTCCTTCGTCATATTCTTACAAGTATTCCAAGGATATCTCAAGGCATCAACAAAAGAATAGAAGAAATCAGTGAAGCAGCTCTAAGACCAGCAGGAGACTTTAAGAAAAGCTGCTTATCGGTATCGCTTCTGTACCAACTGTTAGACTCTGAACTACATGGTTTGGAACAACTCCAGGATAATCCCTTCCACTTGTAAAATCAGGCTTTGAAGAGCGACTGTATCGATTTCAGTATAGCTTAACGAAATTCCTTCTTTGTTGGAAAAAACTATACTTACAAATATAAACAGATCGTAAACGAATTCCACGAAGACCCGAAGGAATCCATAAGAGAAGCGATTCGAAAGATCCAAGCAAGAACTCCATAACGCAGATTAGTTTAATTTCGAATGTACATTTCTTAACCTACGAACATCATACATTCTTAAAATCCTATAACTGTTAAAGGCTCGGAAACAGTAATTCATACAAATCCAGACAGAGAGAGAGAGAGAGAGAGAGAGAGAGAGTTACGCTCTCTGGTTCCGTTGGGGCCGGGACGCGTCGGCATATCTAGACGGTCCAGATTAGTGGGCGGCTCCTTCTTGCGGGAAGATGACGAAGAAGAGTGTCTGGACGGCTCCGATTTCGGCTCCGCTACCTCCGAAATCCTCCACCACTCGAACAAGAGCAATGAGACGATCAAGGATAACAGAATCACCATCTTCCACCGGAAGATCCATACGAGCATTCGCCGGGAGATTTCGCTCCTCCCGCCCCGGATTCCGGCCTTCTTCCGCTTCCTCTTAGTCCTGAGCTTCGTCGTCCTTCTGGATTCCTCGCCGGAGTCATCGTCGGAGATCGAGACGGAGATGCTATTGAGCATCGGCGCCGTCGGTGCGGACGATCTACGCGGAAGAGTTGGGGAACTCCGTCCGTCGATGGGTGCACCGTGCGCACGTTGGATATACTCGGAGGGTCAATAGGTCTGTCCGGTTTAATCCGAACTTAACCGAACGATCATTGCTAACAACGGAGTTTAGTGTTCAATAGCTCGCTTGGAGGGGGGTAGACTCACAACTTGAAGGTCTTCAGTTCAATACACAGGCCAGTTCCAATGAGGTCTGCTAAAATAACGAGCCAAACTATATATGAATAAATCGAGCTAACCTCCAGTGAAGCAGCTTGTGCTCGCATGTTTGCTAAACTCTTGATATCTTTTTACAAGCCAAACTGAACCCAGTTGAGAGAGAGATTTTCTTAGTGCATAGTGCTCAGATAAATTGCCCTTTTCCCTCTTGGTGAAATATTCTTTTTTAGTCAAATTAAATATTGAAACTGTCGGTTTTAGAGCAGTTTGGGTTTGAGTCTATAACCGATAATTTTATTAAAAAATAAAATTATAATAATTTTTAAATAATAGAATTAAACTGCCAAATTCGATTTGTGTTCGTATCTGATTTATAAAAGGTGAAACAGGAACAGAGCTGAGTGGTCCCGGTTTCACAGGTTCCTAGTTCAGCCGGTTTGTGGCCTGGTACAGTTCCGAACGGGTTTGTTGGGCACATTGCCCTTTGTTTTCGAAGAAAAAAATGAAGCGATTTTGAAAGGGTTTGAAACCGAAACCGGTCTTGGAGCAGTTCAGTTCCAGTTCCAGGTTGTAGACAATCCTCAACTAGTGAAACTGCTCCATTATGAGGAAAAAAGATACCGATCACCAACATGAAGTCATGCTTTTAATGTTGCTCAATGAAGATTGATAATTAAGATTTTCAGAGAAGAAAATTAATGAACAGCATAATATGATAACACAAATGGCACTTTGAGCAGAAATTTAATATAATTAACTGTGGACAAAATTTAGCATTAGGAGCAATTTTGTTCTTATGTAGAAATTTTTAGGATAGAATCACACCTTGTCAAAAATTAGCGCAAGGGACTCCCTTGCGCAACCAAAGAACCACATGTTGGTGCTTGATGTGGAGTCTCATTTACTCTTCTATATCGGTGCTTAATCCATCAAGTACTCTTCTAATTCATTGAAGTTTGTATCATACCCAATCTCAATGGGTGATCTTATTGAAACTATTTTTCTTAGAAATAGCCTTGTAATTGTATGGGAAAAGGTTTAGTTGTTGTTGTTGATAGCCTTGTAATTGATTCATTGATTTTATTAGCGGCGGCCACGAAGTAGGAGAAAATAGAACCGCTGGTTTCGGTTAGCCAATAACCAAGCTGACTGAGGCTGGTTCCGGATACAGTTTCAAATTTGTTGGTTTGATTCTAAGTTTGGTCCGGGGTTGATACCTATTTTGATTCCAAGCTGGTTTTGGAACTGCCCCGAAAATATACTATATTATACACAACATATTAGGATTTCAGTTTTTTCAAAATATTATTATTATGTTATACATTCCATATAATACAAAGTGTATTAATATAATTATATTACATATAAGAGGCATGACCGATCATTTCATGTCAGCTAAGTAAGGGGGAGCAGCTAATAGGTTTCATCTTTTATTTTAAACTTATACTTTTTTAGAGTAGGTACGGAGGGGGCTATGGGAGCCATTTGGAACCACCGTTTTCGAACCGTCAGATACTACGCGGCAGTTTTACCACGGGTTTGAATCGGATCGAAACCATTAGGTTATTTCCTCGTTTCATTTACAGTTATCGTCCGGTTCACAAAATCACGAAACTGTAATTGAAGAGGGCCTTCGGTTTCGTTTCCAGTTTTAGTCAATTCCTTCCTATTTTGTAATGTTATAAATATTGTATAGGATCTCGTATCACATGAAATATTGAGTATCAGATCTTGTATCACATGAGACACTGATATACTTATATACGTGTATCATATGACACAAGTGGTTTTTAATTTTCTTTTAAATATATTAAAAAGTATAAAAAAATATTACAATATGCACTACATAAAAAGACAATAGATTCAGTATCAAAACAAACTAAATCACATATAGACATCTCTTTCAAGTCTCATTTTTAAACTAACTTAAGATCGATGACCACTAATGAATGACGAATAGATATGAAATTTTTAGAGAGAAGTTAGTTGGTCTTGAACAAAAAGAAAAGAGATAACTAAGAAAAATGAAAGAAGTTGATTGAGAGTCTAAGCACTTTAAATTATGTTTTTTTAAATACAAGATTTAAAACTTTTAACATATCATAAGACGTATAATGTGCCATACGATATATTATATGATCACACCATATATATCACAGTATAACATATAAGATACAGTATATTATATCATACGATACACTCTGATATGGTACGATAAATATGTTTTACGATACGGTTAAGTTACCGATACGCATATACAAAATGATATTTACAACATTACTATTTCTATGATATTTACAACGTTGCTATTTCTATTTTGGGCCTTCTTGAAATTGAACCATCTAGATGTCTCTGTCTGATCTAGGGCTGAGCGTAGCGAAGAGACGGAGGGGACATCAACGAAGGCTCATCTTATCCTCCTATCCGTTCCCTAAAAGCTTGTTCATGGTGTTTTCTCTACTAAGTGTTGAGGCCGGGTCTGCTTGCAGCACCATAGGTTGGTCCCTCGGCCAACCACGTTCGTCGCCAGTGACGGTCTCTGCACTAAAAACAACTAAATAGCGCTTTTTGACGATATTGTGAAAATACCGCTATATTTTTGGGTAGAATCATGCGTAAAAAAGGGCGCCAACTAGGGCTTAAGAGAGGTTTATCTGACGGAGGGAGGGAAGAAGGGAGAGAGGCTTAGCCCGTCGAGTTCGACTCCCTCCACCCCTCTGTTTGATCTTTTCACTAGGATGCTGCCTTTGCGAGAGGAAGATGATGTAATCATCCAAAACTTCGGCGATAGCGAAAATGGTACATCATCACGATCTGGAATTCAAAGAAATTCCGTCCTTTCTCGTCTCCGTCTCTCCTTTTTCTACCAAAACTTCGTCTCTTTTCGTGTTTCTGACTCGAATCCTCGTCAGATATAATTGTTAATATCTCATGAACTGAAACAAAAAAACCCTTTTTTCATAAGTTAATTCACTAATGAAGTAATAATTGGTCAATAATCATGATGTGTCAGTTATGGGGAGAAATTGGGTGTTGAGTATCAGTCTCTAACATGGGTGCAGCACCCTGATAGAAGTGTCTACGTGATAGGGCCGATCAATGAAAAATCTGTATTTTGGATAGAAGCAAACTGTTCAAGGATGTCCATCCCACCAATTTTGGGCACTAATATTCAGCCTACAATTTCTGTTGTAACCTCGAGGCACTCTTTTTCTTTTTTGTTGTTTCAGAGACCCGAGTAAATCTTGTGGATGATGAGTTGGTCAATGAGATGTCAGCTTTGTCTTCAAGAGTACCATGCCCTGTGGAAGCGAATCCTGCCTGGAGATGGTAACTATCCTTTTTTCCTTCCTTTTTTAAGAAACTTTTACCTAAGGATCTTGCCTTTTTTGTTTGCAGGTCGTATTACCAGCCGTAGAAGGACCTTGCAGCCACTCCAAATATTGAGCATCTGACAATGGAAGACCAGTGTTGTCAATCTCTTTTGATTGCTTTCTCAAAGATTCTTAGTGGAAAAGTTCCAGGTTTTCCACTTCTATTCTGTAAATTACCTGTAAAGTCTAGACCACTTACTGAACAATTTGGTTCGACGCCAAACAATTTGACTACAGATTAAGTTATGATGTAATCTTTATGTATGGTTCATTAAGATGAAAGGAAGCTTGGGGAGTACCGAAGTGGAAAGCATTTCCGGGTCCATGCATTCAAGTTGCTCTAAATGTTCATGAATCTTATTGTCCTCTCTTTAGGTAATCTGTAGTTGATTCATCTGCTTTCAATGGCATTCTTCGAGCCGTTATCCATTACCAACCATATTAGATGCTTATCCTTGGGCTCATAAAGAAAGGAGCAATTTGTTGCTGTGTTCAGCTTGATCTCATTCTTGTCTGTTTGCCATCGTGAACTCGTCAAAGCCAGGTGCAACGATAATTGCTGCTTTGTGAACCTTCAGCACCATCAGCCGTCTTCAAGAAGTCCCTTTAGAAGATACGAGTTGCGTTGTTCTGAGCTAGGTGGCCGGTGTCTCTCTAGGTGGTCGATTTCTTCTCTGAGTTGGAATGAAGTAGCTCCTTGTTGTGGGTTATGGGCGTAACCTTGCATGACCTCAATTGTATGTGATACCGACCGGATCCTAGTTTTGACACATCCGAACCAAATGGAGAAGTAAATGTTAGGCACTGAATTTAGTGGATCGTAGCAAAAGATTGGGTTGGATCCATGTATGAAATGAGTTCTGATAAACCAAACTTAGCTGTATACTCATGATCCGTTGAGCCGTCTCTATGAGCTTGTTCATATTTGTTTTATTTATAAACAACTTATGCTGGAACATGCTCTTGTACAGTAGCTGTTTATTATTTCATAAAGGGCCAAGTTTGAACAGGACAAACCGAATTCGTTTTTCATCTTTACTCGTTTGTGTTTGTTTTATCTCGTATTCAAATCAATATCCTTTTATTGCTCAAGGGACATGTTCATTTCACCTGTAAGTAATCTACATCTGAAGTTCCAAGCAATTAATGGAAGGTCTGGGCGAGTTTACAATGAGAACGATTTAAACTCATCTTTTTTTGCGAGCTTCACCAGCTGAGCTGAGTCACTCATTTTTCATGTTCAACTAGGTTAAGGCAAGAACCAAAGATCTACCAGCCTGGGTCTACAAGCAGCTCGGTTGATTTACCAGCCTAACACGAGGGTCAGCTTGCCTTTTGATTCTCAAATTTTCCTCTTTTATACTTGGGTTGCATCAATCACATTGAATTTACCGTGTTCTCAATAATTTTTCCTCCATCGTATCTTTCACCACTAGCAATTTACACACATTACGGATTTACAAAGAAACAAAGACAGGAATTTCGAACAGGAAGGAGAAAAAACAAAACACGAACACCATCCGTCTCTTTTGTTTACACTATGGATCATTGTTTTCGCCTTTTTCTTTTTTCGCGGGTAGACTGGTACCAAATGGGAGAAACGAACCATCTTGGGGGTGCTACGGCCTTAACGGGAAAACCTTGCCGCGGGTCGCGGGGGCCTGCTTGAAGACGACGGTGGGGAAGGCCCTGCACTTGCGTCGCTCGTGCTCCCTCACCACTTCGTCCGCGAACCACTCGAGCGCCTCGGCGTTGCTCCGCTCCGCCACCTTCCTCCCGTGAAACAGCACCGACTCCACGTTCCTCCGCGCCAGTACTGCATCGGCTGACTCCGCCATTTTTCTTGCATTTGCTGATACCCCCGCCTCCAAGGGCTCGCCGGACATGAGGCCGTTTCCCTGAGAGACACAGAGTGAACGAAAATCAAGCTTTCTCCCACACTGAGTGGTCTCTACTAGGAAGGCAGAATGGCCGATCTATTAAGAAGCTAAAAAGTGGGGGTGGAAGTGAGTCGATCTGCTAAGTAGCTACATGAGTTCCTTTTGGGAAGAAACTCAAACTTGACTTTGCTGTTGAGCTCGGAGTTGCCCGTGCTTTTCATATATATATATAGATAGATAGATAGATAGATAGATAGATAGATATAGATAGAGTCTTAAATGCAATGTCTTCTCATACATAATCTTAAGTCAGCATCTTCATGAATTTTTAACATCAAAGGTGAAGACATGAATTACTTTAATAACACATGATACATTAAATACAAAGTACAAAAAAGCATACTTTTAATTCAAATATCTAATATTGATTTCAAAAATAGAATGATGAAAATGTTTATGCAAGATTATATCAAAAGACATCGTAATATATGTTCAGGACTTCCTCCCTCGAGAGGTGTGTGAATTCACGAGCTCAGTCAAGCTCGATCTGTTTGAACTCACTGAGCTCGGCCTTGAGCAAGGCCTTATCAAGTACTACAAAAAGTTGAATCTGAATCTGGTTTAAGTTCACATGTTAGCACCAGACTCAAATGTAACTTTTAGTGGATCCACCATCAAAATTTGAAAGCGAAAGTCCCTACTCCGATTGTTAAGTGGTAGAGGCTTATTGTGTGAGGACGAATGTTTTCAGACAGAAATTTTGCACATCTTAATCGAACTGGGGTGCAACCTTGGTTAGCAGAGATTTGATATGCCGTACCATACACGAATCATTATGTTTATGATTATTATCATTTTCAGAGGGAAGATTTAGTACCTGGACACGGACGTAGTTCGTGGCTCTGTTGAGACCAAACGCCATTGATACAGCTTGATCCACCTGAAAAGTTCATGCAAAATACAGATTAACTACAAAACACAACTGAACCGAGTTACCACTATTGGCTGGCTTTTGTTTTTCCTTCTCTTTCTTAATAATTTTAATTAGCCTTGACAGTTAGTGGTACTACTATTTCTAAGTTTTGTCTATTCAACAAGATTTATCTTTTTTTTTACTATTCTTTTTCTGTAGAACGATTGTTACAGAAACTTACTCTCAGAATAACGATGCTTTGGTTTTTGCCTAGGGTAGTCACTAAGTGCACAAGGAGCGGGAGGTTTCCTGGCTAAGGAGTTGACTCAAACGAACCTTTCTCCTTGAAGGTTGAGTTCGAATGCCCTCAGTGTCTATGCTGGGCATCATCTCATGCCTGGATTAGCAATTGGCAACAACACGAAAAGCCAAGACAAGCATGGCTGAGATAGACTGTTTGTGCCCCTAAAATGACACAAAAACAGAAGTTCAATTGCTGTTAAGGTTGACCTGTTTTGACATGCACGAACACAAAGTGACGCAACACAAAGCACCACATTTATTCCTAAAGCACGAACCCAATATAATGACAGGAAAAGTCTGTGTTCACATACAACGGCATGAAAAAAGATTGAGATCTATGTTAATCTTGACCTATTTTTGATACAAACATGAAACAACAAACATTAACACAGCCTGAAACACAAAGTTGCCACCCTAACCCACGACTGCCCATTAACCCTCTCCACCACCCTTAAACTCCCCTATAAAGCATGTACATAGTTTAAATGATTGATTTATTACTTCAAGAGATTTTTTAAAATGGGAATAATGCCTTAAAAGTCATCAAAGCATCAAAGTGACTTTTACACGTGATCTAGAGGCTATCTTCTGATTTTGGACATATGTCCATCTGTACCACCGTAACTTATGGTGGCTGAATAAGCAATAGGCTCTGGCCGCCCCTTAATGAGGAGAGGTGTGGCTCCTTGTGTGCATTCATAGTTTAATCATTAAACTTCATAAAAAAAACAAGTTTATCATAAAACTATGACTCTTCTTTTAGATGCAAAGGACGTACCTATCGTGACATGCAATAAATATAGCACATAGTCAGTGATGATAAAATTAGCTGATATCTTAGAGTAATGGCTTTGAGTAAGTTTGCCACCCCCACGTACGCTCACTAATGCAATGCAACTAAAAATCTAGAACTTTTACATAAAAGTTTTCAGAATAATTCCAATACTGACGCCCCAAGGGGCGATTATCATGTGGCCTTGGCAGATCCAGAATCTTTCGTGGAGTGGGACGAACTGCCTTTTCAACAATTTGAGGTAGGGTAAGCATGTATAATGGCCATGGGTTCAATCATCCTTCACAACTTTTTCATTGGTTTTCTGAATTTCAGGTGAGGGAGCCGCCCCACCTCGCCTCAATGTAGATCCGCCGCTGCATGTGGCCATGCGTAACACCTAAGACCTTGGATATGAAAGAGGCCGTCAGCTGAACACAAAGGCCAGGGCTTATGTAGGTAAGGTAGTTACTGATAACTCAGGAAAAACGCATCAATATGTTTCACTACTATAAAGCACTCGCTTCATGTGAGAAACATTGTTTCTTGGGAAATCACTATGAACATGCACTGACCGACCCACTTGATCAACCGGTTCTTCGGGCCATGGGGAGTGCATCGAAGCCATGAGGCTGAAGCAGCACAAGCTCTAAGGGTGAGGGACATCTTCTCGCATCGCACACATAAGCTTCGGCTTTTAATTGGGGGTTGGGTTTAGAGAGCATTTAGTGCTCAGACCAAGCACAGATTTCTCACTAGAAAGAGGCCCTTTCTATACCCAAACATGGTTCTTCTTGCATCTTGTACATTTGCTTTCTGCTTTCCATGGGTAATTGTTTTCCCACACCAAGTTTATCTTTCCACTTTGAATAACTTTCTAATCTTTGAAGAAGAAAAGGAGACAATGAAGCATAAAAATCATACCCAGTGGCACCATCCCAACTATGGCATTGTTTTAGCCTACATTGCCTGCCACCAGGTAGGGCTGGTAAACGAGCCGAACAAAGCAAACAACCCTTGCTCGTCAGTCGGCTAATTTTCAATAGGAATGAGCTGGGCTAAATAAGCCTAGCTGAACCACATTGAGAGAGAGTATTTCCTTAAATACCTTAAATAAATGCTGCCCATTCACCTTGACTCTTCATTTGTGAAAAGTTGATAAAAGATGGGCTTAAGTACCCAGGACTATGATGTAGGTGGAAGATTTAAAAGTGTAATTTAAGGAGCTCTCTTGAGTTGGACTGAGCCGAGCATACCATGTTCATGTTGGGCTCATATGTTTACTGAACCGAGCCAAACTATGAGCAGCTTGGTTGAAGCAACATGACTTGATTATCAACACCAATCAATGCCTCTTTCTTTCTTCCTTATCTCCATCGCCATTGATTTTCATGTCAGCAAAAAAGGCCGCGTAGAAATAGCCAGAAAAGTATTAGCTGCATTAGTTCCCTCTTTTATGCTGTTTGATTGCTGGCATTTGAAAGCCCTTCCTTTCCACCCGGGGAAAACAGCACCTAGGTGAGCCAAATGAGACGAGCTGCTCGCTGTCTGGCTCGTCCCAATACATGCTGAATTCGTTTGGGTCTCAAGCTTGTGAACCAAGCTGAGATTAGTAGTATGAGCTGTAAACATGTCAAGCTCATCTTCTTCAGCTCACATAAACTAACGCAGTTGAATATATACATTACATTTACGTGAATGCATGTCGAGTAAACATGATAAACCCAACTAGATTGATGAACTTGGATGTCTTCAAATGAATGGGGCAAGAGTTTTATTTTAATTCTGAAAAACAAAAGCTGTGTTGAATAATTTTAAAAAAATTTAAATCGTCAAGAATTTAAATTGTTTAATAAAATGTATTCTGAGTGCGCCCTTATTTTATCTGCTTGACTCACTTTGTAGCCCTACCTGCATTGACAGATCAAGAAATTTATTTTAGGATGGGGTAAATAGCCCACGGAACTGTTCGGTTGTAGGAAACTGTGTATGGGCCACGGAACTCGTCAGTAGTCCTTAGCTTTTTAATTAATTTTCAAACCACTGCCCACGAGAGAGATTGGACTTAGTTATAGAGGTTAGTCTTAGTCGTGCTCATGGTGGCCTGAGAACCCCAAGAGACCTGGCCCCAAAGGGTTGTGTGTATATGGCCATTTCGCAATTCAGGTTGATTCTGTCATTTCATCAAGTATCATAAACAGGTCAATACGACTCGATTATTCTGTTATTTTGGGCGGGCATGAGCATATCGTGTTCTCGTGTCAAGTGGTGTGTTGGGCAATTACGCGTTTTGGCTAGTTTTCATGCATATCATACACGACGCACAGTTTTCTCATGTTACTTTAGGTGGACACGAAGACAAGTTTCCAGGTCGGGTTTATCTGTTGTCCTACATAGCCAGCTCTAGCTGTATCAAAGACCACCCAACACGTCCTGTGGTTGGTTCAAGTGGTTTGGCTTGCTTCCCTTAAGCTGGGGTCCCGAGTTCGAATCCTATGAGTGGAGAAAACCAGCACAGGGAGAGATTTACCTGTGTGGTGGGTCGAGCGGGCTTAAACTGGATTAGTTGGTTCCTTTGGGCTTTTGGGTATAGGGATGGCAATATTAACTTGATCCATGGGGCTCCAACCCAATTCCATCCAAATGTGCCTAGAATTACCTTATTACCGGATTTGGGTAACAAAGAGTACCCAAATATCTTCGACCAAGTGTAAGGAATAAATATTATAGAAATAATATATAAATATAATGGTATATGTTCAATCCAATATATGCTTAAATTTATTTCAGTATTTTTATTGTTCAATCAATACAATTAATGATAAAGATTTAACTTGATCCATGGGGCTCCAACCCAATTCCATCCAAATGTGCCTAGAATTACCTTATTACCGGATTTGGGTAACAAAGAGTACCCAAGTATCTTCGACCAAGTGTAAGGAATAAATATTATAGAAATAATATATAAATATAATGGTATATGTTCAATCCAATATATGCTTAAATTTATTTCAGTATTTTTATTGTTCAATCAATACAATTAATGATAAAGATTTAAAATAAAAATATAAAATAAATTTATGAAATGTACAAAGGTGTAAATCGCTTTTTACTTTGAAATCATTATTTTCTCTATCTTAACCGAACAATCACGATGTTTGAGAAGATTAAAAAATGGATAGAATTGAGTCAAATATATAAACACATGTAAATTTAATTGATTCAGGCCCTCTATTTGTAGAGGATGATGAAATTTAAGATTTCAATCCTATTCCTTTTGTTTTAATCATTTGTATTATATTTGTGATTTTAATTTCAAAAACTATGAACACCCATCTGCGACCCGTTCCATCGTCATCCCTATTCGGGTAGAGAGCGTACTTCACCAAAAAAAGAAAACGTGCAACTGCTAACGGGACACTGTCTCGACTCACGCTGCATATTCTACGCGACCCGTTTGCCTGCGGTGGCGCAAAAGCCTTTTCGAGAATTGCCGTCATCCCCATTTTCCGCGGTAAGCTTTTCTCAGGTCATTTGTTCATTAAGAAAGGGTGTTTAGGTAAAACGTACCATATCGGCGACTCCTAACCCGGCGATCTTCATCAACTGGGACGCCCTCGGCCTATCGCGATTGCCAGAAATGTTGCCGACGTCCAAATCTCCGGAGCCGAGAGAGAGCACGATGAGGTCCTCCACGCCGGCAACGAGCGGGAACTCCTGCTTGTTGTTAAGCACGTGCGTGATCGCCGCGGCCGTCGGATTGTTCATCACCATCCCTCCGTCGACGCCGACGCATCTCGTCCGACCGTCCACCGACTTGAGGTCCACTGGCCTAACGACCGCTGGGTCGGCTGCAGCGGCGCGGCAAACATCGGTCATCCTGAAGTCGTAGGTGTTCGTCTCCATTGCGTCCGCTCGCGAGAAGAGGAACGGCGCCGAGCTCGAGAGGTCGTAGCACGGGATCAATAACGGCTTCAGCGTGTCCCTCAGCGTCGCTTCGCCGAAGAGACGCCGCAGGGCACGGTCGAACGGCGACGCCAGCGATCGCCCGACGATGCGCCGGAATAGTCCCTGCCGGGGCGGGAAGAGGTCTCCGGCCCTGTCAACGAGGAGCTTCCACGTGTCCTCCGCGCGCAAGAGCGGCCACTTGGAGTCGCCGGAACCGGTAAAGAGCATCGCTGCAAGGACGCCTCCAATGCCAGAACCTGCCGCAACGTCGACGAAATCGGCGATTCTGGCGCTCGGATCGCCAGTCTTCCGCCTGAGAGCAGCTTCTAGATAGGCGAGGGCCTTACCCAAGAAGATACCACCAGATACTCCCCCGCCATCAATGCAGAGGACCCGGACCTTCCCTCGGCCGAACTGCTCCCCGCCGGCAGACGGTTTCTTCCTGACAGTGGTTTCTCCTGCGGGCTTCTCCGAGAGGCCGAAGAGAAATCGGCTCTCCAGGATGGTGAAGATCTCGTAGCTCAGCCTGTCAGTTTCGGAGCTTGTCTCGCCCATAGCCGCGCTCGCAGCTATTCGATTATCGTCCGGAGCGGGCGGAGTCGCCGGAAAACAATGCAGCTCTCTCGCTCTCGTTTCTCTCTCTAGAATCTGAAAAGGGGTCGACGCTCGCACGCTTGGGGTTGAGTGGGGAACATTTTGTTACCATAAATGCCCCTAATAAATCTTTCTTATGACGCGTCGAGTGGTACGGCCCATCAAGGGAGAGGGTGAAGTGTGTTGTTCTTGTCATTGATTTTAGTGCTGATGTGCTGCCCAATGAGTGGGATTGTGGGACAGTGAGACACACCGCATCTTTCGGGTCTGAATCGGAATTGGGTTCGTGTCCACTTTATGGATCTAATATTGAAAACAAATCATGACCGTGACTGAGTTTGTGTTTGAAGACCCATGAATCATATCCAGGTCCATATTGTAAAGAAAGACCAAATGTCTACTGGACATTTAGATACTTGACACACTACCCATCTTTCGGGCCCAAAAATGAATCACCAGTGGCCATCTAGTCAGGCCATTTGGACCCAATGTCAATAACAAATCATGCCCGTGTACAACCCATGTTCAGATCCATATACAACAATAGCTGCAAAATGCAGACCTACACAGACAGTTGGACTGAATTCCTTTGTGAAGTCTCATGAATCACATCCAAACAACAAGGCCAAGGGGAAAACCCGACATGAATGTTACCCTAAAAACCCGTTATGTTGTTCACCCAAATAACAAGGCAAACACATGATTGTTCGGGTTGACCTGCTTCCAACAGACACGAATTGCAACCCACAACACGAAATTGCTAAAAATGTAACACCCAACATGAGAAACCTGGTGCTGACATGACCCGCGAAGTCTGGATTCCTGTCACCCTAGAGTAATATGAAAACAAGTCAGGTCGTGTACGGGTTATGTAAACACGAAATGACATGACACGGACATAAGCCATGTTAAATTGTCTTCTTCACTTATGGCCGTTTTCCTCGTGTTGATATGTTGCCAGATAGGTGCAGGCTGGTCCGCAAAGTTGTCTTACTTGTATGTTTAGTCTTTGTAGAGGTGGCCACCTTTTGGCCAAAGCAAACCTCGTTCACTTTCAGTAACACTCAGGTGTGAACATATAGTGGTGAGTTAAAGAGACCTGAGTTCGATCTTCTCGGCCCATCAATAGCTTTATCAGGTAGAGCACGAAGGCCATGGAGATAACTCGGAGAGGGTTCGACAACATATAAAGAGTACTACTTGATGAAAGACCGTGGCGTGTCACCGACTAGACCGTCTTTGGACCACACCAAGCCATGCATACAAAGGGCCATAGAAGGCCCTTATCTGTAGAAATTCTCCACCAGGGTGTGGTCCATAAACCTTGGCTCTTCTAGTGTCGGCCTGGTCCCTCTCAACCTTATTGACTGTTACTAGGGGTGCAAACAGAAATGAGCAGCTTGTGGTTGAGCTCCATCTCGTTTAATTAATAACATCTATATGAAGAGGGGATAAACTAACTGGTTCCCGAGTCTGGATTGGCTCGTGTACAGTTCATAGTGTGGCTCGTTTAAGTTCGTATAATATTTATACCATAGCTCAAAGGGGAGGTTAATTAACTCCGAAGGTCTGAAGTTTGATAATGCAGGGTTCTCATGAGTGGTGTTGAATAAGGTTCAAATCTAGTTAGGTCCAGGTTCTAATACAATTTTTAGCAACTAGTTCTCGACACGGATTTGGATTCTATTGGGTCTATCATGGAACTGGGTTCACATCGAGTTTCAAAACATGCAATCCCCGTATATTAATTGGGTCCTCCAAACCCGACCTAGCCCTAACTTCTGAATATATTCTTCGACTACCCAAATTTGTGCATCCGAAACCTGACCTGTTGACACCACTAAGAGCATTGGCATCGCCATACTGAGGACTCATTCCTGTTGGCATCGTTCCATCTTCACCATTCATTTAAGAGATCAACGGATCCAAAATTCAGGTGCTGGTCTATATTAGGACACTAAAACGAGACAAGATCGTCATTGTTTTGCTTCTGACTGCTTGGCTCGAGGACTTAATGACATGAGCTGAACTTGACCAGAACAGTTTAGGGAGATGACCTGCAAACGAGTTGAGCTCGTCCCATATACAATCATGTAGTCGATTCTGTGTCTCCCTGTATTATTTACATGTACGTATAAGTTGAGAAAGGATTTTTCCTAGTGGGTTGTATCAAAGCCCCACAATTTACTGTGGGTGCATAAGCCCACGGTTAAAACAGTGGACTACACTTGCTTACTTGAACTGAAGTAAGGTTGTCTATTTTAAGGTTAAACCATGGATCATGATAATAGTCCAGGGCTTCACCCGTGAGCTACAGTAATTGTTTCCTATCTAAAGTTTAGTTAGGGATGGCAATATTGATCCGATCCAACTCAGTTAGGTTTGGATTCGGATACAATGTAAGATGCCCTGATCCATACCCGACCCAATATTTGCCCTGGCACATACCCAACCACATATAATATGTTTATGCTTATGTATATGTTTATATATATATATATATATATATATATATATATATATATATATATATATATATATATATATATATATATATATATATATATATACCTAGCATATCCTAGCACACATAGATGCTAGTAAATCGAAGTATATATATATATAACCTAGCATATCCTAGCACACATAGATGCTAGTAAATCGAAGCAAATTTCAACCATCCATCTTAAGTTGGTGGATGGTTGAAATTTAAATCCAAAAAACCAAAAGTATGAAGGTGAATAAAATATACTTGCAAAAAGTACATTGAGTTCAAATTTCAATCAACCATCACTTAAGATAAATTATTGAGATTTTTTTTACTTGTATCTAAATGTGCTAGCATATAGTTCACCACACACATATACAAATACAAACGTCTGTGTATCTATTTATGTATATATATATATATATATATGTGTGTGTGTGTGTGTGTGTGTGTGTGTGTGTGTGTGTGTGTGTGGAGAGGATCTGCTGCACATAGTGAGGGACTGCCCTGTTGCAACACGCATGTTAGGAGGTTACCATCGGAAAGCTATATCCGTTTTTCTCTGCTAACCCGTGTAATGGCTGATCTTCCATCTGTGCGAAAGGAGAATGGAGACCTTATGTTATGTGGTATAAGTTGCTGGTTGTTATGGAAGTGGAGGACGAGTCTTTAACAACTCGTCGGAGCAAACGAAAGATCCAATTAGAGAATGCTATAAGTGCTTCACAAGAAGTGTTGAACATTCTTCAACTATACAAGAAAGATACGGCCCATGCGATTAGGTGGTGGCCGCCTCCAGACGGGTGGGTGAAACTCAATAGTGATGGCGCCAGTAAAGTATGTATATGACCCGTTTTTTTGTCTCTCATCTATTGGGAAAAAGATAACCCGAACCCATTCTCAACCGGCCCGGTTGCCATCCCTAGGTTTAGTTGATGCAGATGCCTCTCTACGTCATAATGTCGATCAGCCACCGGGTCCTACTGGGGTCGAGCGGCCCATCCAATTTGATGTCAAAGTTCACCATCATCGTCGGCTTGATTGCAATTTGAACGGCAGCTGTGTTGCTGAAGAAATAGCTGGATGCCAATCTTCCAAGCAATCGGCAGATTCAACAACTCGGTCCGTAATGTGGGGGCTTTGTGGTTCACCAACACAACGATGAGCTAGCCTCTGAAAAGGAACCAATGAAATAAATGATGCCTTTGACCTAAGTTTGCGCCTATAATATATATATAATCTCGCATGGAATCTTTGCTCTAGCACCGTGTCTGCTGGTGGGAGTTCGACTTGCAGAAGGTGCATGTGTTAGGTTTTGGCTTTCTCCTGTAACCAAAAAAAAAATCCTTTGAGATGCAACCAGAAAAAAGAAGTCCCTTGCATGCAGAGCGGAGTGGTAGCTCTATGGCAGGTCGCTCTGATGCTCTTTCTGCAGGGCAGGAGTTCGACTCGTGAAGGATGCACGGCTACAGCATCCCATTGTAACAAAAAGAAAAGCCCTTTGAGATTTCACGTTAACTCCATGCAAATTCTTTTGCTTGGGAGAACAAGCAATCAACAACTAACCACAAGTTGGATATCCGCACGGCATTCCACACCAATCATGCTATGTGACCATATATGGTCGCCATCTTGGTGACCCACAATTGAGAGTCGGCGGATTGTTCCTTCCCCTCTCGATTTTGCCCTCTTTTCTTAATGCTGGCAGTTCCACCGAAAAACAACACGAACACGATAAGAATTCTGTAGTCATGGCATAATGACACGAAGCCGAAGTTTGGAACGACCTGCTCTCTACACGAATAGAAAATGGCACATGGAAAAGCAACCTAAAACACCATTTGCTGGCAATCAGATAGAATGCTGAGACCCACACGAACACAACCTAAAACGTCAGTGCACGTACGTGTACAGCTAAGTGACATGAAAAGGAATCAGGTAAAAATCACGATTCATCACGGCGAAGGAAGACAGTTAAAAATAACATCCAGCCTTATAAACAAACCCTTCAGGAAAACTCACATAAGTGCCATCGACCATCTCCCCACCTTTTCCCTGTACACAATGGGATGACCGAATTTCACATTCTCTGGTAATCCCAATTATGAAGAAAATGAAGCAAAAATGGAAAAATAAAAAGCGGAAAACTGAAAATAATATCGAAGAGTTCTTCTCACGGGCTTTGCGTTGATGAAATCACCACCTTCCATCTTAGTGATATTCTTCCATCAACCGCCACTGGTATGAATAGGCCACTTTGAGAAGGAATGTTAGAGGGAAATGAAACGTGATATTGTGTATCACGTCAGCGGGAAGAAGTGGGTGACGAGGGGTTGAGGCGCTGGGGCTGCTTCAAGACTACGGTGGGGACGGACCGGAACTTGCGCCGGGCGTGCTCCCTCACGAGCTCGTCGGCGAACCACTCCAGAGTTTCGGCGTTGGTCCGCTCCGTCACTTTCCGGCCGCGGAAGAGCACAGACTCCACATTCTTCTGTGCTAGCACCTCGTCCGCCAGCTCCGCGACCTTCCTTGCGTCTTCCCGCGAGGAGGGGTTGTTGGAGAGCTTGGGATTGACGCCAGTGCCCTGTGACGGAAAGATGTTGGGCTGGAAATATAAGACACAACCAAAGAGTACGTCTTCATGTTGGGGGTCAGACGTTCTTTGCATCTTGTTGGGGTGTCCAAGGTGATGTGACAAATCAGGTTCTGTTCGCGTTAACCTATTTATAACACAAAAAGGAACTACCCGGTGCACTGAATTGCCGCTAACGCTGGCAATGTAACACATGACATGAACATCAGACATTGATGACAGAAAGTTCCATGTTTGTGTCGTGTTCATATCCATGTGAAGTAGCACAACGAAAGAAATCTTGTCTGGGTTGGCCTGGCTATGACACGAACACGAAACAACATGATATGAGCACAACCCAAAACACGAAATTTCCACCCTTACAAAGAAGGGTGGTCGCTTGGAGGATGACTGAAACGGTCAGTGACGAAATTGGTCTAAGGTGTGCAGCAAACATTGCTACTGAAACATGGTTCATAAGATCTACTTGTGCTGAAAGCTAATCCCTATAATCCGTGGTCTTAAGTTCATCAAACCGAGTAGAGCATGTAGGTCAAGCTCAACTGAGTTCAAACTCAACCCTTTTTACAAGGTAAATGGAGTTAACATACCGAGTTTGCTCCCGGACCAAGCTGAACTTGAGGTAGAAAATAAGTTGAGTTCGCTCTTGATCTCAAAGCTTGGTCTCACACTCAAACAAGGGCTCCATTACATGTGACTGGCTCGGCAGCTATGTTAAGAACAAGTTATTAAAGTTCAATTTCAAACCAAGCCCAAGGTTGATGTAATTTAATCGAACTAATCTCAACAACAGCTAGGAAGGTCGTCTCAAATCACCAACAAATGGGTCGTCTACTTAGAGTTCTCTTGAACTCAAGAAGAATTTTGGTAAAAAAAACGAACCCTGTTTTGGGAAGTTGCGAGGAAGATTCAGTACCTGGACGCGGGCATAGTTGGTGGCTCTGTTGAGACCAAAGGCCATTGATACCGTTTGATCAACCTGAAATTGGACAAAGAGAAAGATGAGAGATGTATCTTTTGGAAATTATATATATATATATATATATATATATATATATATATATATATATAGTGTGTGTGTGTGTGTGTGTTCCAAGCTAGAGTATAGACATGCTTTTTTCGTTTGGATCATCAGCTCAGACAACTATTGCATTTAATACAATCTATAGGTTCAAGTGAAACAGTAAGTCTCTAGGTGTAGTTGGAATATTATACATACATACATACATATATATATATATATATATATATATATATATATATATATATATATACATATAAATACATACATATACATATACATATATAAGCTCAGACAACTATTGCATTTATACAATTTATAGGTTCAAGTGAAACTGCAAATCTCTAGCTGTAGTTAGAATATCATACATACACACACACACACACACACACACATATATATATATAGGTGCTAATATATTAAACAAATCTCAACCATCTATTTGAAAAGATATGATAAGAATTTGAATTCAAAAAAGAAAAAAAAATTGTATCCTTTTTGTATAAGTACTTTGTAGATAGTTGTTTTTTGAATTCAAATTTAAACTATTTACCTTTCAAATTAGATGGTTATTATTTGTTTGAATATTTCAGTATGCTCTCTCTCTCCTTATTATATATATGTATATATATATATATAGTGTGTGTGTGTGTGTGTGTGTGTGTGTGTGTGTTGAGTTTAATATTCTTACCAATATCAACAAATCATTGAAGTCAAAAAGCAAAAAAAGTACACGTTCCTTTCATACAACTTTTTGCAAACAATACTTCATTCGAATTGGTACCTTTTTGCTGTTTACTTTTTAACTCAATGATCCATTTACTTAATTGAATGTTGAGATTTGCAAGCACAGAAATTTTCAATATATATACTCGTATATATGTGTGTATATATATATAAAGAGAGAGAGAGAGAGAGAGAGAGAGAGAGAGATGGTATGGTGCCACCACAGTGTAGTTGTATCCCTTTTGATTTGAAATCAAATGCCCAACTACCAAAAGGTAACCTACTAAATCATCTTTCAATCATTTATTTGCTATATGGGTATCTTTTTTCTTCTCTTGCAATAGGTAGCAGCAGAAACGCTATCAAATTTGAACTAAAGTCACCTTTAAAACATTTTCTCTGAAATATCGGGGTCTGCTATCGGCTGTTGCGGAGGAAAGGCAAGGGTCATGTAAGAGGTCTGTTTCAGGAATTCATACAACCGGGTAATATATTTCAAAAATCAATATTTAAGCGCCTTAATCAAGCGCCTGAATTACCCACCCAACCATTAAAGAAAGCAACTCTAACCTGTCACTCCTTGATTAACACTTGAAAGATCCGCGGTGGACGCCAGTTTTGGATTGACTTACCCTTTTGGTCCCTCTCTCAAGGGGAACCTTCGAATTGAAGGTCACGAGTTGGGTATAGAGAGTGTGTAAATATGGCAGGGTTTACCTGACCCTGCTCGCCAAGGTGATCTTATTCTATGCATTCCATTTCTTTTGGGGGATATAAGTGTTATTTAAAAGTGATAAAGGTGTTTAAAAAAAACAATCTTATTATTCTCATTTCTTAAAAAAAACGAAAAGACAATGCATTTCTTAGAAAAAGCAAAAGGAGTGTATGAGTATACAAGTGTTTGAAGTTAGGAGGTCCAGCTTTTCAGGCTGACAAATCTTAGACATTAAAATATGATGCTAACACAACCATAATAATCCATGATCGTGTCCACCCGAAATATATAGGGAAAGAAAATTGAGTTGGTTCGAGTTGACTTATTTTTGACACCAACTGGAAATAACACAAGCATCACTAATGAATTGCTAGCAAAGTTACCGAGATAGGATGTGATATGAAAAACCCATAAGAGTCCACAAAAAACAAGAAGAGAAAGCTCGAGTTCTCTTTCGTTATCCTAATTTTCACATAAACATGAGATGGCAAGAGATAAGTACGAGCTGGACCCAAACGTGCTACTCTTAACTAGGCTTGTAAGTGAGACCATTGAAAGAAAATCAGCCCCACCTGGACATGGTTACAAAGGGCTCAGATTTGACTGGACCTGAACCCAGCCCGAACCTGATAAGGTTTCGGGTTGGACCATGGTGGGCCGGGATTCGAGCTGAGCGGATGAGTAGCGGGACATTCTGGTAATCTTTGAACAAGACAAAGAGACAAAGTGCGTATCAAGCAAAATATTTACACTATCATTGATTATGTCTCTGTATAATGATGTCTCCAACCGACATTCCCCTGACTCCAGTCTTCGCTTGGTCAAAAGACAAATCATAAAATGGAGAAAAGAAGAATTAAAGAAGAGAGAAAACACGCAAGCGCCTTTCCTGCGATTCTTTTATAACCATTCCCTTCAAAGTAGGCCGCCGAGACCAATATGAAATCAAAAGCCAATTCAAAGCAGCAGATCCCCATGATCATTGACCTTGATCCATCCTAAATAAAACTTGTTTCCATACTAGATGGGGTCGATTGAAGGATGAAAAGACTCTCCAAGTTGTGGGTCCTAATACTATTTTCGCCCAAACACGCTTAACAATCTGGCAAATTAGTGCCGAGAAGATCGATGGTGGACAATACACCGAACTTTTAGCCGAATGTTTGCTGCCTAAGACAACCCTTCTTCTTTATATGCGCTTTAGGCAGACTACACAAGTGCGAGATCTAATCATAAATGGAGTTCAGCAAATCAAGATAACGATGGAAAATACTTGGAATATTTGATACTCAACAACTGGGGTTTCCGTTACTCCTTTTCATATGATTTTTTTTTTCCCCTATGGAATCACAAGCATGAAATTTTAGAAATCGTGGTTACTCAAAAAATAGAGTAATAAAATATTGGTACTCAAGCTTCATGTTCCAAACTATCAAATCAGAGAATTTTATTTCTCAAGAAAATGAATCCTTTTTAGCATGATTGGCCTATGATTTGAGGAACATGAACACGCTTCTGTAAATGGGATAAGATTTTAAGCCGAAGGCGTCTGCTATGTAGAAAAGGACAGAAAATATCACAAGCCCCTGTGAATTTTCTCAGCTCTCACAGGGAGCATTTCTCAAGGAAAACCAATTTAGCAGTTTTTCTTTTCCTTTATCGGGGAATTTTTCGCCGTGGAAAGGTCCAGGCAGATGTGAGTCAAACGGCGTTCTCTTGTTGCAGAAAGGGATTCTATAGTTTGGAAATAAAATGAAACCCTGTTGAGAAAATAATTTCTTTGTTTACGGCCCTTTCCGCAAGGAAAAGGAAATCCAGCGTTGGAGCGCGCGAAAATCCCCTCGTCTTTTGTGTGTCTCTTTCCGCGGCACGCCAACACGCTCTGAAAAGAATGCGAACGAAACACGAATTCCGAAGTACGGAAAGGTTTGATGACTTTGTCAGGGCGTTTCGGTAACTTACCAAATCAGAAACCCCGTCTCCAGCTATCTTCATCAACTGGGATGCCCTCGGCTGCTGATTCCGGTTGCCGGGATGGCAGCCGGCGGAAGAGTCTCCGGCACCAAGGGAGAGCACGACGAGGTCCTCCACACCGGAGACAAACGGGAACTCCTGCTTGTTGTTCAGCACGTGCGTGATCGCCGCGGCCGTCGGATTGTTCATCACCATCCCTCCATCGACGCCGACGCATCGCGTCCGTCCGTCCACCGACCTGAGCTCCACTGGACGCATGATCGCCGGGTCGGCGGACGCTGCATGGCAGACATCGGCGATCCTGAAATCATAGCCGTCCGTCTCCATCGCATCCGCCCGTGAGAAGAGGAACGGCGCTGAGCTCGAGATGTCGTAGCACGGGATCAACACCGGCTTCAGAGTGTCCCTGAGTGTCTTGCCGAGGAAGAGACGCCGGAGCGTGCTCTCTAACCTAGAAGCCGGCGATCTTCCGACGGTTCGCTGGAATATCCCCGGGCGGCGAGGGAAGAGATCCACCGCGCGATCAACCAGGAAATTCCACGTCTCATCGGCGTGGAACAGCGGGCGGCCGGCGTTGCCAGAATCAGTGAAGAGCATCGAAGCTACAATTCCTCCAACGCCCGACCCAGCCACAACGTCTATATAGTCTGCGATTCGAGCGTCGGGGTCGGCGGTTTTCCGCCGCAGTGTGGCTTCAAGATAGGCGAGGGCCTTCCCGGCGATGATTCCTACAGCGGCTCCACCGCCGTCTATGCAGAGCACCCGGATCTTTCCCCTGCCGAACCTTTCCCCTCCCGCCGAAGACTGCTTGCAGCCGGGAGTTTTCCCGGCGACCGTTTCAGTGATACCGAAGAGGAACTTGCTCTCCAGGATGGAGAAAATCTCGTAACTTAACTTGTCGGCGTCACAGCTCGGCTCCGCTAGAGTCGAGGCCATTTCTTTTCCTTCCGGCAGCACAGAAAGGTAATCAATGCAGTTTGAGCCGGTTAGCCGTCCTCCCTCTCTTTCTCTCTCCTCTGTGTACGGGGCCGACGGGCGACGACAGCGGAGTTTATGTGGTGATGGGAAGAGGGTATTCACACGTGTGGATAAAAACCACCTAAGCGACACGTGGCGATTAATTTGGTCATTCGGCGAGTTAAGTACAGCACGCTTTGCCTATACTTGCTTGAATTTATTTGACTTAAATACCCCTGAACTACTTTGTTTTGCCCAATGGATCAGCTACGCCAGATCATGAGTTCCTGATAACGGGAGACTACAAATGGCACAGACTCGTGGAAGACCGTTTCGGACTCCTTATTTAAAAACTTATGCTGTGAAATGTGGGGAACGAGTTGAGCTTCAGCTGTTTATTATCTGTATATCGTCTAATTAACGAACCTTGGACTCGCTGAGTCACAGGCTAAGCTCACACTTGCTGGCGGATTTAGAAACTCTTCCGGGGTGAAGCCATAGCCCTTTGAACGGTTTCGGGGTGGGGCGAACTATGTAATATAGTCATGGATCTCACCTCTGCTCACATTGTTTGTGATCTTGTTCATAACGCAAGTCAGTGAAGAAAAACACATGAAATCTATTTTTCAAATGGGAGATCTCCCCACATGAAATACATAATAAGTATAAAATTCTCAAAAAAGAAGAGAAAAACATGATTATTTTTCTCCCAACTGCATTGTGCTGGAATTACTCGATCCATCTTTAATTATCTCATATATATATATATATATATATATTCCCCCTTTTAAAAGGAAATGAAAAGTGGATTATGGAGCATGATTTAGGTCCGGTTCATGGTGAAATCTGATCCAAGTGATGGACGCTTACATCCCCTCACCCAACTGGGATTTTGCATGATGCCTTTTTAATTTGGCAAGTTCATGAAGATGCTCAACTAATTAGCTATTTTTGTTTCTCTTCACAGGCATCCGGTAATTAGCTATTCTTGTACGTGACCTTTTAAACATAAAAATTACAATCGAAGCTGTTCACGCATATTTCTAAAATTGTAAATGACATACATATAGGGTTTTTTTTTCTACAACGCTATGTTCATTACTGACCTATTAGCGAGGGCCCTAAACTGGGGTTTTATTTTGGGTAGTTTCTTCGACTTATAAATACAAAAAAGGAGCACCGCGAGCATTAGCTCAACGGCAGAGCACTCTAGCACCATTGCTGCCAGTGGGGAGTTCGACTCTTAGAGGGTACATGCGCACGTGTGTGATAAGTGGGGCTTGCCTCGTAATATATATATAAGGTGATTTCCCCATTGAGAAGGCAAATCCATCTTATCTGAAAAGCTGAAATTAAACCTAGTAAATAGGGCTGTTCGAGATATCGAAGCCTAATCATCCGTTTCAGGTCTGTTCGGGTTCGAGGGAAAGAGAGTGCATGCTATCTTCTAGTCAAACTCTGACATTCAGGTTCTAAACCGTGTCGATTCTCAATCCTTGAAGTTCCCTTTTCAAGTTTTGCCCCACTAGCTGGGGGATCCTATTTCCCCCACAGGCACAACCTTAGCAACTAAGAATTGATGCCATAAGATGCAAAAGTGACAGGTCTGGAAAGATGAAAAGTGAAGCTGAAAGATCTAGTTACCTAATTGCTTTGTATGAGATTGTAGAGCTGAAAACTTGATAGTTTATATATATATATATATAAGAGCAATTTGATTTTGCCCACTTGTTCCATCATTTTTCAGTGGCATCAATGTAATAAGAATATTATTCATTATTTTTTAAATACTCTTATAATTTTAAAATTATACTCATATCCTTAAAAAGCAATTGTTGGATATAAGTAACCAGTATCAATGGTGGACAAGATTCAATTTATATATAAAAAGAGATTGTATCTTGCTTACAAGTGATGTTGTCTATTCATTGCTTTTTAGGGGCGTGATTATAATAACATTATCTTTTCTATTTTAAATGTACTTAAAACTTTCAAAATGATACTTATGCTCCTAAAAAGAGGTAGATAAGAACGCATTTTTTTCATATATATAGTGAGAGAGAGCATATTTCGCAGACAAACTCATTCATACTCGAATGTCCTTAAAGATCTCAATTGTTTGATTTTTAAAATCAATAATTGAGATCTTTAAACTAAAAACAAAGTGATATCATGCACATTTAATGTACATACAAAAGTTATAATAATAGTTTTTTACTTTTCTAATTTAAATCTCAACTATTGATCTCATTGATTGAAGATCCTTAAAGAAGTTGGGATGAATTAGTGTGCATATTCTTTCTTTCGTACATATATATATATATATATATATATATATATATATATATATATATATATATATATATATATAACAAATTTCCTCAATAATGGACGAAAGTGCCAATAGGAATAAAGTGTACCTATACATGAAAGATGAATAATTTAGATTTATTTGAATACTAGCAGTTAAGTATGATAATATATTCAAGTGTCTGTACGTGTGGATGTGCACGTTCGGGTTTAATCGTATGAGAGAGAGACGTATATGTCACAAACTCAAGGTATCTTAAATGCGAGATAATCGGGTCGCAGCTCGAACTCATTCATGAGTTCTATCGAGCTTGACTTATCAAGCATGTATACGAGCTTGCTCAAGCTTGTGAAACAAGCAACCTCAATGAACCGAGTTTGAGTTTAGCATTGTTTCTTGGGATGCTCGAAAACTTTGAAACCAATTTTCCTTCATTTTCTACTAACAACGTTTATAAGCAAAAAATTAAGACTTCCCATTTTGAATTGTTATAAATCATATATTAGTGGATGTGCAAGTTTGGGTTAAATATATATAATTGTATGAGAGAGAGAGAGACGTATATGTCACAAACTCAAGATATCTTAAATGCGAGATAATCGGTGGGCAATATATCCAATATCAATATGATAGTTCCTTTTAAATTTTTAAATCAGGGATAAGCCACATCAGCAATTATGATGCGTATAAAGCCCATTAAATGTCAAATCATTTTGAAAGATAGATAGCACAAAGATTGTCTTCACTACAGCCAATTATGCTATCCAATAATCTCATGACCAACCAACGGCAGATACCGAAACTTTTTGGGTAGTTGCGTATGCTTTCACTAATTTTCTGAATTTGATTCGGAAGTTTCTTTAGGGTAGATGTAAATTACCCACGGGCCGGGTAATTAGCCCCATATATACCATGGACTATACGACAGTGTGCCTGGGTAGGGGGGTTGATTCATAAGTTGAAGGTCATGAGTTCGATGCCTCGCAAGTGCATCTGGCTTCAGCCTCCCCATTGTTAAAAAAAAAAATTGTTGGTGAAGGTTCTCAAGCAAATAAATACGAGAAATACTTGAATATTCTATGAATGACTCGTCCGTTTAGCGGTTAGCAATATCTCTTTAGACAATGCAACGGGCATTATATGATATGACTCGTACATTTAACATTTAGCATTAGATAGGCTCTAACCTAATTCATTATTCAAAAATATCATATGATCAGCATACGCAACCAAACTGATTGGATTGAATATTTGAAAAATTGGGTCTGAGGGTCCGAAAGGTGGCCCATGAGAAAGCAAGATAGGCACTCTCTTTTGTCTGCTCCAACAACCATGTCTAGATGATCATTTGTGACTTTCTTGATTCGATTTCGATCAAGATCCGGTCGCTTTCTATCGCCGATCCTTGTGATCAGATCTAGTGTCACTCGTTTCCCATGGCGATATATTGACATTAAGGCAAGGTGAGGTCCCTACGTCGCTAAAGTTCCAAATGATCAGTAGAAGAGATAGCCCACGGGTAAAGTTGTGGGCTATAATCTTACATGTCACCGTTGCATAAGCTTTCACCTCACCCCATAAATCCTTGTCTATAGTCAGCTATTATAATATAAGCTTCCACCTCACAAAAAAGAATTACGGTTATAATCGTGGGCTTTGATCACAACTAACAGTAAAACCACGGGCTATTTTCCTAAGAAAATTTTCAAGATCTGCCCCTGCTCACTGTAACTGATGTCCAAGCAGATCCATTTGACTTATCTGCGAATAACCAAACTGAATTAGCCAACGGGTTGGGTATTTGATCCGTGTGGATTGGGTCATCATGTATCCATTTACTCGGCCGGTCGGATTGGGTATCCGGCAAATATTTGTAACTTAGTTACGCACATCTCGTATTCATGTCGTATTGCATACCCATCTTTTATACTTGTAAATACATAAATACTTGATAAGCAGGCTTAGTGGGTGCAATGTCTAAGAAACATAAGATCCCCAAATCCAACTTTCATCTTAATTGGATTTTAATATGAGTCGACCCACTTGGTATTCATTCAGCATTTTCTATCTCGAACTGTGATGTTCAGGTCAAGCATGGATTTGCTACATGCGATCGTAGTGACGAACGAATGCATTTTTTTTTGTTACAAGATTTGAAGAAGAATTCATGTAGCTGACCCGGTCTAGTATGGGAAAAGCCTTAGTTGTTGTTGTACAAGAGTTTGAAGCCTAACACCCACACACATGCACCCTTTGGGAGTCAAACTCCCCACCAACAGCAAGAGCACCCTCCCGTTGAGTTAACGCTTTGGGCGTCAAATGAAGGCGATTTTTTAGAGCAAAACCAGTACTTCTTGTGCCATGAAATATCAATATTTAATTCGGAAAAAGTAGATAATATTGAATTGTTTATAACTCTTGATATAAAATATGAAACGATCTTTCATGAAGGGTGTTTTCTTAAGAAAGAAAAGTTATTTAATATTAGATAATTTTGTACTTTTTAATTTAATTTGCTATTTTACCATTTAAAATTCAAGAATGTGAGAGATGTGAACTTCTCTCAAGTTTTGTTGCTCACCTTTACCTGTGTTCTCATTGACAGCCTATGAACTTTACATTCTCATCAACACAAAACAATGGTTAGTATTTCAGTTGACCTGTTTGTGGCACAACAAGAACACGACTTCGTGCATGATTGCTACCTGCATAGTTTATGTCATATTCTTGCCGGTTCAAACTACGAAAGGACCGCCTCGTGTTGACTCGATTTCTTAATGACACGAACACGACCCCCATTAACAGAAAAAGATCGTACGGACAGGATCCTTTCATATGGAAAACTAATAGAGGGCAGTTTTGGCATTTCGGAAGTTCCGGCCTTTAAGTTACAATCTGGCAGCGAGGAATTGGCCAACTCATCGCAGAAATGTAGAGGACGGCCAACGTTAACCGGTGAACGAGTCAAGGAGCGTCTAATCGGGTTAACCATGGTAAGAGAAGACGGCTCGGATGGTGGATATTGCTCCGAGATCCGTTTAGTTGGCCCGACCCGCCGTCGGGTAAATTTGCTAATTTGGGGAGACAGAATCGCGACGACGATCGTCATACGACTTCCTGCATTGAAAGCGCCATTATAAGTTTATTTTATTACGAATACGTCACTTACTCGTTTCGGACCGTATCTATTTTGCAGGTGGATTGAAATTATTGTTTCCGCAGCTGGCGATAAATTCACTAACGAGTGCATGTTGCATTTGAGCTGCTAGAGTGGAAATTCGATGCCTCGGGTAATTCCGTGTCTCGCCATCGTGTCAAAACAGGTAAACCTGAATAGGGACTCTTTTGTGTCACATTGGGTAGAGACCAACATGAATATGCCTTGTTTTAGTAGCAATTCGATGCCTCGGGTAGTTTCCTGTCGTGCCATCGTGTCAAAACAGGTAAACTTGAACATGACCCTAATTCTTTGTGTCGCATTGGGTGGAGACCAACATGAATATGTTGTGTTTTTTGTGTCCGTGTTCAAATTGCCATCAAATTTTCAGGTCATGTTTGTGTGAAAAGAGGTCAACATAGACTCAATCCTAGTTTTTACTTGTCATTTTGTGTTGACACAAAACACACCTCCATCAAGGGAATTACTAAGTTCTAGCTCAAGAAACGGGACAAAAATTGGGGCTAATTTCGATTAAATGTTGGTTTAGTCGAAGAAATGGACATAATTCTAGACTAATCGGGTGCGGTTTCACTCCTAGCTCAATGCTTGATTAGTTGGGTCGAGTCTTCATGGGCTCATGAAGAGAAGGCATGACTAAGTGTTAGAAGTGAATTAGCTCGAGTTAAGCCTATAGTTGGCGATAACTGAGAGAAGCTCCAAATATTCAATGGAAACTAGCATGAATTTATAGGCAATCATTTGAAGTGAAATGCCGATCTACTGAGAGTCCAATTATCATTGACTCGTTGAAGCAAAGCTAAGAATGCCTTGCGTTAGACGACCTGCATGATTAATTGGTAAAGGCAATTATTAATCAATTCAACTATGTTAGTGCTTGAAGTATTATAAGACTATTGTTAATGAATTATGAGCACATCGACCTAACGGGTTCGGTTGGTCAGGAAGTCTTTGTAATATAGGAGAAAGAAAAGGTCTGTCTCCCATCTCCAATTTATTTCTTGTTGCATTTCATTATGTTCATCTGGTTTCGATTCCGGCCGTAAATTCGCCAAAGAGTCGGGAAACCAAAAGTGCTGCGGTACAAAATAAGTCATAGAGGAAGAATAGGCCCTGAATTAAGGGCCTAACCTCAAGTTTTACACTGGATTTTCTCAATTCATTAAAAGATAGTTTCTTTGAGTAACAAACATATAAAAGGCAATTAAGGGCGCTACCTCAATTAAGATTGGCACACATTGCATCTCTCATAAGAAAAGTTTTAAATGCCTAGAGTCAATCTTTAAAAGTGATGAAAAAATTGATGGAGATATTACGCATAAAATTAATATCGGTTGGTTAAAATGGAGAGGGGTATCAAATATTTTGTGTCATAAGAAGATATCATTAAAGTTAAAAGGTAAATATTATAGAGCAGTAAACCTAATATGTTTTATGGTTATGAGTGTTGGGTTGTTAATCATCAACATGTGCAAAAGATGTTTATAACAGAAATAAAGATGTTGAGATGGATGAGTGGTCACATAAGGAAAGACCATATACATAATGAGGTTACTAGAAACCAATTGAGAGTAACCAATAGAGGATAAATGAGGGAAATCATTTAAGATGATTTAAACACGTAGAAAGACAACCAAAAGACACTCCTTTAAAAAGATACGAAAAACTAGATTGTAAAAATGTTAAAAGAGGTAGAGGTTGACCACAAAAGTGTTGGAAAGAAACAAAAAAGAATGATATAGTTTATATTGAGTTACTTGCTAGCATAACACATGATAGGACTATGTGGAAACAAAGAATCCATGTAGCCGACCCCATGTGAGAAAAGGCTTACTTGTTATGGTATATATATATATATAGAGAGAGAGAGAGAGAGAGAGGAGAGTATCAATTATGCATTACTTTTTTGATAGGCAAGTTGTGATTAGGCAGATCCTGTCAATTATGCTTGTGTCCATAAATTGAACTCGTGACTTTCAAATCCAAGGTTCTTTTTGTGTGCAAAAGAGAATATATTGATAAACACTGAATTTTTTAGATAAATAAATAAAATAGAGAAAAACTAATAAAAGTATCATGTGTTTTTTATTTTATAATTTGAACCCTAAACTTTTTTATATCTAATAAGTACATAAATATTACAACCGTTAGTCAAATAGGACCTCATGTTTAATGAGTTACTTAAGAAAGTATCTCTATTTGATTAACAATTAAAACCTCATATTTCTATTTGATTAAAGGTTGAAACTTTATATTTCTATCTAACACGAAAACTACATGATATTTTTATAAAAAAATTCTATCAGAGTAATATAGAATTTTCAAATATTGTTAATATAAAAAAAAGAAATCTATCATATAATGTATACGGTGGAAAGCGCACCTTCATGCCACGAAGGAACTGTCGGTAAAACATCTGGATCCGGGTCTGGAAAAATTAATGTGGGTTGGGTTAAGACAGCTAATCAGATACGCCTTCTGGCATTGTTGGATTCGGATATGACGACCTTTTTGCAAAGTCGGATTCAGATGAAACTGAGTCGTTTATGTCAGGAGACCCAGGCACACTTCCCCAGGTACTAGGATTCGGAGGCAAAAACTTTGAGGTTGTGCTGGGTACCGTCAATCTCAAATCTGAACATCTGGGATGTTGATGAATCGGTTCGGGTCTGATCCAATCCAATGTATTTAAGCTAATAACGTATTTAAGCTCTTAGTAGGGGTGGGACTTTTTGTTGCGGGTCATGTTCGTGTTATGGGAGGCCAAAGCCCAACGCACACCCTGGACATTGAACTCATGGCTCTCTATGTGAATCGACCCCCTAGTCAGGTGAGGTATTTCTCGCAGTGCTCACGTCATTCTGGATTCATGAAAGAACACGACAATGGACACAGATCCATTTTGTGCCATTCTGGGTGGACACAGACAAACTTTGCAGGTCATGTTCACTTTGAGATCGTGTGTCTGGTGTTGTTTTGCTAGCAATTTCATGCTTTCCGGTATCAGTGCTGTGTCAGTTTATGTCTAGGTCAATCCAAAACCGATCTTCTTTGTCGTGTCATTTTAGGTGGACCTAGAACACTGACTTTCCGAGTTGTATTCATGTCAAGTTCCATGCCATGTCTGAAATTGCCACCGCTAGCTTTTAGTGTAAAAGCGTGTCAATCTGGACCCATGTCTATCTAGACAAGCTGAACCAATTACACGAAATATAGGCTTCTAAACTTAATTTGATCTATCTAGACAAGCTGAAACAATTACACGAAATATAGGCTTCAAAACTTAGTTTGAAGCTTAGTTAAAGAAATTTTTCTTGGACACGTTTTTGAATCCAAACCTGTGTCTGCTTAGGTAGGGCTCGACTAAGTCCGACTTGACCCTAATTCTTTGTGTTACATTGGGTGGACACGAGCATGAATCTGTCATGTTTTTGCATCAGGCGTTCCATTGCAATCGATTTTTCAGATTGTTTTGTGTCATATTTGTGCAAAAATATGAATCCCATAACATAAAATGCGCTAATCTGCAGCTAATTTATTGTTCCATTTATCTTATTTTTTTAATAGTTATAAAGTTAAAATTTGGAAAACCATAGGATACTTTTGTATCAATTTCCGTTCTTTCGTAGTTCTTAATGGTTATAGTGGATCATTTTACACGTGAAACATAATTCCCCTGAGGTAATAGCAATGAACATGAGCTAAAATGAATATAAGCCGGAGTTCGAAACGAGCACAAACAAATTTGAACTTGGCAGTGGTGGATTAATTTCAGAACATTAATTGTTCACTAATATACGTCTTCAGCAATGGTACTATCAGATATTACATAAAGTACTCCATGTATGATCCTTAGCGTGTCATCTCGTGGCGTGCTCAATGATTTGCTCTTAATCGTTCGAAAACGTTGGTAAAGCTCTCTCTCTCTCTCTCTCTCTCTCATTTAAGCTAATGAAGTTTAAAATCGCATCTTACTTTCAGTGAGTGGTGCATCTAGAAATTTTTTAATGCAAATACCCTCTAATTTAGCCACGGTTTATGGCCGTGGGCTTTCACGCATGAGGCTGAAAGCTCAGTTAATAATAGGCCACAGTTGTAAAGAGGATTTTCTTCATAAGGTGAAAAATGAGATAATGGCCTACGCGTATCAACCATGAACAGTTTTATAGCACACGGATTGACAGAGCTATTGAGAGGTTCTTGGCACATTCTATATAACAATCTAACGAAGAGCCAAATCTGGGAAATTCAGAATTTTGAAAGAAATTGACTTTATTGGCCAGTTAATTAAATACTAACAATAATATAATTGCTGTTAATGACAACGGTTCGTTGCAAGCATGAATACAGGGAGAGCGTTGTCTGTGTAGAACTTTATCATCAGTGCAATTCTCCAAGCACTAATACACTTATTCCATTATAACTTTGAACTTAAACATACTTAGTTGAGAATAAATTGTAAGATAAATGACTATATATATATATATATATATATATATATATATATAGAGAGAGAGAGAGAGAGAGAGAGAGAGAGAGAGAGAGAGAGAGAGAGAGAGAGAGGTGCATGCAAGCCGGTTTGGATGCAAACTGGTAAATATCGATCAACAAAGATCAATTAAGGGATTGAAAAGATACGTCACTCGAACCTTTTCAATTTGAGTTGTTCTTCAATTTCCAGAAAATGTATTTAACCCCCTCTCTCTAGCACAAGGCTGTGGTAGACACAAAACCCATAGAGAGAGAAAAGGAGAGAGGAGGGAGGGAGCGGTAAATAATGTCTTTCGGTGGATAATCTTAATCTTACATAAACATTTATACTGTTTGCTCTTTGAGATGTGTGGATGAAGTGATAAAACAAAAAATGTTTATTGTACATGATTCATTATGCAAAGCATAAAAAGTATAACGATATTTTTAATTAAAAATCTCTATTGTTAATCATGCCAAAACACATTATGGATTTACAACTAACCCCCTCTTTCTCTTCTAAATAAAAGGATTTGCCTACCTTCTGTCTTCATTAGTTCTTGATTCAACACCGACCTTCGACCCTTTCTGTTCCTCTCTTCCACACTCTCTACTTTGTGAATGTCGACGAAGTCCTTCGAATTGATCTTCAAGGGAAAAGCAACCAGCTTGAGGTCTGTGTCGAGAAGTAATTAGCCTTTAGTCAATCTGCTCGAAACTCAGGTTAGCAACAAGGAGCCCCTTGGCAAACCAGGCATCAACCCTACCTGTTATGCACACCTGACGGTTGAATTCGAAACCTTGAAAGTTCTCTTAAATCGACCCTACCTGTTCACCAATATAATATAGTAAGCTGTTCTTGTTTCGATATATTCATTCCCTTTGATGTATTAGAACCTGCTAGCGGTCTCTTCATCTAAGCTTTTCATACTTTATGTTGTCTCCTTTGTCTTATTATTGGAGCTTCCGTTGCTAAGAGTGGTAGGTTCTTAGAATTCTTAGTTGTCATTATGCACTATCGTGTGTTATATTAGTATTTAACTAAAATATGTGGTATTTGAGTTTTCGAATACATGTTCATAAACTATGATGAAGCTCAATATGTTAATCAAACCTTGCAGGTTCTGACTTGGATTAAGAACATCAAAACAAACAAATAAAAAACAACTAAGCTTTTTCCCATACTAGATGCGTCGGCTACATGGATTCTTTGTTTCTACATAGCCCTATCATGTGCCATGTTAGCAGTTAACTCACAATAAACTAGATCATTCTTTATTGTTTCTTTCCAACACTTTTGTGATCGTCCTCTACCTCTTTTAATACTTTCAAAATCTAGTTTTTCATACCTTCTTACCGGTTCTTCTTTTCATCTTCTTTCTATATGTCCATACCACCTTAAACGATATTCTCTTATTTTATCATCTATCAGTGCCACACATAATTTATTTCTAATAACCTCATTATGTATGCGGTCTTTTCTTGTATGACCAATCATCCATCTCAACATCTTCATTTCCGTCACAAACGTCTTTTGTACATGTTGATTAACTACCCAACACTCATAACCATAAAACATGGCAGGTCTAATTGCTGCTCTATATGCATATGTGTATATGTATGTATATATGTTATAGCTAGCTATGTGAAGTGTGATAAATTAGTATCAAACCATAGGTTTAACAAAAGATCGTGATAATCTAAGAGGGATAGCCTGGACAGTCATAAATGATGTAGGTAAAGTATGTTGTTTTGTAAGATTCCGTAAATTTGAACCATAGTTTGGGTTCGGCTGGTGCGAGGCATTGCCGTGAAGAGGTTAACCATTATGACGCGGCAAGTTGCTCACTCAAGCAACGGGTAAGTTGAAAATTAGACGTATCCCGGGTTCGAGGGCTAGAATGATATGGTCATCACCTGTTATGAGTTTAGTGTGAAACGGCGATTTATTTTCCTCTGGATCGGTTTGCTTTCGGGGTTCGACCTAGCCACTTGACTGGGTTGGGTGCAATGGACAGTACTCGTTATCTAGGGATTTTCACAAAATACATGATCGACCTAATTGAGCAATCAAAGAAGGGTTCTGATGCATTTTTTGCCAATCCAAGATCCAGATCCATAATCCATAGGAAGACTGATCCACCCTATCCATATATCAGGCACCAACCTGGAGGAAACCGCACCGCTCACAACATGGGCGACCATCTCAGCAGCATTTTCATCATTTGATTTTATTTATTAGTTATCAACAAGTTAGTTAAATAGCACCATTTGCCCAACAATTATTTGTTAGAGTAGGAGCTTAATTTAGTGAAGGTTTAAACTCCATTAGGGTTTGAAGGAATTAGGAGTCGAACTGATTTAAAGTTGTAATACGTTATTTTGTCTTGCGATAGATAAACGAGGGAAACTCTATAACAGGTAGACATGATCGGCTCAGAACCGTTCCCCGAACCGTACCACCGGTTGAACCGTACCCCTAGTTCGGTTATAGTTCATTTGTATCGAAACAGCCTGAACCGACGGTTTCAAACCAAACCGCTGCTATGCTTAAATATTGTTTCGAAAATCCCTTATCACAAACAAATGGTTATTTAAACGGCAGGGCAGTCTCCATTGTTAACAGCATGGTAGCTCAACAATAGGACTGCTCAGCTGATGAGTAATTTGACCTCCAGATGGTACATTTTCTCGTGTTTCAAAAAAAAAAAAAAACCTGCTCTTTCAAACCGGTCATGCTAATTTTCTTCTGTTTAATAGGTTTGGAGATCAACACTGGGTATGATCTAGTTTAGGTAAACTGGAACTTGGGTAATTTCGGTTTGAGTCTTAAATCGTTTGAAAAAGTAAAAAATATTATAAAAATTTAAATAAAAAATACTAAAAACGGGACAACTGGTTGCAGTTTCCAACCAATTCCGAGTATATGAAGAGTAGAACAAAAATTGAACCGGGTGACCGTCGGTTCAGGATCAATTCACAGGTTCTCCTTCCAGCCGATTTCTGATTCGATTAGATTGTGGTTGAAACCTCCGGACCGGTTGCAAAATGATGACCTTTTGACTTTTTTTTCTCCACAATGGGAGGCTTTCGACAAAGCCGGATGCATTCCCCGGGTACGGAACGCATAACCTTCCGATGCGAGTCGAAGTCGAAGTGTCGAATCCCTATCAAGGTGACGCGTTGCTCTTTCTCGAGTTCGATTTCTCTAAAACATAAAAGGATTCGTCTACCTTCTGTCTTCGTTAGATCTTGATTCAGAACCGACCTTCGATCCTTTCTGTTCCTGTCTTCCACACACTCCACTTTGTGAATGTCGACGAAGTCCTCCGAATTGATCTTCAAGGAAAAAGCAACCAGGTTGAGGTCTTTGTCGAGAAGTAATTAGCCTTTGTTTATCTTTAGCCAATCTGCTCCAAACTCTGGTTAGCAACAAGGAGCCCCTTGGCAAACCAGGCATCAACCTCATTAATAGAGGTTTATGCTGCCCTGGTAGCGCCTATTCCTTAGACTTATATACAGCCGCAAACTTAGTTGGATCACAGCCCCAGATCGGATTGAACTCTCTTCGACGTGTTTTTACATATTTTGATATCGTTTTTTTCGTTGGAGTGCTTTCAGATCACGGAATTTGAGATTCATTCTTTCAGATTTTGTAAGTCTCGTGGATTTTCATCGACTATGAGTGTAGCATCTGATAGTCAATCTGATGGTTTTGGGATTGCTTGAATTTCATCGGAAAACTGCCTCCAGGCCCTTCTCCCACAGGTCCTCTCTCTCTCTCCTTCCCTTTAAACAGAGATTTACTGCGATAATATCATGAGTTTCTAGAAAAGTTTGACTTCATGAACTGATATCGTGCATTGGGTATTGATTCGTCGGGGTTATGGAAGGGAGTCAACAAGCGGTTTTCTATTGATTTGCTGGGTCAGCAATAGAGGAGAGTCACGGTTTAAACAGAACCATGGACAAGTCAAGTACTCTCGAATACATCAATCAAATGTTTCCTACAGGTCAGTCGATTCTTTTTATTTAAGTGCATATCTTCGATTCTTTTGAAAGTTTAATTATTATGCTTTCTGGAGAAACTTTGCCATTTAATGTGGATTTATCTTCAATATGAATAACCCTCACATGAATCTTGCTTATCGGTATTCTTCTTGAATTTCGCATTCCGCTACAAGATTCTTCATGCATGCCGTACAAAGTAGTTTAGTTCTTAGTTTTTTTAGGCAGCCACCTTCTAGATGTCTTGGTGCGTTCAACTTAAATTTTATTCTTTTGCGATTATATATAAGTCGGTAGTCTGGCCTTCTTGTATATCTAAATGTGTAGCCGTTGCCATCTACTTTTAGCTTTGGATTCTGATCTTAGGAGGAACCCGATTGCAATACTCTCCCAAAGCATAAAATGGTTTTTGGTGTTGTATATACTGCTGATGAATAAAATATACTATATTCTGCAACTGAATTCAAGATAGTTGCGTTGTGGTGGTGTACTGGAAACAAATTTCACAAAAGTTTATATAGAGAAGGAATTTTGGAGATGCAAATGGGAATGAACTCTGAGTTTCCTTACAAGAACTTGATACCAATGATGTGAATATTGTCCTCGATCTTGTGTTGTAATCATTGCCTATTCTTCTTTATCATACTATTTATTATTATCATATCATAATATGCACTTTTCTATTAAAGCAGGAAAAATTAGAAAACATACAAAATTACGAAAAGTCATAAATTTGCCAAAAAGTTTATGATGATATAAGAAAAACAAAATGAAATTTAAGCAACTATATTAAGTTATTAACATCTCTCTCTCTCTCTATTCATACACACACATATTTTATATATATATATATATATATATATATATATATATATATATATATATATATATATATATATATATATGCATGTACGTATCTATGTATGTACCCATTCATCTGCTGCATAGTGGAATTTCAAATATCAAGTACATAGGACATCATGCACATAAGAATGAAATGTCGAGGTACTATTGAATACTACAAGGTTCAGAACTTCGTATTCCATTAGTAGCATATGACTCTAAAGTGCAATGTCTATATCACCTAATTTCTAACCAAAAGTGAGAATAATTTTGTGTATATGTATTCATATATATCCTAGAATTGATGCAAGTCATTTTCTCTAGAGTGATCTCCTCCATTGCTTTGCTCATTTACATAAGAGCTTCATACGTTGCATGGCAACAGATCTGTGCAAAGTGGACCTCCAGTGTGGTGATAGTCATCGATGAATGCAATGATGGCCCTTCAACTTTGAGCTTTGCCTGCTCATGTTGAAAATGGGGAACAATCAATACTTTGGCTTCTGGAAACTAGGAAATGGACCAGATTGACCTTTGATGAATTTTGGATAACTACCTACCAAAATATTTAGTTGCTCCTCTTGCTTGGTACATTCACACATTTGCACCACTCTCTCTGGCCTTGCTTTAGTTTACTATGCTCTTGCTTAGCCCATGATACAACGGTTTCTCATACACCTGAATAATTTCTTTCACTTAAGCTCATTCTTGCCCTACTTTCAGGTATACTCTCCTGCATTTCTATGAGAATGTTGCTTGGTAAGGGATAGTAAGATGGTTGTCGTGCGCATCATGACTTAGTATATTTAAGATGCTTATAACCCAGGAGTAGTAACGTGACAAAAATTGCACTTGAGATATTGATGCTTGTTGTATAAAGAGGCACCACCTTTCAAGGGATTGGAACAACTCTGTATAGAAGTCTGAGGCTAGGGTTCCTTCACTCCAAGGCCTATGATAGACTCTGGCTTGCGCAAGGATGGCAACAACAACAAAACAACAACAACTAAGCCTTTTCCCATACTAGACGGGGTCGGCTACATGGATTCTTTGTTTCCACAGATCCTTATCGTGTGCCATGTTAGCAGATAACTCACAATAAGCTAGATCATTGTATAAAGAAGCACCACCTTTCAAGGGATTGGAACAACTCTGTATAGAAGTCTGAGGCTAGGGTTCCCTCACTCCAAGGCCTATGATAGACTCTGGCTTGCGCAAGGATGGCAACAACAACAAAACAACAACAACTAAGCCTTTTCCCATACTAGACGGGGTCGGCTACATGGATTCTTTGTTTCCACAGATCCTTATCGTGTGCCATGTTAGCAGATAACTCACAATAAGCTAGATCATTTTTTATTGTTTCTTTCCAACACTTTTGTGGTCGTCCTCTACCTCTTTTGAGAGAACCCTAGCCTCAGACAAGAAGATGAGATGTGTGTCTTGTTTCTGTTTTTAATATTTTCTCTTAAATCCTTTTTTGTTTCAAAATATTTAACTAGAAACTTGAGAATTCCAAAGCATTGAAGTGTTTGATTTGGTTAGTTGTTAGATCCAGAGTTGCATTGAGTTCTCTGTCTGTACTTATTAGGTTTTTGCTCTATGTTCAGATAATAAAAGTCATATGGCATTATATGGATTGCTACCACAGAGTTCATTGCTTTAAATAACTTGCAGATATTCTGTCATGCAGAGGCTTCATTATCTGGGGTAGAGCCACTTATCCAAAAGATACGGTATGAGATCCGCCTTGTGGATGCTGAAATATTGGTAGCTGTTCGACAACAGGTTCTGACCATTCCTCATTCGATCTTTCCTCTATAACCTTTTCCTAACACTTCATTCTTGTGGAAGACTTCCCTGGAAAGTTCAAATTGTGTTTGCAAATGAAATGAGGGTTACTGTGGTGGGACAACATAATGTCATGGACAGTGGAATAAACATTCATCACAAAATTTAATCTAACATGGGATACTCTACTGAAAAATCTCTTATTTGGCCCATTTTTCAAGAATCATGGGTGCATATGAGAATCAATAGCTAATTGCAAATATTGATGTCTCAACATCTTGGAATATTTCTGCTATGTATGCAACATACACATTTCAGGGAGGACAAACTTTGAGGATTCCACAGCCATCAAATGATGTTTTTACAGAACCAGAAGTTTTGTTTTGGATTTCGTAAGAAGCATATAGGGTTTGGTGAAGGAATAATTTTTGGATGGTTGGTGCTTGAAGTTTGAGAAAAATGGTTGCTTGAGCATAGTTCCAGCTTGGTATGTGGAAATGAGGCCTGATAGTGTAATACATTTTCATGGAACGATAATACAGTAATAGAAACAAATTATGCAGTTTCATGGTCTGCTTAGAGGAAGTGAGTCAAAGTGGTTTGCTTGATAAACTTTTTCTTTTCAAGAGGAAGAAGTTCTTTGACTATGCAACTTGATTTTCTGCTTACAGGAAGAATGACCAACCAAGTAACACTGGTCACAAGGTAATCCTAAGAGAGAGTTCAAGTAACATTGCTTATTGGTTCCCAATGTGCACGTGAGCTGGAAAATGAGTAAAAATGCATGGAAAGCGACCAGACCTAGTGATAAAATAGAAAATGACGAAAAGTCTCTTCAAAGAGAAAGTAAACAGAGGGTTTGCATGGGATCTTGGTAGGGAAGCATGTGAGAGTATGGGAAACTATACCGCTTCGTATTAGAAACAAAGAGGCATTAGATGAGTCCAAGTGGGTTGTATGGAGGCAAAGACATAGTTGGTGGTTGGAGGAGGTATATGAGCAAACGTAGAGAAAAGAAAGGTGCTGCAAATTTTCTATTGAAGCAAATAATATGAAATTTTGGAGGAATCTTAGAAAGAAAAGTGGAAAAAAATACAAGGGCTTGCAAAAACTTTGAAGGATTAAGAAGCTTAACACCAGGAGACAAAAAAAGACACTTTCGAGCTATCAGAAGCTAAGGATATGAGAATGAAGGCCCTGCAAAAAAAATACTTATGCCAAGTCAGAGTATAAAATCAAATTATTTTGTAGACCATTTAATGGTAAACAGAAAGCTTATGATTATCTTAAAGAAGGCTAAACAAGTAAAGGGCATTGAGGATGATGAAGAGAAGATACTTATGACAAGTTAGAATCAAGTAAAGTATCACTTTTGTGAACTATTTAACGGGACTCTGAAGGAGCTAGCAAAACTGATAACCACACATTATACAACTACTGAATACATCTGCAAAATCTATAGCACCTAGAAACAAAATGAGACCAAATGGTGTTCAAGCAGGGTTCTGAGTCTGACAAATGTTGAGGGAGTAAAGTCTCACTTGGGTTACAATTTTTTTTTAATGTCATGTCATGAACCAAGAAACAAGAAGCAAGAAGCAAAAATTTTGTTAGGAACTGGAGAAGATTATGCTGATGCCCACTTATAAAAGAAAGGCATCCAAGCCATGCATAGGCAAAGGTATAAGTCAATGAGTATCATCAAATTTTATGGGAAGAACAGTAGAAAGTATGTTGATGAGATTGCCTCATATACCAAGGAAGCCATCCTGTTTTATGTCTGGTATGCCTTTGCATTAGTTGTAAACTTATTAAGGCATCTAACAGGATGCTTCAGAGCTAAAAGAATAGTGTAAATATGGTGATCCTGCTTTTGAACAAGACGTGATCCGGTTATGGGGGATGATCTCGAGAACCTTGGAGAAAAAATGAATGCCTGTTATATATATTGGACTTATGGAAACATGTGTCACTGACTGGATGGAGTTTTATATTTGGACTATATATTAATGCAACTCAACGTTTGAAGTGATGTCTATGACTCTCTATAAACAACTTGTTATTTTCTTCTTCAGGAACATTACTCCTCAAACATCAAATGATTCCACTTGTTTTGTAAGAAGTATGGGGGTTATAGAAGGATGATGTATACTCAATATTCTTTATTTACTTTAATGCGTTTTTGTGACCGTCTTAGTCAATTGTTTGTTTAGCATTTTAGTTCTTAACAGGATTTCTGTGCAACTAAGATGTAATTTTCAGCTAATAAGGGTAAATAGATAATTTCACACCACTAATTAATACCTTGTGTTTTTCTGCCTCCATTGTGCATTTACTTTCTTCAGCTTGCACAGGCTTTTCATGCTAAGGTTGTAATCTTTCTAATCTACCATTGGTCGTGGTTCCTGTTAGCCAATGCCAACTTTCAAGGATAACAAAAGATTGGTTCTTATTTAGTGATATAGCTGTCTGTGAGAAGCATCAAATCAAGGTAATGCATGCACAAGGCAGTGCAACATAAAATATATGCATGCGAGATGGTGCGACCTACAAAATTCATCTCTTATACGTGTGTTTTTGGTTTTGGTCTGTTGAGCCATGATGAAAGTAGAATCCAGTAAAGGCCACTGTGAGTGTAAACAATGCCAAACATTGATCAAGCTGCCTGCAGGTAATCATTTTCTCTCTGAGCATCCCAACAGGTTATTAGTCAATTACATAGAAGCAAACTGTGAAGGATGTTGTGATGAGTAATAATAACCACTCATGCACCAAAACATGTGCATGATGCACAGATCTTCCTCAAGGTGCTGCACGAGCTGGTTCCGTGAACATTATTGTGCTACTGCGATATGCTGTTTGGTTTACATTCTCCATGTCATATCATGTCTTGCACGAGCTGGTTCCGTGAACATTATTGTGCTACTGCGATATGCTGTTTGGTTTACATTCTCGATGTCATATCATGTCTTGTAGTTGGCTGAAAATGTCTTTGGCGAACTCCTGTGTATTGCAATGGTGGTAAACTTTGAAGATAGCATACGATCCAGATCGGATATGCTATATCCATGTATAAGGTAGACCTGGTGAGTCTTGTTGATTAGATGCTAAAATACGTGGGTCTTGATCGTGTAGTGATCATCAGTTGAGCATTATTGTATAAAACAAAAATCGGTGATATAAATAAGCACGTCCATTAGTTCATAAGAACAAGATCTTGCTTGCTAATGCTTGACAGACTATAATGATTCATGTGCATGTCTTTGCTTCTTTGAAATGTACAAATATTTGAACCAGTTGGCAGTTGCAATGAACATCCAGTGTATGTACTGCTGTTTTCATATTCTTCAGCTTCTGTTTTCATGCAGTTGAAGTCTTTTAGCATTTACGTGAAAATAAATAAAAGGTTTCCATGTTTTCTTATGCATTTTACGTAAATTCTTTTGAGTACACAGATCAAATTGTTCACAGAAAACAGAGTGATGGCATGTATGTCTACAACATTCTGCAGCTGTTTTGATTCTTGTTACTGTTTTATTTTGTTTCTTATATCACCCAACTAATTTCTTTGCAGAGTAGCTCAGGAACAAAAGCAAAGGAAGATCTTGCAGCTGCAACTCATGCTGTTAAGGTTATCAATCAAGATCATTGGCTGTAGTTCTTGTGGATATCAGAAAATATTGTGCTTGTTAACAGTTAGTTTTGTTGCCTAATTAGAGTTTGTTGGTTGATTGTAATCTAAGCTTTATCCCCATAGATAATTTGATCTTTCACACAATTCGCCTCTTCCTTCTAACCAGGAACTTATGCACAAGATTGGAGAGATCAAGGCCAAGTCTGAGCAAAGTGAAAAGATGGTACAAGAAATTTGTCGGGACATCAAAAAGCTTGACTTTGCAAAAAAACATATCACAACAACTATTACTGCTTTGCATCGTCTCACTATGTTAGGTTTGCTCTGCTTTCAATTCTGCTACTATATATTAGTTTTATGCAGAGGAAAATCTTGTTTAATTTACAAGTGTAAGAATCCCCTAATTTCAAATCCACCATGAAATTCTATTCCTTTACGGGGATCTGAACAAGTGAAAGTCTAAATGCGAGTGTTGTAGGGCTGATGGCATATGCAGCTCAAGATTATGATTTTGATTTATTAAGATTTGAGAATGTTCTCATTTAGTTGGTCACATGATGCGTGCATAAGTTTTCCCTAACTTCATGAGTATAAAGAACTTGGTCTGCCTAGAAGAACTTAAAGTTAGCCAGGAAGGATCTCATGAGGATAAAGGTTATATGAGGCTTTAGGTGATGGTGGAGCTTGTTTAGGTTGACTCCCTCAAAAGAGCGATGTGCGCTTCAGCCTATGTGAAGAAGGGATGCTTATAATGTATCATTTACTGAGCTGAATTAGAGGTTAGGCACGCTTAGTTTGTTGTTAAAGATTCGTGCATGAATTGTGACCTATTTCACACCTTGAGCAATTTGGATTTTTTTATGTTGCCATAAGTCAAATTGCTCCTGTATGAGAAGTGGATGTTAATTTGACCCTCCAAAATATATTTTATTCATCAGAAAACAAAAGAATACAAGAGGGAATGAAGAAGGGTGCAGGTCGGCACCCCTTGGCTGCCGCCACCTGTTGCCCACTTTTTTTTACACCCCACTAACCCTAATGACAACATTTTAAATACTACTAATGTAACTTGAAAGACTAAAATGCCCCTAATTAGTAACTAATAGGATTCGGGTCCCAATGGATCAGAATATGATCCATTGGGATCCAAACCGTACATAACTCACACTAATTACATAGAATTGAACATAAAGACATTACACGACATAACCTAGACTCTAAACATTCTGTCAACTTGCTCTTCACAACACGCCCCCTCAAGTTGACTCCTGAAGACTTGTAATTTTCAACTGTGACAGTACTTTCTGAAGGCCTGATGCTGATTTGGTGAAAATGTCTGCCAATTGATCCTCTGAGCGAATATAAACTAGATTAAAAATTCCTTTGAAAATCTTTTATCTGATAAAGTGACAGTCGATCTCAATGTGCTTTGTTCTTTCATGAAAGACTGGATTCTATGCTATTTGCAGGGCAGCTTTACTGTCTGTAAAGAATGTAATCGGAGAGTTTTCTTTAAATCCAATTTCTTCTAGGAGTGAGATAATCCACTGTCCCTCACACATACCTAGAGTGATAACTCGATATTCTGCCTCTGCACTGAACCGGGCTATCACAGACTGTTTCTTGCTTTTTCATGATACAATATTTCCTCCTACACGTATTACATAGCCTGATGTTGACTTCCGATCAGTCTTCAAACCTGCTCAATCAGCATCAGAGTAAATTTCTATATCCAAAGTTGGGTGTGGAGTATATAGGAAGCCATACGTGATAGAGGATTTCAAATATCGAATAATATAGAAAACTGTATTCATATGATGTTTAGAAGGACTGTGCATCCACCTACTTGCATATCCAACTACAAAGCTGATATCTGGTCTTGTGATCGTTACACATATCAGTTTTCGTATTAATCTCTGGTATTTTCCAACATCTTCATAGGGTTCTGCAAGCTCGAGATTATCACCCTTAGGGATTTCCATAGGAATGGAGCATATCCGGTAATCTTCCATTTTCGTTTCCTTCAGTAGGTCTAGGATATATTTCCTCTGGCTTAAGAATAATCCATTCTCTTTATGAATTATTTCTATTCCCAATAAATAATGTAACCTTCCTAAATCTTTCAGATCAAATAAAATGTCATCTATATAAACAACAAGGTAGATACAAAGGTCAGTGAAGAGTGCCGAAGAACACAGAGTGATCACCGCACATCGAGTCATGTCGAATTGTTGGATGACAAAGTTGAATCTCCTAAACCAGTGCGCAAGGAGATTGCTTAAGTCCATGTAGAGATCGGCATAGTCCAAGCAAACCAAGTCTGGTGCTTCGTGAGCAATAAATCTTAGTGGCTCGTTGCATATAGACCTCTTCTTGTAATTCACCATGCAAGAAGGCATTCTTGATGTCTAGCTAATAAAGTGGCCAGAGTGAATAGCAAACCTATGGCAAGAAAGAGGCAAACCGAAGCACTCGTTACAGAGAAAAGGTATCCCCATAATCAAGGCCAAAGATCCGTGTGTATCCTTTGGCAACTAAGGTGCTTTCAAATGATCAACTTCCCATCGTGGTCAATCTTATAGTATAGACCCATCGACAACCAACAAATAAGCTATTAAGAGATAAGGGAACAAGTTCCCAAGTATCACTAGAGTGTAAAGTAGCCATTTCATCAACCATAGTACGTCGTCATCCCGAATGAGATAGAGCTTCACCTATAGTTTTGGGAATAGAAATAGAGGCCAAAGAAGACACAAAGGCATAATAGGAAGGTGATAAATGATGATAACTCAAATGACAAGCATAAATAGGGTTAGGATTATTAGTGGACCCGATACCTTTAAGTGTAATGCTAGCGGGCGCTCGGGTGCAGAGGCGGCCGAAGAGTCCAATGGAGTAGAAGATAAGTCACAAGGAAGACCTGGGAGCTCGGATCTAAAGCAACAGGATGTCACCGGTTCGATTAACTAGGTCGACTTTGGATGCATCAACAGTGGTGTAGACGTGGTCTCGGGCCGATACGTGGTAAAAGCGAGGAGCCGAGACAAGTGTGGGACTAACTCCGAACAAGAGAAGGACCAAATGGGAGCATAATGTTAAGATGTTAAGGTCATGATGCCTATTAGAGGTAGATGGAAAGAAGTGGACGAGTCTCAAAAAAAGTTGACATCAAAGACAACACATCGTCCAAGATCTCTGGGAGTAACATCTAGAACCTTTCTACAACCAAAAGTAGCCTAAGAAAAGACACTTAAGTGATTCGGGGAACCAATTTATCTTTTCCCCCGGAGTTAGATCATGTACAAAACAAGTACAACCTCAAACACGAAGAGGAAGAGAATAGAGATCTTGGTTGGCAAACAACAGTGAGAACGGGGCATCGATTTTGGAGGACGTAAGAAGGCATGCAAGCACGAGATAGCATGCAATGATGATTGCGTCGCCTAAAAACGAAGTGGTGTATTGAAGTGAAGGAGCAAGGTACGAACACTTTCGACTAGGTGTCAATTTTTTCTTTCACCTACACCATTCTCACAATGGGTAAAGCACGTGACAATTGATGTAAAATGCCCTATGAAGTCAAAAAAGATTGAAAAGGGGTAGAAAAATATTCCCAAGCATTGTCACTTCGAAGATAATTCTAATAGAGATATCAAATTGACTTTGGATTTATGAATAAGAACCTTTAAATATGGGAAAAGTTCAGTAGCGATTTTTCATTAGAAATAACCAAGTACAATGGGAAAAAATCATTAATAAAAGTAAAATATTGATAACCCAATGTAGAAGTGACATGACTAAGAATCCAAATATCCGAATCTTCCCGTCTGCATCTCCTGAAAGTAATACCCAGTAGAATCAAATATTATACTATATTTTTTATCTCTAGTCATAGCAAACACAGATAATAAGTTGACTCAGATATTTGGAACATGCAGGACATAACACCCGGTAGAATCAAATATTATACTATATTTTTTATCTCTAGTCATAGCAAACACAGATAATAAGTTGACTCAGATATTTGGAACATGCAGGACATTCTTTAAGATACCAAACGAAGTAGTAATACTTCCTTTTCCAATTATGGGAGTATATGAACCATCTGCGAGTTTGATATTAGTGCTGTCTTGAGACAATTCATAATTATAAAAAAACTCTCTTTGACTGACGATCTGTCGCACCTGAATCAATAACCCAAATACGTGAATAAGAAGAACCAATATTACCCTGAGTCATGAAAGAAAAAGGATATGCCAGCGTGGCCTGAGGATCACTGTGAGATGATGTAGACGCAGATTGAGAATCAATTAGTCTGGCTTTAAGGAGTTCAATTTCTTTCTTCATATCTGCTAATGAGGTTGTACTATCATCATTCCTTGGTTTCTCTGTCTGATCACTGTTGAAGTAAGCCCTATTGGATCGATTTTGATTCTGAAACTGAGTAGGTACTTTAACTAATTTCCAACATGTTTCTCTCGTATGACATGATTTTCCACAATGTGAACAGATTAACTTATCCTTGTCTTCAGAAGTGGTCCCAAATCTGTCTCTGCCTCGTCCATAACCTCCTCTCCCCCTAGAAAAGGTGAGAGTAGATGTACCTCTTCCTACGAATGCTGAAGTTTCTGATATATTCACTTTGGTTTCCTTTTCTAGCTATTTTCTGTCCTCTTTACGAAATAGGAGAGAATATACTGTACTCAATGGTGGGAGTTCTTCTCTACTAAGAATATTGTTCTTAACAACCTCATACTCAAAAGAAATTCCCTATAGAAGATCAAATACTTTTCGCTCTTCAAATTCTTCATTGCGCTCAAGTGTGCAGCTCTGGCATTTGGTTTATGAGTAGAATTGTAATTCCTCCCACAGACCTCTGAGTTCTGTATAGTTGTAATTCCTCCCACAGATGTCTGAGTTCTGTATAGTACTCACTGATAGTTCTTCCTCCCTATCTGCACTTCCTAATCTTTTCTATAAGATCATACTTCTTTTCAATGTTTTTTCTCTAGACATAAGCCTCCTGTACTGCCAACCATATCTCTCTACCTGTTTCCAAGAACATAAAAGTACCTTCTAATGGAAGGTGTCATAGACTGAATCAACCAAGCACTCACCAATGCATTTTCTTTTCTCCATCTAGAATAAAGAGGATTTGTACTTGAGGGTTGAGTTACTTCACCTATTATGTAATCCCAACGCTCTCTGGCCATAATTGCCAGTTCAATTCAACGAGCTCACTGAACATAATTTTTTTCATCTAATTTCAGATTGGTTATCTGGAATCCTTCATTTTTATCTGTAGAACACTGTTCATTTGTATCACCCATCTTGGTTCTTTTCATGAATATTTTCAAGGTAATCTTTTTTTTTAATCAACTACAATTTAGATTAAATACACTTGAAACACGATCAAATCCGAAACTGTGTATGAAATACACCAAGGGACTGAAATACCCTAGGAATCTGTTTCTCACTTCAAGAACCCGTGAAACCTAAGTTACTTGTGCATAACGCTCTGTTATATACTTTATAAAATAGTGAAACACGATATGAAGAAGAAACAAAATACCGATGTAATCCACAAAATCACTAATATAATTTGCACTTCACCGATTCCTTAATCTCAATATGAAATATGCAAATCACGGTATCTTCAATCCAATGGATAGAATCCCCTCTTTTTATGGATTCTTTCTATGATCATTAAAATAGAAGAAAACATTCAACCAAACAATCAAATAGGCTTACGATTTTGGTTGAATCCACTTAATCGGCATGAGAACACTTCATGATTGTTGAAACTTCGCGATTAGGCTCTGATACCATGTTGATTTGACCTTCCAAAATATATTTTATTCATCAGTAAACAGAAGAATACAAGAGGGAATGAAGAAGGGTGCAAGTCGGCACCCCTTGGCTACCGCCACCTGCTGCCTACGTTTTTTTACACCCCACTAACCCTAATGACAATATTTTAAATACTACTAATCTAACTTGAAAGATTAAAATGCCCCTAATTAGTAACTAATAGGATTCGGGTCCCAATGGATCAGAATCTGATCCATTGGGATCCAAACCGTATATAACTCACACTAATTACATAGAATTGAACATAAAGACATTACACGACACAACCTAGACTCTAAACATTCTATCAACATGCTCTTCACAACTGTGGATTCTAGTTCAATTGTTCTGATGTGAGCCCATTTGTATTCTATAGTTGATGTGAAAGAAAAAATCTCATGGTAGTTCTCTCACATGAGCCAGTCTTTAAATCCTGAGAAAACCAACATGCTCTATCACCAGTGTAATTGCTAATAGTCTTGTTTGATCACCAGACTTATGGTTCCCGATGACTGCACTAAAGTATCACAAGGTTAAAGTTATGGATGAAACGTGTTCTTGCCTGTGCTTCTAAATATACTGCGATTTCTAGCTTTTCATGAATAAGGAGAGGGCATTGACCTTTATTCTTAGATAACCACTTGTGGGGAAATGCCCTCATTTTTGCTTTGTAAGTGGAACCAGCAAGGAAAGGTATTATCTGATTTGATGGAAGTTAGGCATAAATAATGCTTCTCTTTGTGGAAATCATTGAAAAATAACTGCTTACTTTTTCACGAACATCTAGTTCGTGTATGGTGATGCACCTTAGTGGAGAGATAAGGTTGTCTCAAAAGCTTCGCTAAAGTATGGCCATGTTAGAACATCATAACATTCTTTTTTTGATGAAGCAAAATGAAAAAAGACAAATCATGCTTTCCTTGCATGGCTGGTCTCAAGCCCATATAAAGGAAGAGGATTGCGTTAGGCTTTAAAACTTTGTCAGATTTATTTACCATGGATTCTACAAATGATAAGCATTGCATTGGGGCATCCCTTCTTAGTGATGCACTGCAGAGCCTGAATGCATTGAAAAATAAGCAAGAGGCTTTTACATCTTTGCCCAGATGTAGTGAATCAATCGTAGAGAGGTGTTCTCATATCATCGACGGATGTAGGTAAAAAAGTTAGTCTCATTATATTGTCATCCGAATGTAGTGAATAAATTGTAGAGAGGGTCTGCGTATTTTCAGCATGGAAGGAGTAATCAAGCTAGTCTTAGATAATAAGATGATACTTGAAATATCGAAACATTACCTGGAAAGCTAATGGAGGTGGTGGATACTATGATTAGGAGAAAGATTCAAAGGATAGTGTAATGGATATACAACGATACGAGGACTAAATTATGATGATGAAATTAGTGTTAGGAGTAGAAGCTTTAAATATACTTTGTGCATATGCACCTCAAGTAGGACTAGAAGATGGTATAAGAAGGCATTTTGGGAGGAGTTAGATAAGGTAATTCAATGAATTTACAAAAGGAGATGATTGGTTGAGAGGAGACTTAAATGAACATGTCGATAAAGAGGCATTAGGATATCGAGGTATTAATGAAAACTATGGTTTTGACGATTTAAATGAGGAAGATAGGGAGATTTTAAATTTTGTAATGGTATATGATCTCTTTATAGCCAATACTATTTTCAAAAAACGAGATGAACATTTAATTACTTATAAGAGTAGTTTATTATAAACACAAATTCATTATTTTGTTTGTAAGAAAAAAGATGGTTCGTGTTGTAAAGATGCAAGGTAATTCTAGGAGAAAGCTTAACTACCCAACATCGATTTTAGTTATGGATTTTTTGGTAAAAAAGTGGTTACAGAAGAAAAGAGTGTATAGAGACCTATTCAAACTAAATTGTGGAACCTTAAAAGTGAGAAAGAAGATATATTTAATCAGAAAGTTCTTCTTTTGATATGTGGAATAATATATACAACAACAACTAAGCCTTTTCCCATACTAGACGGGGTCGGCTACATGGATTCTTTGTTTCCACAGATCCCTATCGTGTGCCATGTTAGCAGTTAACTCCCAATAAGCTAGATCATTCTTTATTGTTTCTTTCCAACACTTTTGTGGTCGTCCTCTACCTCTTTTAATACTTTCCAAATTTAGTTTTTCTAACCTTCTTACAGGTTCTTCTTTTGATCTTCTTTCTATATGTCCAAACCATCTTAAACGATGTCCTCTCATTTTATCCTCTATTGGTGCCACTCCTAATTTGTTTCTAATAACCTCATTATGTATACGGTCTTTTCTTGTATGACCACTCATCCATCTCAACATCTTCATTTCTGTCACAGACATCTTTTGTACATGTTGATGATTAACTGCCCAACACTCAGAACCATAAAACATGGCAGGGCTAATTGCTGCTCTATAATATTTACCTTTTAATTTTAATGGTATCTTCTTATTACAAAGAATACCTGATGCTCCTCTCCATTTTAACCAACCAGCATTAATTCTATGTGTAACATCTCCATCAATTCTTCCATCACTTTAAAAATTGACCCTAGGTATTTAAAACTTTCTTTTGGGGAATGCAATGTGTGCCAATTTTAATTTCTATGTCCTTTGAAGTAGCCAAATGATCAAACTTACATTCCATATATTCTGTCTTTGTTCTACTAAGTCGGAGGCCTTTGTTTTCTAATGTTTCTCTCCATAGTTCCAATTTTCTATTAACTTTTTCCTTAGACTCCTCCACTAATACAATGTCATCTGCAAATAACATACACCAAGGTACTTCATCTTGAATATGTTTTGTTAACTCATCCATCACCATTATAAATAAGTATGGACTTAAAGTTGATCCTTGATGTAACCCAATATTAACTTCAAAGAAGTCTGTCGTTCCTTCATGAGTCCTCACACATGTTTTTGCACCATCATACATGTCTCTTATAAGGTTAATATATGTCAATGGGATACCTCTTTTTTCCAAAGTTCTCCAAAGAACCTCCTCGGTACCCTATCATAAGCTTTTTCTAGATCAATAAATATCATGTGAAGGTCTTTCTTTTTTGCTCTAAAATGTTCCATAAGACGTCTCAAAAGGTGAATCGCTTGAATAGTAGATCTACCTGGCATAAATCCAAATTGATTCTCTGTTGTACTTGATACTTGTCTTAACCTACGTTCGATAATTCTTTCCCATAATTTCATAGTATGACTCATTAACTTGATACCTCGATAATTCGCACAATTTTGAATGTCTCCCTTGTTCTTATATACGGGTATAAGTGTAGTTGCTCTCCATTCCTCGGGCATCTTTTTGTTTTTCCATATTTCATTAAATAGTCTTGTGAGCCAAGTGATTCCTATTTCTCCTAGTATTTTCCAAACTTCTATAGGAATATTATCTGGTCCTACTGATTTACCACTCTTCATATGTTTAAGAGCCTCTTTGACTTCATTCTTTTGAATACGTCGGTAGAAATTGTGGTTTATATACTTTTCTGACTTGGCTAAATCTCCTAAACTAATACTAACATCTTTATTTTCATTAAAAAGATTATAAAAATAGTTTTTCCATCTATTTCTTATATCATCATTTGCCACTAGAATTTTTTCATCCTCGTCTTTTATGCATCTAACATAATTAAGATCTTTAGTTTTCTTATCTCTAGCCCTAGCTATCCTAAAAATATCTCTTTCACCCTCTTTTGAGTTGAGTTTTTTATATAAGTCCTCCCAAATCTTAGCTTTTGCTTCACTAACGGCCTTTTTTGCTTCCTTCTTTGCTTTCTTATAAGCTTTTAAAGTTTCACTAGTTTTCTTAGCATAATGTAATTTGTAACATGCCCTCTTTGCCTTGATTTTATTTTGTACTACTTCACTCCACCACCAAGCTTCTTTTTGTGCCGGTACACCTCCCTTAGATACCCCTAACACATCTTTCGCCACTTTCCTAATATGTATAGCCATATTGTTCCACATATCAGAGGGTGTGCCAACATAATTCCAAACATCTCCTTGAAGGACTTTCTGTTTAAATATATCTTCTTTCTCGCTTTTGAGGTTCCACCATTTAGTCCGAATAGCTCGATGCACTCTTTTCTTCTTTGTCCATTTTTTTATTTGTAAATCCATAACTAAAAGTCGATGTTGGGTGGTTAAGCTTTCTCCTAGAATTACCTTACAATCTTTACAACACGCTCTATCTTTTTTTCTACAAATAAAGTAATCAATTTGTGTTTGTGATAAGCCACTCTTATAAGTAATTAAATGTTCATCTCGTTTTTTGAAGATTGTATTGACTATAAAGAGATCAAATGACATAGCAAAATTTAAAATCTCCCTACCTTCCTCGTTTATATCCCCATAACCAAAGTTTCCATGAATCCCTTGATATCCTAATGCCTCTTTACCGACATGTCCATTTAAATCTCCTCCTAAACAAATCATCTCCCTTTGTGGAATCTTTTGAAACACCTTATCTAACTCTTCCCAAAAGATTGTCTTTATACTATCTTCTAGTCCTACTTGGGGTGCGTAAGCACAAACTATATTCAAAACCTCTACTCCTAACACTAATTTCAATGTCATGATTCGGTCACCATATCGTTGTATGTCTACTACACTCTCCTTTAAATCTTTATTTATGATAATACCAACTCCGTTTCGGGCCTTTTCTTTACCTGAGTACCATAATTTAAAACCTGTATCCTCTATCTCCTTTGCTTTTTCTCCAACCCATTTTGTCTCTTGTAAACATAGAATATGAATCTTTCTCCGAATCATAGTATCTACCACCTCCATTAGCTTACCCGATAATGTTCCGATATTCCAAGAACCAATACGAATCTTATTATCTAGGACTAGCTTCCTTACTCCCTGCATCCGTCCATAATCAAAATGCGGAGACCCTCTTTGGAAAATTTTCACTACATTCGGGCGGCAATATAGCGGGACTAACTTCTTTACCCACACCCGTCCATGATGTGGAAACCCTCTCTGCAATTGATTCACTACATTCGGGCGAAAATGTAGTGGCCCTTGCTTACTTCTTATTGCATTCGGGCTCTGCAGCACGTCGCTAGGCGGGGACGCCCCAAAGCAATGCTCATAATTTTTGTAATCCATGTTGTAGAAATCCGACGAAGTTTTACGCTGGCTGTCGGAAGCCTAACACAACCCTCCTTTATCCGGGCTTGGGACCGGCAATGCAAGGGTGATCCCTTACATGGGCGGAGTTATGTGGAATAATACTATGAATATTAGGAAAGTAATAAAAGATATGTTAGGTAAATCTAAGGAAGACGTATTGGCATAAAAGGAAGCTTGGTGGTATAGTGAAGTGGTGTAAGATAAAATTAAGGCAAAGAGGGCATGCTACAAATTGTATTATGTCAAGAAGACTAGTGAATCTTGAGAGTTTTATGAGAAAAAAAAAGAGAAGAGAAAAATTTGGGAGTTAACTAAATTAGAGATAGGAATGTTAGAATATGACATGGGCCACTAGGGCCCGACCCTGATAGGCTCGGGCCAGTTGGGTTGTCACGACTAGGTTCCCTAGCTGTTGGGGCCCAACGGTCACAAGAGTATGTAATTGATTATGAAAAAACCTTTGCTCCCGTGGCTAGAATGATAACTGTTAGAACATTTATAACTGTGTGTGCAATTCATCATTGGAATATCTATAAGTTAAATGTTAAAAATATTTTTTTGAATGGTTGGTTGAAGGAATAAATATATATAGTATATATATGGAACCTCCTCCTGGTCGCAATCTTCCTAGAAACCAAGTCTTAAAGCTCAAAAGAGCTTTGTATGGTCTCAAACAAACTCCCAAATCTTGGTTTGATAGAATGATTGAATTCATGACATTGCATGGTTTTACTATCAATTATACTAACACAACTTTGTTTATAAAAAAGTCCTCTATATGTATTGTTATTCTTTTATTCTACGTCGATGATATGTTTATTATAAGTAGTGATAATTCCGGTGTCCAACAAATCAAGCAAGAACTTATAATATGTTTGAAATGAAGGATCTTGGCAACTTTCTTATTTTCTTGGTATTGAGGTAACTTGTAATGATAGAGGTTTCTTTTTATTACAAACTAAGTTTACTAATAATATTGTTCTTAGATCAGGAATTAAAATGACAAAGTTGTTTAGACCCCTGAGGTAATCAACCAGAAGATGCGCCTAATTGATGACGAACTTTTGAGTGATCCTTAGAGAGATGGTTGGAGCACTCACTTATCTTACCATAACACAATCAGATATTGCTCATGCCGTTTATACTGTAAGTCAGTTTCAACATGCGCCTACCTTAGTGCATATTAGTGTTGCTATGAGAATTATTCGTTATATTCGACAAACCTCAACGAAGAGAGTATTTTTATCATCTTCCTCTTTATCTCAATTGATCGCATATACTAATGCTGATTGGGGTGATGATGTGAAACAGTGAATGACATCCAGTCTACCATCGATTACTGCATTTTCTTTGGTCACTCTCTCATCTCATGTAAATGCAAGAAACAACAAAATCAGTTTGTTCACAAAATCATATCGAGATAGACTGTCACTACGTTTGTAAAATCAGAGTATCAGCTTGCAGATGTGTTCACTAAGTCATTACATGCTTCTCGATTTCAGTTTTTGATTGACAAACTTCATGTCATGGAGCTGTCAGTTTAAGGGGGTTGTTAGAATATGACATGTGCCACTCCGGCCCAACCCTGACAGGCCCGTGCCAGTTGGGCTGTCAAGGCCAGGGCCCCTAGCCGTTGGGGGCCCAAAGGTGACCAGGGCCCCCAACGGCTAGTGATGTAGCCGTTGGGGGCTGGCTGTGACCAGCCCCCTCCCTTCTCCTCTTCACCTCTTCGTTTGTTCTCTCTCGTTCTCTTCCTTATGTATTCCTCTATAAATACCACTCTTACGTATATTTTTTCTAAGGCTTTTGTGACTAAATAATATTCATTTTTGGTATATTGTGCCTTTGTTGCATACACTTTATTATAACATTTTTCTAAGGTTTTTGTGAGTGATATTTTGAGGTGATATTCATTAACCTTCCGCTGCTACATTGAACCATCGTCTTCATTTCAAAGAATGGTATCTTTTTGGGAGTTTTACGATAGGATGCAAAGAGTTGTTCTTTGAAAAATCTTGAAAAAGATAGGTATCCCATTAACATATATAAATCTTATAAGAGATATGTATAATGGTACAAAAACTTGTGTGATGACTCATGAAGAAGTGACAATTTTTTTTGAAATTAATATTGGGTTATATCAGGGATTTGATTTAAGTCCAGTAATTTATATTGATTCTTGATGGGTTAACAAAATATATTTAAGATGAAGTACCTTAGTGGATGTTATTTGCCGATGACATTGTATTAGTGGATGAGTCTAAAGAAAAAGTTAATAGGAATTTGGAACTATAGAGAGAAACATTAGAAAGTAAAGGCTTTCGATTTAGTAGAACAAATACAGAATATATAGAATGTAAGTTTGATCAATTGGTTACTTTAGAGAATATATAAATTAAGATTGACATACATCTCATCCCTCACAAAGAAAGTTGTAAATACTTAGGGTTAGTTTTCAGAGTGATAGAAAAATTGGTGGAGATGTTACATGTAGAATTAACGCATGTTGGATAAAATGGAGAGGGGTATCACGTATTTTATGTGACAAGAAGATACCATTAAAGTTGAAAGGTAAATATTATAGAACAACAACTAGACCTACTATATTTTACGATTCTGGGTATTGGAAAGATATGTTGAAGATATTGAGATGGATGAGTGGTCATACAGGAAAAGACCATATACATAATGAAATTATTAAAAATAAATTGGGAGTGACACCAATAGAGGATAAAATGAGGAAAAATCGTTTAAGATGGTTTTAACATGTAAAAATGCGACCAAAGGAAGCTCCAGTAAGAAGGCATGAAAAACTAGATTGTAAAAATGTTAAAAGAGGAAGAGAAAGACCATAAAAGTGTTGAAAAGAAACAATAAATAATGATCTAGCTTATGTTGAGTTAACTGTCATTATGACACATGATAGGGCTTTGTAGAAACAAAGAATCCATGTAGCCGACCCCATCTAGTATGGGAAAAGGCTTAGTTGTTGTTGCTGTTGCATGCATCATGGTTCCTAAGTACTAATTGGAACATTGAATAATGCCCTTAATGCCATCACTGAACAGAAGCAGATCATATCAGGTGGATATTTATCAATGCTTTTGGATGTTCATTTTTGTGATTCAAAATAATACAGATAATAGCCTCCTGGATGTGTTGGCTTACCTTGCTTACCTAATGTAGCTTGTGCAAATCAGAAGAAAATGCTAGTTGTGCAGTAATGTCTTTAATTGGTTGGATAGATAAACACAGTTTGAAGAATGTATCATGTATCCGGAAGACATGGTTATGCAAATGTGTTGCATAAGAAATGGGTGATCATAGTCTACGAGATTATCTTTTTACAAGCGACCTTGTGCAATAATTGCCCTCTAGGACAATTGCAATATATTCCTTGTTGTTAGCATTTAACTATTACTCAACCAAATTTGTGTTGTCTTTTAGAGAATATATTCCTTCCAGTTGTATAGTTTCCTAATATGCTGTCTTATTTGTGATCTCTGAAAAAGGTGGGGGCTTACCTTATTTAGGTGTTCTTTACTTCTTTTAAGACACCGGAAACTGAAAATTTCGTAGCTAACATAGGAAAACCATAACTCTTATATAGTCTATTATAAAATGTTCTTGGCAAGGATGTGCTATTTACCAAACCTTTTTCATATTAATCAAAGGAATAGGGAGAAAGTGATTTGACATAGATCTATTTATAAAGTCAAGTTCGTATGTGTCTGGTGGGTTCCAGATCTCTTTTCGACCGTCTCTTGCATAGTTCGAATGTGCAAATGACAATCTTATAATTGACAAGTTTTAAATTTTAGACTTCAGAATAGTGCTCTATACTTCCGTTTCCACATTGTTTGCATAACATTTTCCAATCTTTCTATCATAATCAAATGAGTTGATTAGTTGAAAAGCATGCGCTCATGCTTTGGTTTCCATTTTTTCTCATTTCCAATACGTACTAGGCTATTTAGATGTCAACAACTGTTTGCTTTATGCAATGAAGATGTAAGTTGTTAGAGGTACTTTCTTCTGTGATTTTTATACTTGTTTTCGAAGAAACACATTGTCTGATGGATTATTGCTTGTATTATGGGCACCTTGTGCAGTCTCAGCTATTGAGCAACTTCAAGTACTGGTTGCCAAGAGGCAATATAAGGAAGCAGCTGCACAGTTAGAGGTATGATAAGTGTTCTCCCAAAAGATATAATCATGCATTTGTTTCCTTTTTAATGTGTTTTTCCTGACATGGGGTTGTCAATACAGCATCATAACTCCACTGATCTTTGTTTCGTGTTTCTTGCATGACAATGAAATTATGGGAAAGAAATACATTTTTGGCCTATACGAAGTTGCATGAATATAAATGGAAGGGGCCATCTTTTGTAGTCTATCTTCAGTCTGAGACCATGTGATTTTTTTGCTAAGACTTTTTCCATGACGTAATTCTGTATGTATAGTTAAGGAACCCTGTTTACCTATGCTGGATACGCTTTTCTGATTTCAGGCTGCAAACCAGTTATGTAGTCACTTTGAAGCTTACAGAGACATTCCTAAAATAACCGAACTCAGGGAAAAGTTCAGGAGCATCAAACAACTTTTGAAGTCGCATATCTTCTCTGATTTCTCTAGGTATGCGCTCTCTGACAAGTTGTTGACTTCTTACTGAAGATTGTTCCAGGTTTCTATTGCTGTTTCCTCTGCAAAACACAGAACCATTGGTAAGGCCGACCATATTGACAAGATTCGTTTAGTACGTCGTGTCCATGTTGGAACTGTTTTTCCTGGCTTGGATGTTCCTCTGTAACTAAAGTGAACCTTGATTTCACGTTGTCTATTATAGCTATTTTTGGTTCTATAAATATTGTTTTCTAGTTTGGTGGTCATTCAGAATAGAATGAAGAAGGATTTCTGTTTTCTTCTCCTTCACAACCCTCCCCCTCCCCCCAGTGTATGAATAATGACTATATCTGCACTATTTTCGTTGCATACTATAATGCAACCTGATGACTGCACTATCCTATAATGAAACCTGATGACTGCACTATGTGACAATATTCACTCTTCAAGATGATGTTAATTTTGCAGCTTAGGAACAGTAAGGCTTAAAGAAGATAGCAACTTAATGCAGCAGTTAGCAGATGCTTGCCTGGTGGTTGATGCTTTGGAGCCATCTGTGCGGGAAGAACTTGTGAAAACAGTTTGCAACAAGGAGCTTGCTGCATACCAACAGATTTTTGAAGGAACAGGTTTGCCTCTTGTCCTTGCATGGTTTCATTTTCTTTCTAGGCCATCTATTTATTACTGGGTGCTTTCCTTCTTCCCTCACTCTAGAGCTAGCAAAGCTGGATAAAGTTGAGCGAAGATATGCATGGATTAAGCGTCAGTTGCGTGCTAATGAGGACATATGGATGATTTTCCCACAAGCATGGCATGTTCCATATTTGCTCTGTATACAGTTTTGTAAGGTGACAAGGTAAAACTCCAACTAGGATTCCTTAAATTGCGTATGGTGCTGTGAATTGGTCTCCACCTTTATTACATCTCCATGATTAGGTTCTGTTATGAATTTTGGTAGAACGTATTCCATCAAGTGTCATACTTAGAAATCGGCACCACTTGTTTAGTTTTGTGGCCATTCAAACTGCATAAGTTTCTTGAGCAAGCAACTTTGAGAGGCTTCTTATACTTTTACATTATGAATGAATGAGATGTGTGTTTTTTGGGAGAAATTTCCTCGACTTCAGGCAGCTAAGTTATTCCATCAATGCATGTCTTTTACCCACCGTAGAATTGAGTTTCAGTGTTCAGTAGCTGATGTTTGGGCTAATTAACTAGTCTGCATACAACTACAACAACAACAACAACCAAGCCTTTTCTTGCACTAGGTGGGGTTGGCTACATGGATTCTTTGACACCATAGAGTTTCATCTTCTGCTATATTATTAGCAGTTAATTCCAAAAATGCCATATTATGTTTAATATTTTCCTCCAACAGTTTTGTGGTCTTCCACTACTTTTAATGTGTTAACCATCTAGTTTCCCACGTCTTCTTATGGGAGCTTTATTAGGTTACCTCTGTACATGTCCAAACCATCGTAGGCATGTCTCTCTCATCTTGTTTTCTGTCGATGCTACTCTGCTTTTTCTTTAATAACGTTATTATTGATATGCTTTTTCCTTTTGTGACCACAAATCCACTTCAACATGCCATCTTTTGCACATGCTGATGATTAACTGCCCAAGATTCAACACGTTGGTTTAATTGCTTCTTTTTTTTCCAGTAGAACGCCTGAAGCACTTCTCTATTTAAACTAACCTGTGTTAATTCTATACATAACATCTCCATCAATTTTTTCATCTCTATAAGAGACTTACTCTAATTACCTAAATTGTCCTTTTTAAGGTTATGCCAATTTTAACTTTCGTATTGTTCGTCTCAACCAAATTAGCAAACTTGCACTCCACACATTCCATCTTAACTATACTAAGTCGAAAACCCTTTGTTTGAAATGCTTCTCTATAAGATTCAAGTTTCTTACTCATTCTTTTGACTTATCCACCAATATAATATGATATATAAATAACATGCACTTATGTATTTCATCTTGGATGTACTTTGTTAACTCATCCATGACTAAAGTAAATATGTGTGGACTTAGTGCCGACCCTTCATGAAATCCAATATTAACTTCAAAGAAATCAGTAATCCCTTCTTGAGTCCTAAAATATGTTTTTTCTTCATCATACATATCCTTTATTTATAAGTTTGGGAGTGAATGCCTTTCGTTTCCAAGGTTTTCCAAAGAATATCTCTTGGTATCTTATTATAGGCCTTCTCTAAATCAATGAATATCATATGGAGGTTCTTCCTTTTGGCTCTAAAGTGTTATTAAACGTCTCAATAAGTAAATAGCCTCAATAGTAGATCTCATTGCATTGTTTTTTTACTACATACCTTCTTTGAATAACTCTTTCCTATAGTTTCGATGTATGACTCATGAACTTTATGTCCCATTAATTTGCACAATGCTAAATATCTCCTTTTTCTTATAAATGGGTATCATTGTACTCTTCCATTTTTTAGACATTTTCTTGTCCATCCAAATGACTTTAAATAATCTTCTAAGCCAATCAATACTTATCTCTTTCAAAACTTTGCATACTTCAATAAGAATATTGTTTGGTACCATGGACTTACTTATAAGTAAGTTGGTTATCTTTCCTTATACTCATTAAAAAGCTTACAAAATAACTCATTCATCTGTTTCTGGTATCTTAACTTGCCACAAAAACACTTTCATTCTTATGTTTGATATATCTACTATGAGTAAGATCCTTAGGTTTCCTTTCTTTAGCTTTAGCTATTCTCAAAATATCTCTTTCACCCTTTTGTGAGTCAAGTTTCTTATATAGATCCTCCCAAGCTTTGATCGCTTCACTAACTGATTTTTAAACTTCTTTCTTTGCATTCGTATAATCCTCTCAAGTTCCAATCTTCTTGTCCTTGTAATGTAATTTGTAAGATGCTCTTTGTCATGATTTTATCTTAAACTGCTTCACTTTGCCACCAAGCTTTCATCTAGCACCTCTTTTTACCACTTCCGAATGTTCATTATTATAATTTCATATATTACTAGTAATGGCTACGAAATTCCAAGCATTTCCGTGAAGAACCTTTTTTTGAGGTTTCACTGTTTAGTACTAAGGGCTCTATATACTTGTCTTCTTTATTCATTTGTTTATATGTAATCCATAACTAATAATTGACGTTGGGTAATTAAGCTCTCTTTTAGGATGACCTTGCAATCCTTGCAACACAATCTATCTCTTTTCTTTCAAGCAAAATAGTCAATTTGTTCACTCTTATAATTTTGCATATGCATCATATTCTATCTAAATCATGGCAGTGGTGGAATATTTGCAAATTGTCTAAAGTTTTGTCTGTAATATAGCTTATTATACTATTGTCAATGTTAACAATAATCTTAGCATGACCTGAGTTCAACTTAGCTGAATTATGCACTATAATGCGCATTAGTTTGGAAAAGTTAAATATTGTGTACTGTGTGAGAAGTGAAGGAAATGGAACCAGTCTCCAAACAAATATGAAATGAAGAAAAGAATAGCACTAAAGGACAAGCACATTAAATATTTGTGAGGTCCATGGTGAAGAGCAGCAATTCACTATGAGAGGAAAGGGTGGAGAGTTGGAAGTTTTGAAGAGCAGAAAACTCTTAACCTAAAAGCGCTTGTAAGAGGAAAGAAATGAGGAGAAAGAACCAGCCATAAAGTATGTGTTTGGGCTAATTATGTGCTTACTATTAATTTTATATAGGTGCATGATAGGTTAAAAAGAAAGATATTAGTAAACTCCATTTTTATTTATGGACTTATCCATCAACTTAACCCCCCTTGATTTGGCCTGGGATTTGGATGTTTGGCTTCCTATTGGTTGAATATTCAGCTTTCTGACTCTTAGTTTCATCAAACAAGGTTGTGGCTCTTGCTGTAACGTGTTGATCAGCCATATGCATGCATACAAACATGGCATGCCTTATTCAAAGAAATTCCTTTGTCTTTCTCATCCTACAAAACATTCTTTGGTGCAGGATTTGCCTCTCCGGGTCTGAGCCATGTTCTAGGGACCACTTTCTTTTGCCCCCTTTATGTTAAACAATAGAGCAACAACTGAAAGGAATGAGCATAACAACAACTACCAGGCCTGTGGTGTCATAGATTCTTTGATGCCATAGGGCTCAATCTTGCGCCACATTAGCAATTGACTCCAAAAAAGCCATATCATGTTTAATAGTTTCCTTCCAATACTTCTGCATTTTCCTCTTTTAAAGTGTTCACTGTCTATTTTCAATCACTTTCTTACTACAGGTTCATTTGTTCTTCTCTCTATATGTCTAAACCATCTTTTAGATGTCTCTCTCTCATCTTATCTTCTATCGATACTACCTTAACTTTTTCTCTCATAATCTCGTTATTAATATGGTATTTTTTTAGAATGACTGCACATCCACCTCAACATCTTCATTTATGTTATGGATATCTTTTGCACATGTCGTTGATTGATGGCCCAATTCCCAGCATCATATAGTGTTGGGAGTCTAACTGCTATTTTGTAATATTTATAACTTCAGAAGTATCTTCTTATTGCATGAAACACCTGAACCATCTTTCCATTTTAGCCAAGTAGTATTATTTGTATGTATAATGTGTCCATCAATTTTTCCATACCTTAAGTATTTAAAACTGTCCTTTTGAGGGATGCAATATATGCCAATTTTAACTCCTGTATCATTCCTTTTGAGGATCCAAAGGAATGAGCATTAACTTTAAATAGATTTTGGTTTCGTAAGAGTGTTAATTATGAAAAATAGTCTAGGGTAGCCTATGGAAAAAAGAGAACATTACAATATATTGTGAATAAGTAAGACTAAAATTTATTCAAAAATAAAACTCAAGTTGGGATTAGATGAACATGCAGACTGGGTAAACTCAATCTTTGTCACCATTTAACATAAAGGTAAGAAATGTATATGTGCCATATTTCCCATTTTATTGGTACAGTTAATAATTTATGGTTATAGATATGGTAAATGTATTTCTTGAAGTTGTTGAAAGAAGTAGAAGGAAGGTGTCAGTTTCAAAAAAATTGCACATATGTGTTGAAGAGACTGGTTATGACCCGAGATCTGCTGGGAGATCCAATATCCACATAAGGGATACCAGAAAAGTTCTACTTAAGTTGTAATGTATACCTTACTAAATAAGGTAGAATAGTAAGTTATAAAGTGTAATCTTGGCTATTAGGTCAGATTAAGGAAAAAGAGGAATACAAGAAAGGAGCCGCCAACTCCATTCAAGGGCAGGCTGCCGTTCCATATCCCTTTGATGCTTGCCGTATTCTTTGATGATTTGATGCTTGATTTCACCAACATGGTATTAGAGCCTAATCCTTGGGATTAGGGCGCTTGATGATCGCGCAGAAGAGACATTTTTCAAAGACGTTAGGGTTTATAAAAGACAACAGTCCAAAATTTTTGTTGGAAGATATTGTGCATCAAACAAGAAAGTGATACGAAAAAGAAACTTGAGGAAATACAAAGATCGCAACCTAGAGTGAGGGGCCAATCATGACAAAAAAGGGGAAGGTAATGAAAATTGCAGAAAATTTCAGCATAGACAAATCAAAGTTATTCCAAATCACAAATTTGAAACTGGATGTCAGAAATTATATGCAATGGGCGAAATCTATTAAACTCGAAGTATTGGTTAGAGGAAAATGAGAATACCTTAATTGAAAAATTCCTACACCTAGCATTACCAATCCCTCTAATTCCAGGTGGCATAGAGAAAATGCCTTGGTAAGTGCTTGGTTGATTTAGTCAATGATACCTTTCATTGGGAGTACCTTTATGTTCTTGGAATCAGACCATGACATTTGGTTGACTGCCCAAGATGCTTATGCTCAGAGAAAAACAACGCTAAGAAATACGGAATTATAAAGAGGATTCACAAATGCCGACAAGGGGGAGAACGATAAGTGAATATTATACAGAGCTTCGAGGATTATGAGAAGAACTATAATTTTATTCGAAAATGAAATGTTAAAACTGCATGAAAGAAAGAAATGAAGAATTTAAGAAAGAAAAGTGTTTGATTTATTATGAGGTATTTCTTCATATTTTGAGGCTGTGAAAAATAACATCTTAAGTAGGTTTGACATAGTTTATACACTACTTTTGAGAGAAGAAGACATGCGATATCTTGAGAAAGGAGGAAAAAATAGCAGCACAGAAATCGTGACCTTTGTTGAAAAAAACTTTCAGCCTACCTCTGGACTTAGAGGAGGAGGAGGGCATAGTGGAAGAGGAAGAGGCCGAACACAACACTCTTTAGATGAGAAAGACAAACTCTCATGCACTCACTGCAAGAAAACCATACATACTTGAGAGACATGTTTGCAGCTGATTGGTCGACCAAGTTATAACCAAAATCAATAATCTAAAGCTTATGTGAGTGACCAAAATGAAAAGTGTGATGGAGACATGTCTGAATTCTTTGGCTGGAATGAAGAGAAAGATAGAAAAGTTGAAATTGAGACTTGTTGATTCGCAAGCAACATCCACTTTAACTACCGCAGATCCACAAGCCACCATGACTTACCCTTTTTCGTTTATGGCCTAGGGTACTTTTAGGATTATCATTTGATTAAGGGATACGTTGGTATTAAGATGTCTCATGGGGTCAAATACTTCTATTGTTGGGAAAGGGAGTATTATTATATCTCTTGGATTGCTTAAAAATGTTCTATATGTTCCCAATCTATTAGTGAATTTATTTTCTATTCATGCTTTAACTAAAGAATTACAGTGCAAAGTGACATTTGATTCCACTCACTCACTGTATTCTTCAGGAACTGAATATAGAGAGAATCTTTGGTCACGGTAGCATGAAGAGAAGACTATACTTTTATGAGGAGGCTCACACGGTAGCATAAAAAACCTCATTACTTGCTGAAAAGCAGAAAACAAAATTGTCACTTTGGCTTCAATGATGAGACATCTTCCTCCCTCTAAGGTCAAATTTTTGTTACTTGAATTGTGGAGTTGTAATGATTTTATTTTGAGATTTGATACCTATTAGAGATCTAAACATCATCATGTTTCCTTTCCATTGAATGAAATTAGATCTTTAAAGCCCTTTGAAATTATCGATTCAATTATTTGGGGTCTATGTTCCATTTCATCCTTACATGGCAATAGATATTTTGTCTCATTTATAGATGATTGCACTAGGTCTACCATGATTTACCTTTTGAAAACAAGAGGTGAAGTTGTGAATGTTCTGCCCTCGTATTATGAGTTTATTAAGAATCAGTTTCAACATTCTATCAAAACTATTAGAAGTAATAATGGGACATAGTATATGAGTAATTTCTTACATTCATACTTTTTAAGTAAGGGCATATTACATCAAACTTCATGCTCTTACTCTTCGCAACAGAATAATGTCTTTGAAAGAAAGAATAGGCATATATTGTAGGTGGCTAGAACTTTACTGATTGATTATAATGTCCCTGAAGTTTATTGGAGAGAAGCCACCTTAACAACTGTGTATCTTATAAATCTCATGCCTAGTGCAGTTCTTAATGGGGATTCTCCCTTCCATCTATTGTGTCCTAACCAAAGACAGTTTCATGTTCCTTTGAAAATATTTGATTGTACTTGCTTTGTATATGTGCATAAAAGTAGTAGAGATAAAAGCAATCAAATTCATATTTTTGGGATACTCCTCTACATAAAAAGAGTATAAATACTATGACCCAGTTAAGAGGAGATGTTATGTCACCATGGATATGACGATCTATAAGGAAATTCCATTTTATGAGAATAAGGACAGCCAATCGGCTAACAATTTGGCTTCTATGGTGATGGTGATAATAGTAATACCTTTAGAAGTATATTTACAAAGTGAGATGGAAATGCGAGAAAATAGGTCTTTAGAAAAAGGTAAATGGAAGGCCTACTCTAGAGGGTAAAAGAAGGTTATACAAAATCCGAATGCTGCATTGAATCAAGATCCTCACGCTGAAACAATTCCTCTACCTCCTCGGTAACTCCTAGTACTTCTAATGCTTTTGATTATTTACCTATTTCTTTAAGAAAGGGAAAACGTGAGACTGCCAGATATCCATTATATCATATGGTATCATACTCTAATTTTTCAAAAGAATATCAATTATTTATGATGAATGTAGAAAGTACTCCGGTTTCCAAAGAGTTTTGAGGAAGCAAACCAGAGCCTCACATGACGTGCAACTATGGATAATGAAATTGCAACTTTAGAACATAATCAAACATAGGTTATTTTAGACCTCCCGTCAGAAAGGATAACCGTGGGCTGCAAGTGGCTGGACACAATTAAGTTCAACGCAAATGGAAGTATACGTCAATATAAAGCCAGGTTACTAGCCATTGGGTCCCCTGGTGGCCCTGATAGCCCAGGTGACCCTAGTGCGGGTGGCTTGGGTCCATTGGGACCTGATTTTAAACATAAACTTATGGGCCCTATTGGCCCAATCCTATTACATTTTAATACCTCCTTCAAACTTTATCTAACAACAAAAAAATGTGAATATGAAAGTGTCAACTTTCTAGAACCATCTGGGATCCATAGCTTCACTTGCTCACGTCAGGTTCACCATTTCCGCAGCAATACCTCCCTATTTTTATTTTAATACTTCCAACAAAAATAAAACCTCAATGAAAATATTAAGGTCCTTTAACTAGAATAATAATAACTTGAAACCTAAGTTTTTCAAAGAAGTTCTTGAATGAAAAACATTAATCATCTAAGTAGGATTGTCTAATATAACAAATAAGTTTATAAATTACCACACACTTGTGATATTATAAAAAGGCATTTGTATACCAAACAAGCTTTAAGGCTAAGCTCAAACCTGGGTTTTAAGGACTAAACTTGAACACAAACAAGCTTTAATGGTAAGATCATACCATCTAAATCAAACAATCTTTAACGCTAAGCTCAAACCATCCAAATCAAGCAAGCATTAAGGCTAAGCTCAAATCATTCAAATCAAACAAGCATTAAGGCTAAAGCTCAAATCATTCAAATAAAAAAAGATTTAAGGCTAAGCTCAAACAATCCAAATCAATCAAATGCCAAGGCCCTTAAATAACTCACAATCTCAAACGTTATTCTATGATTCCAATAATAAAATAATCCACCAAGATAATAAAAAAAGGTTTTAAATATATACAAAGAGATTTATAATCAATTTAATATTTTTTAAGAATCTTTTCAACATAAACTGTTTGTCTCAAGAAACAAGAATTATTTTAATACAATTTTTATCATTCGAACAAAATACTCAAAATATAACAAATGAATAGTCAATACTCAAGACAAAACTATTTTTATATATTATTTTCAAATACTTCTATCAAGCACAAGGTTATCAAGATAACAATAAGTGCATTTTCAACATTGACTATCTCCAATCAATAGCCAACAACATAAAACACTTAATCACAAAGGTCTTCAATAAAAGGCCAACAAACATGACATATAGCCACAACACGGAAATTTTAATCATATAAAAATACAACTTTAAAGTTATGAAGATCATAAATTATCAAATATTAATAACTGCATCTGTAAATATTAATTAATCTCCAACCAATAGCCAACAACATGAAGCACCTTAATCACAAATGTCTTCAATAAAAGGCCAACAAAATTGACATATAGATACGAATACGATACAAAAATATTAATCATACAAAGATATGCAACTTATTGTCAAACAAACAACAAACAAATTTTCTTGCAAATGAGACACCAAACAATTAATCCAACAAATATAAAAAAATAAACAAGTTGAAAAGTGCACACATGGATGGACTCAAATGTGAAAACCAAGCAATATCAAATCGGATCGAGATATAGGTCCAGGTTTGGATCCAAGACCAACAAATATCTCATTTCTACCACATAATGGGTTTGGATCCAAGACTAGGTCCATGACCCGATTGCAATATAAGTGCCCGTCTCTACTGAATACCAACATTGTAAATAATTATTGATAATCGAAGGTTGAATTGCTAACATTGCAATTCGTCAAATCACCAAGATCTCAAAACATCTGAATATGGATGTCACACATAAAGTACATAATTCCCAAATAATGAAGTCAAATCACAAACAAAGGTTGTAGAAGACAACATAATTTATTGATAAGAGAGTGCGATATTTATAGAGGAAGTTACATGGTGTCACAATACATAGGAGTGGATGAGAAAGAGAAACTCCTATATCAAGTCAAGTAACCAACGTAACCAAACAATCTCTTTGGTAGAGATGTCATAGCACGATATTCTCGCTTCTAAATTGAAGATTTGAGAAACAATAGATTGTTTCTCGCTTCTTCCAAGAAATAAGAGAATCACCCAAAGATATAGAAACCAAGGGGCAAGAATTTGCGTATCCAAGTGGGATCATTTCCATGATCAAGATCGTAGTATGCACGCAGCTTCCAAGGAAGAGGTTGATGGAAATAAAAGACTAGCTCCGAAAGACCGTACCTCAAGATATCACAAAATACGAAGAACACGCTTCAATGAACTCGTAGTAGGAGGCAGAAGCAACAAACCGACTAACAACATGAACAACATATGCAATATCGTGGACGAGTAATAGTAAGGTATACCAAGCTCCCAACAATAGTACGGCCAAGATAAAGTAGGATCTACAAAGGTAAACCATCGAAGAAGAAAACTTTGCATGCTAACCTCAATGGAGTGTCTACGCCTTATTATATCGCAAGTAGGTCTAGCTCGCTCAAGAATATCCGCAACATATTTCGATTGAGAAAGTTAAGATAACCTCTCGGGTGATGCAGTAGCTATCTCAATACCCAAGAAATATCGTAGAGAACCCAAATCCTTCATTTCAAACTGCCTAGCTAACTCGTTCTTCAAAATCGAAATACCATGAATATCGTCACCAGTGATAATCATGTCATCAACATATAAAGAGTCATCAAATATGATACGACTGACTTGCATCAAGGCACTTAACAAAAAGAGCAGAATCATGACTACTTGAAGCAAATCCAAGGGAAGAGATCACAACAGAAATTTTCAAACCAAGCACCTGCAGGTGCTTGTTTCGAGACCATATAATGCTTTCTTGAAGCTTGCAAACATACCAAAATCATGTAAAACACCTGGTGAGGGGGTGCCATATAGACTTCTTTCTTGAAGATCTCCATTCAAGAAGGCATTTTTAACATTAAGTATATTTTTCAATATTACCGTTACTATGAGTTTTAATTTTATAAACTCATCGACATCCAATAACCTTCTTATTTTTAGGTGTAGGTAAAATGATCCAAGTTTGAGCTTTGTCTAAGGCTCTAAGTATTGAAGATCAAGTTGAAGCGTTAATATGTTTTCTTTTTAATGTGTTTAGTCACAGTTTTATAATTCGTAATTATCTAAAGTAGTTTGGATCCCAATGGATCCAAAACTGATCCATTGGGAATCAGATTGTATTAGTATTTCATTAAGGGTATTTAGGACATTTAAGTTAGATTAGGAGTTTAAATAAGTTGCTGGGATTAGGTTTAGGTATTAAGGAAAAAGGAGGCCAGAAGTCGGCAACCAGAGGGATGTGCCGATCTGCCCCAATATGTCATCAAAGTTTTAACTTGTTATGTTCTGTTGAATAAAGATTATTTCTTATAATTTCTTCATGGTATTAGAGCTATTACTGCGTCTTTTTATGTGAAGAGGAGAAAAAAATATAACTAAGTTTGTCATTAGAATGATTAAGATTGAAGCTGTAAATCAGATTTCATCTCTGTGATACGAAAGAAGGGGTAAATCGTATGAAGAATACCTGTGCAGTCTGAATCAAGGAAGTCACGGTCTTCTGCATCTGTATTTGATCATGTATTGATCCATACCATCAAGAAAGTCACGGTCTTCTGCATCTGTATTTGGTCGTGTATTGATCCATACCGTGGTCGCATCAGAGTTCTTGTCTTAATCGCATTAGGATCCTGCGTCTAATTCGTGAAGGTCTCTTGCTGTGTACTTTGTTGATGACTACATAAGATTCTATCGTGCATTCTTTGTTCAACCTACCTTGGAATTGAGTACTAGCTAAGGCTGAAGCACAGTGAATAACATCAATATCAGAACACGCACAATAGATTTTTTTTGAAAGGATACTTGTATACTTATTGCTATCTTAATTAAGTCAAATTTTACTATACTCATTATTGCATTAAAGGAGCTATAAGTATTCAATTTACATAAAGATGAATAAGATGGGTGACACAAGTGAATTAAGTTCAACAAATAAAGGTGAAGGATTCCAAATCACAAACCTCAAGCTGGATGGGAAAAATTTTCTTCAGTGGACCAGATCCATTGAGTTGGCGATAATGGCAAGGGGGCGTTGGGACTACCTGACAGGCGATATACCTGAGCCTCAGACTACATATCCCCATTACTCAAGATGGCGAAGAGAAAATGCCCTAGTGAGTGCTTAGCTGCTCCAATCAATGTCACCATCAATTGCTAGTACTTTTATGTTCTTGGAGTCTGCTAAAGATATATGGTTAGCTGTTCATGATGCTTATGCCCAACGGAAGAATATAGTCAAGAAATACGATCTTATTTAGAAAATAAGAAAGTGCAGACAGGAGAACTGATCTGTGAGCGAATATTATACAGAGCTTAGAGGCTTATGAGAAGAACTACAACTCTATTCCAAAAAAAATGCCAAAATTGTACTGAAGAGCGCAATGAAGAGTTTGAAGAGAGAAAAGTATTTGATCTTCTATGGGGTATCTCTCCCGAGTATGAGGCTGTAAAGAATAACATCCTCAGCAGAGAAGAACTTCCATCATTAAGCACGGTATACTCCATCCTTCTTCGGGAAGAAGGCAGAAAACATTTAGAGAAAGAAACCAAACTCAATTCAGAAACTTCAGCATTTATGGGCAGAAATACATATACTTCTCCCATCTCCAGAGGAAGAGGAGGTTATGACAGAGGTAGAGGAAGACCTGGACTTACATCTGAAGAAAAGGATAAGTTGACCTTTTCTCATTACGGGAAACCATGACATACTAAGGAAACCTGTTGGGAGTTAGTTGAAAAGCCTACTTATTCCCAGAACAGATCGAATAAGGCTTATTTCAGTTGTGAACATAATGAAAAACCAAAGGCAGAGGACAATGCTACTTCATTGGCTGATATGAAAAAGGAAATTGAATTACTTAAGGCTCGATTGGTTGACTCACATTCCCTATCTACATCCTCTCACATGGACTCACAAGCAACCATAGCTTATCCATTCTCTTTTTTAACTCAAGGTAATTTAAGTATTTCCAATTCAAGAATATGGATTATTGATTCTGGGGCTACAATATTCAATAAAGTATTGACTCGCTACAGCTTATCCATATTTAAGTATTTCCAATTCAAGAATATCAGAACACGGACTCACATTCCCCATTTACTAACATATCCATGCAATGAAGTATTGACTCACTATTCCTTTTGAGATTGTGCATTATGATATTTGGGGTCCCTGTTCTATTACTTCATTGCTTGGATACAAATACTTCATATCCTTTATAGATGATTGTACCAGATTTACTATGATTTATCTCATGAAGACTAAGGATTAAGTGAAGCATATCATACCTATATACTATCAGTTTGTAAAAACTCAGTTTCAGGACACAATTAAAGTTTTTCGTAGTGACAACGGTGGTGAGTTTATGTCCCAGTTACTTGACTCATATTTTTCAGATCGTGGAATATTACACCAGACCTCATGTTCATATTCGCCTCAACAGAATGGAGTTTCAGAAAGGAAAAATTGACATATTTTGGAAGTAGCTAGAACACTCTTAATTAGATGCAATGCTCCAAAATATTTTTGGGGTGAAGCTGTTCTCACTGTAGTTTTTCTTATAAACCGTATGCCTAACAGAGTCCTCAATGGCGATACCCCATTCCATTTATTATGCCCTAATCAGAAACAGTTTCATGTTCTTCTCAGGATCTTTGGGTGTACATGCTTTGTACATATTCACCAATGTATGAGAGACAAACTTGATGCCAGATCTATTAGATGTATTTTCTTGGGATACTCATCTACTCAGAAAGGTTATAAATGTTATGATTCACTCAAAAGGAAATTATGTGACTCTGGATGTAACCTTTCATGAAAATACACAATTCTATCATACGCAGGAGATTTTACCGACAGAAACATCATCAACAAGTGTTATACCGCTTCCACCAGTTTAAAATCGAGTAGATAATGAAAAAGAAGTAGAGGACATGGTACCTTCTCAAGAAAAATGATGGAAAGTATATACCAAAGGAGTAAGGAATACCTTCCTACCTCATCCTACTACTAATCAGGATCAAACTCCACTCATAGAATCAGATCAAGTTTCTTCTCAGGTAATATCACAAGACTCAGCTAATGATGAAAGTGACTTGCCAATTGCAATCATAAAAGGAAAGTGTGGAGTAGCCAAATATTCACTGCATAATTTGGTGTCATACTCTAACTATCCCAGAAAATATAAGTTATTTGTGATGAATGCAGAAAATATAAATATTCCAAAAATATTTGAAGAAGCAGAACAACCAGAATGGAAGAAAGCAATGGAAGAGGAAATTGCAGCTCTAGTACGTAACAAGACCTGGGAACTAGTTGACTTACCATCAGATAGAAGAACCGTTGGGTGTAAATGGGTATTCTCAGTGAAATTTAAGCAGATGGAAATATAGAGAGATACAAAGCTCGATTAGTGGCCAAAGGTTATAGTCAATCATATGGCATAGATTACACTGAAACATTTGCTCCAGTTGCAAAGATGAATACAATCAGGATTATTTTAAGTATAGCGGTTAATAGAGGTTGGGAATTATGGCAGTTGGATGTTAAGAATGCTTTTCTTCAGGGGGATCTCATGGAAGATATTTATATGAATCTACTACCAGGATATCGACAGAGACAAGATGATGAAGGTAAAGTATGTAAGTTGAAGAAATCGATTTATGGCTTAAAACAATCTCCCAAAGCATGGTTCGAAAAATTCAGTGATGGTATCAAGAGATTGGGGTTCAAACAATGTACTAGTGATCATATCTTTTTGTCAAACAAGGACTGAAAACTATCATATTACTAGTATATGTTGATGATATTATTATTACAAGTGATGATACAGATGGCATCGTCGAACTAAAAAGGAAGCTAAGTATGTTGTTTGACTTAAAGGATTTGGGAAGACTCCATTATTTTCTAGGAATAGAAATCATTCGTAAAGACAATTGTCTATTCCTAAGTCAAAGAAAATATATCTTGGACTTATTGAAGGAAACTAAGATGGAAGATTGCAGGTTATGTTCCACTCCCATGGAAGTTCCTAAGGAAGAGATAGTCACATCTGCGAAACCATATGAAGATGTTGGAAAATACCAGAGATTAGTGGGAAAGCTGATATATATTACCATTACTCGTCCTGACATCGGTTTTGCAGTTGGATATGTTAGTAGATGGATGCATTGCCCTTCTAAACAACATATGAGCACTGTGTTTCACATTATTAGATACTTAAAATCCTCATTGACCTATGGGTTACTCTATGCTCCACATTCCTCACTTGATATAAAGATTTATTCAGATGTTGATTGGGCAGGTTATAAAACAGATAGAAAATCAACCTTAGGCTATATGATATGTCTAAGAGGCAATGTGGTATCATGGAAAAATAAAAAGCAAACTGTATTAGCCAGGTTAAGTGCAGAGGCTGAGTATAGGGCTATTGCTTTGAGAATGTGTGAAGGCTTATGGATTATATCACTCCTAGGAGAAATTGGCATCAAAAGAAATATTCCAATTGATTTCTTTACTGACAGTAAATCTGCTCTCTAAATAGCCTTAAATCCAATATTTCATGAAAGGACGAAACATATAGAAATTGATTGTCATTTTATCAGAAAGAAGATGTCCCAAGGGATCTTTAATCTTGTTCATGTATGCTCTGAAGATCAATTAGCCGACATCTTGACTTTTCAGTTATTGGGTTTAAGAAAGCTCTTGTGAAGATCGGAATTACAAGCCTTCAACTTGAGGGGGCGTGATGAAGATTAAGTTAGCATTAATATGTTTTCTTGTTAATGTGTTTAGTCACAGTTTTATAATTCGTGTGTATCTAAAGTAGTTTGGATCCCAATGGATCAGTTTTGGATCCATTGGGAATCAAATTGTATTAGTATTTCATTAAGGGTATTTAGGACATTTAAGTTAGATTAGGAGTTTAAATAAGTTGCTGGGATTATGTTTAGGTATTAAGGAAAAAGGAGGCCAGAAGTCGGCAGCCAGAGTGATGTGCCGATCTGCCCCAATATGTCATCAAAGTTGTAACTTGTTATGTTCTATTGAATAAAGATTATTTCTTATAATTTCTTCACTAAGTTCATCACTCGCAGCAACTTCCCATTCTGGAATACCCTTAACTTGGTGATAGAACTTAGGTTCTTTGACTTGATGAAGAATTACAATCAATTTTTTGCGTTGAGGTTCAAAAGTTTCATAGGAAACAAAATGTTGAGGAGGTTTTGAAAGTCTAGGTTATAGACACGTGTTATCAGGTTCTCTATCACGTCGTGTATAATGTAATGGAAATGGCTCAATGATAGGTTGAGGATCAACAGTTTCATTTTAGACACTACCATTCTCAAGAGGACTATCTTGATGATCTTCTGGGCCATAATCGTCTTCTTCTTCTAGATCAAAGAAGTCTTGAGATACAGATGATTTAGAACTTTCTAAAGATTTTGACTTATAGTAAGCATCATTCTCAAAGAATTTTACATCCTAAGAAACATACAATGTATGATTGATATGATCAAAACATCTATAACCTTTTTTGTATATACCATAACCAAGAAATACACATTCAATGGTCCTAAGAGACAATTTATCATTTTTGTCCGTATAAACAAAGCATTTGCACCCAAAAACTCTAATAAGGAGGAAGATTATATAGTTTTTCAAGAGAAGAAATATTTTCATTTTTGGATGAAGGCATTCTATTAATAAGATATACAGTCGTAAGAGTAGCTTTTGGCCATAAAAACTTAAGAACATTGCTGGCAATTAACATAGTTCAACATGTTTCTATGATATGTCTATGTTTTCTCTCAGTCAAGCCATTTTGTTGAGGGGTTTTGGTGCACGATTTTTGATGTAAAATTCCATTAGTTTAGACAAACTTTTGAAACTCATTTGACACATATTCTCCCCTTGAATTAGATTTAAAAATCTTAATAGTAGAGCCAAATTGATTTTTAATTATATTACAAAAGGTTACAAACTTTTCAAACACTTCTGACTTGTGCTTCAAAAGATATATCCAAGTAAAACGAGTAAAGTCATCTATAAATATCACATAATATTGAACTCCTCCCTTAGAGACAACAGGACAAGTGCCCAAAACATCATAATGTATTAATTCAAAAGCTTTGCTTGGTACATAATTTCTTTCACCAAAAGGAAGATGATGTATTTTTTTAAGAACACAACTCAATTTTTTTAACAAAGAAAAATTACACAATTTATGCATATCCAAATGTCTAAGTCATTTATGCCAAAGAGTAGCATCTTGGGCTATATTAAAAGATTAAAAATTTGGCATCACTAAACAATCCATTTTGTATAGTCCACTTTCTCTATGGCCTTGATCAATTACCTTCTTCGATAGGTGATCCTGCACCACATAATGCTTGGATGAGAAATTGATTATACAATCATTATCTCAAATTTGATCAACTAAAAGTAAGTTTAAGTTTTGCTTAGGTATAAAGCTTACGTTTTGAATTTTAAAATTTTCTTTTTCGAAATTTTCTATTTTTTCAATTTAAAGTTTTGTACAATCGGTCGTAAATACATGTTTTCCAAAGATATCATGAGATTCATTCAAGGATTTTTCACAATGAGGCATATGAAAAGAAGCACCTGAATCTAAAAATCAAGACATGCCTTAGGTGGAGAGAGCGTTTCCGAAAATGCTTGCTTTTTCTTTAAATATTTTCTCTATATATACTTTGATGTTGGTAGGCAAGACTCCTTCTTTATCTTCCACGGCTCCTACATTTCCAAATTTTCTTCGAAGAGGATAAGTTGTTTTGATATGCCCACTTTTCTTGCAATAGTGACATATGATGTCCTTGGTTGCCATGGTCCCATGGGTTTCTTGTTTGTCCCTTCAAAAATTTTCACATGCGGAGGCTTATACATCTTCATATTAGTTCCCGGTTTGGAGGCGGCAAGAACGACTTTTTTTGCAACATTGATATTTTTGAACATTGTTTCCTCCATAACAAGATCGACAAAAAATGAGTCTCCTTTTGGTCTAGGTTTTCTATGTATTAAGTTTGATCTAATATTTTCAAATTCGTCTCTTAAACCACGCATAAACAAAAAGAAATATTGATTATTGAAAAACTCTTTAAATTCATCCAATTTTTGAAGTTTTTCGAATTTATCAAAACTTCTAAGTTGAGTCAATAATTCCGAAAACTCATTGATAGTCTCTAATGCTTAAGTTCTCTTGCTTAAGCATTATCATCATTTCCATTAAATCGATTTGGAAAACAAAATCATCTTGAGTGTGAAGCTTTTTCAAGTATTCTCACGTTTGAAAAGTACTTTCGAAAACACTAATTTTATTTCTAAGTTTTTCATCTACATTTTGATAAATAATCTAAGTTATTTTAGCATTCATCTTTTTCCAAATTTTAGACCTTGCTTATATTTTTCATGTGCTTTAACAATATCATCATCATCCAAACCATCAATGTCTAAAATTGGTTCTTTGATTGTACAATCAATATAATCCCAAAAATCTTTTGATAAAAAATACTTTTTTATAGTCCTTGCCCGACTTTGATAGCATTTTGGGTCAAGAAAAAGTTTTATACTTACCTCAATTTTGGAGTGATTTCACGAAATTCGCAATCTTGACACTTCTCAATGTGCTCGAAATCTTCAATACGAGGCTCTAATACCATGTAAATAATTGTTGATAATCGAATGTTGAATCGTCAATGTTGCAATTCGTCAAATCGCCAAGATCTCAAATCATCCGAATATGGATGTTACACATAAAGAACACAATAGGAGATAACAAGAGTCCCAAACAATGAAGTCAAATAACAAACAAAGATTGTGTATGACAACATAATTTATTGATAAGAGAGAGCGATATTTATAAAGGAAGTTACATGGCAAATAAGAGAGGAAAGGAGCAGCCAAAGGAAGGTTGTTGTGCCCAGTACAGTGTAGCCGTTGGAGGCAGCTGGCCTCCAATGACTAGTTGATGTACTGACCACAGGCCCTAGTGGCCTGGGCTAGTCTCAACCCAAACACGAGCCCTAATGGCCCGTGTACCTATTACATTTAACAGATATACCGCCTCTCTTCCTTTGAGCGTTGATCGCCTCTCTCCCTTTGAGCGTTTGCCTGCCCTAGAAGATCATCGTGTGCCTCACCGGCCTCTACCACCTCCAGCAAGCTCCAGTGCAACTCAATTTTCCTCCTCGAGTCCTCCCTCTCCTGTATCCCCGACCGCCTTCCTCAAATGGTTTCCCATGATGGTCACCTCCGACATTCCTCTAGTAAGCGTTGGGGTGTGTGCACACATCATCAAAATCGTATCGTATTGCTGGATCCATGATACAGGCATATCGTAGTATATCGTACTTTAATATTAAAAAAATAAAAAATATTTAAAAAATCAAGAAAAATTAGTAAAAATAAAAAAAAATCAGAAAAAATCTTGTAATTGCTTTAAATTCATATAATGCAAAGTTTAGTACAGATTGAGCATTCAACATTGAATAATTGCATCCAAATTTGCATATTTTGAGTAAAAAAAATGAAATACATTTACATTTTACAAATTATAATCAGGATCATCAACTAAATAATCTTCATCTTCTCCTTGCTGAAGATCCTCATCATCATCATCAGCAACACCTTCTGCTTGGAAATCAAATTCCTCATCTTCTTGATACTGTTGTTGCACTCCTTTCAAATTAATCCATGTAATGTCTTCTTTAGTTAGGAGGACATTTTCTTCACTATCTTCTATAATCCAATCTTCTAATATATCAAAATTATCCAAACTTATTGGATCAAATTGGCTTTCTTGTCTATTTACTTTTTTTTAATTGCCTACAACAAAGAAAGATAAGCAATTAGTAAATAATATTAACAATTGAAGTCAAATAATTTATTGAATTGAACATTTTAGTACTAACTACTAAGTAATACAACGTTACCTTTCACGAAGGCGCATGTTACAACGAATAAAAACTAAATCATTCAATCGCTTATGTTCCAACTTGTTGCGCTTTGTTGCGCTTTTTTGTATGGATGTGGACACTCCAATTCATTTCACAACCAGTTGCACTATAGGTTTGACTCAAAACTTTGACTGCAAAATCCTTAAGGTTCGGACAATCAGTTCCAAACCTATTCCACCAAACATATGTAGAAAAAGACAAACATTAGAGACATAATCCATAATAATATAAGATGTATTGATTTAAGAAACTTAAATACGAAGATAAACAATTTACCTGAATGCATAGTAGTGCGGTTGCGAATTGCTAAAGGCAAACCCATCAAGTGAAGATCATTATCATAGATCTCCATCTCTCAATGTATAGCATCTACTCTGCTCTCATGAGGGACTAATCTATTTATGCAATCAATGATGCCTCGATTAACCTCACCGTCCCTTTTGAAGCTTGCTAAGTACTTGAATGATGGGTTTAGATAATATGCTGCTGCATGAATAGGCTGATGCAATTGTTTATTCTATCTATTATCAAAATTTTTTCACACGGGCACATAATCTCTCTTTTTTCCATTAAAATTATTTCTAATGGCTTTTTTTTGCCTTATCCATGGCTTCATAAAGGTAGCCCATAGATGGTTTCTCCTCGCTATAAGCCAATCTCAAAACCTTTACTAATGGACATGTAATCCTTAACAGTGTAACACATGCATTCCAAAATATACTCCTAAAGACTGTCTCGGAAATCTCATTCAACTTTCAGTTTCTTCTGTTTTGAGGCAACTCTGCAAATTGTTGCCACTCATCTGAGGAGAACATTTTCTTCAATGCTTACTTTTGTCTCACAATACTCTGTACAGTTAAGAAGTTTGTTGCAAACTGAGTTGTAGCTGTTTGAAGAAGCTCTGCACCTTTTGTATATCTCCTCATCATACATAAAACAAATGTATGTTGTAAATGCATTTTGTGATATCTTGGCAATACTCAGTTGCTGCCTTTATCTCATCCATTTCACCAATATCCTCAAGAATGAGATCTAAACAATGGGCTTGCTCCACATGGTGTCCTGTAGAAAGTCCCATAAGTATCAGCTAACTCCTTCCCAACTGCTTTGTAGTTAGTTGCATTATCTATAATCAATTGGACTACATTCTCTAGCCCAATCTCGCATATCACCTTATCAAATTCTTATCGTAGGATCTCCGCAGTGTGCCTCTCCTCTGATATGTCTAGAGATCTCAAAAACATAAATTCTTTAGGACTGTAGATAAGAAAGTTTAGCAAGGTCCTTCCTTGCCTATCTGTCCATCTATATGCCATGATAGTGCAACCTGTCTCTTTCTATAACTCTCTCAAAGTCGAACAGTATTCTTCTACTTCAATGATGGTTTTATCTAAAATCTTTCCTCTCAACTTCTGATAGGAGGGCATCTTGTATTCTGGACCAATGTTAACAATTGCATCTGCCATTGCTTGAAAATGAAAACTGTTTGCTGCATTAAATGGAATGCATGCATCATAAAACCATCTGCCCACTACAAGGTCATCAATTAATTGTTCAGAAGCCATAGCAGCATGAATTCTAGGTTGAGCACACGGTGTAGTGGTAGGAAGAAAAAATAAATGTATGCTAGAAGCAACTTTTCCTCTACTGCTTCCTAAACTTCCTCTTCCACCACCTCCAAAGTCTTCAGCAACCCTCTTTCCCCTGCTAGGTGCTCGCGAACTGCTATGATCAATATTTGTTCTGGCATCTGAAGGCAAACTATCAGTGAATCTAAATCCAATAGCATCATCATCTTCTTCAAACATCTTCAAATCATCCTTTTGTTGTTTCCTCTCTTGTATACTCTCTATCATTTGAAGACATTGCCATTTAATGCCTTTTGACAAACTTCTAACTCTGCCTGTGCAAGGAGCAACTTCTTTACTAGTCCCTGCTAGGTGGTGTTTCAACCGTAAAATTCCATCACTAACCACCCTCTCACAAAATAAACATATGATCTTTAATCTGGAACCCTCAACTGGTGTACCCCACTGCCATGCCGGATCATCAGAACGAGAATGGGAGTCTCTACCACCCCTTCCTGCCATCTCAATTAGGACTTTAATTCAATCAAAAACCTAAAAATAAAAGCACTTCGTAAATCTCCAATCTTTAAATAACACTCAAATAGAGTGTCTCTCACTTCATGAATGCAATAAAAATCATATCCACACACTTTAATAACTTCATATTTTGTCATTCAAAAAAAGAAAAATACAAATAACACAAAAAAACAACAAATACAAAGGAAAAAATGAAGAAAAACATTAAAAATATACCAAAATCCGAGTTAGGAGGCTTGCACGGACACCGTAGAGCACATTTTTGGAGCCTTGAACACCAAAGAGGCCAAGAACCACGTTAGGGGAGCTTGGGGAGCTCTGAACAAATCAAGGAAACCCGCAAAACACGGGTTTCCGTTCTGTCAGGCATATCGCTCGTATCATACGATACGGGCGATACGCTCTGTATCATGCGATATGGCCCGTATCGCACGATAGAGAGCGATATTCTTTGTTTTACGATACACTATGGTGTACGATACGTACGATACGGATAACACTGGTCAAAATAGCCATTCTCCCACCCACCGCTCCCATAATCAACACCACCCCTTCCAAATCCACGTCCTTTGCCACCTCTTCCTCATCCTCTCTAAACCTTAACAACCTCAGCGAATGTAAGTAGCTTGGAGGGAAGCTTGAATGGGGGCTTGTGGTGGTAGCATAGGCTCCGACTTCTTCTCTGGAACGACCGATTTAGCAATGGTGGAGGCTAGGAGATCGAAGAAGGGAATGCCTATCTCTTTCACCTTCTTCTTCCTCCTCAAACCCTTGATTTATGCTTGCCGGGGTCTCCATCAAAGAGGAACCCATCTTAGTCTCCACACACACGAGAGAGATGTCGAATGACTAACGGGACTCTATCCACCACGACCATATTGGGCCCTTTCTCCACCTTTGTAGCTCCTGCTTTCGACGCCAAATCCCCTATTCTCATTCCCATATGACCTGCTCTCCTTCTTGAATGATCGACTCACGTCCTCGTAATCCTTCCCTTCTCTGCCATCATTTACTTGATTATCTCCCCTTCGTTACCATAAGCTCAGTTTTCAGTCTCAAACTTCTGATCATCGTGAAAGTCCTGCCCTCGCGCCTACCGTTTCCTCCGTAGATACCCCATATCTCTACTTATTGAATTCCTCAACTTCATTCGGATCTTCACAATAGGTATTGTAATCATTATGAATCACGTGCAATTGCTTGTCAAATCTCGTGCATTTCTTCATGGTAGAGTTTGAATCCGATGGAGCAATTGCAAAGGCGGGGTTGTTGAGAGCTTAAGCGGTAATGTCTGCAATACTCTTAAAGATGACGTCAATGGCCTTGCCGACAGACTCGAGAGACTCATGCACCATCGATGTGCCTGTCTCGAGCGACATCGGGAGGTTCGAGGTGACCGCACGAGCCTCCTGGGTAAGCCCGATGCGGAACTCGTCGAGATCTTGGCAGTAAGTCTTGATCATCTCCTCCGATTTGGTTGTGATCGTCTTGAAAAGCGATCCGAAGTTCCATCCTCCTAACCCCGTTGTCGTTGTCAACTCTCCGACGTCTGCCAACTGCAAATCCTGAATAGGGTTCTCTCCCCCCTGATTCCTCTTCCATTTCCTCGTTCCGAGGCTTGTCGGAGAATACATATTTAAAGAAATCCATCTCTCTCTCTCTATTTCTCCACGTGTGTGCAGGGGAATCACAACCTCAACCACAACTATCACCATCCCCATCGAACCACCAAAAACCACCAACACTAAATAAGCGGAGCCGTTGGTGCCTTTTTTGACCACCATTCATTAAGCCGCACCATTAGATGCACCGTCATTATAGAGTGGACCATCAAATCAACTCTCATACCATATAAGAAAATAGGTAAGTTTGAACAAATCTATATATAAAGCAGCCATGAAGGGCTTAAGGTTATTGAATACACGAGGAGTATTTATAGAGAGAAGAATGAAAGCCCGTAGTTGTGTTGCTGAAGTCCCAATGGCTATTTTACTAGACGTTGGGTCCCCTAGTGTCCCTGATGGCCCAAGTGGCCCTAGCCTAGGTGGCTTGGGTCCGTTGGGACCTGATTTCAAACACAAACTTATGGGTCCTCTTGCCCCAATCCTATTTCATTTTAACGGGATTTGCATCTCTTTAGTTCCTGTGAAGATAGGTCATAGAGATGTATGTGATAGCATTTAGCATCTTTAAGCTTTTATAATGGAAAAGCACGGAAAATGGAGTAGGGGTTTTATATGCTTGCAAATATGAGAAATAAAGAAAAAATACATTGTTTTCTTTTTAAATAAGAACAAATACGATGATCGAATTTTGGTTACCCATATTTTATTGGTTTTGGATAAATGTTACAAGTCCTAGCTAGTAGAGACTAGAGATTGTTTATATATTTATGGATGCAAAAGGAATTTATTTCCCGAATAAAATTCAAATGCATTACCTTAAGGACATAGCCATGCCAAAATCAGCAACACAATCTGATATTATTACCTCCTAGATTGTTGTTATTGAAAATCAAACAGCCATACAAAGATACCAGGCATTATGAGAAAACAATAATGAGTCATCATTTACAGGTCAATACTGTGGATGGTCGTACATGAGGGGTATGGAAGAAAAGTTGAGTGTTTTGAGCACTAAAGGTTAGAAGGTTAAATTATTGTAATATATTTATCATATAATTGTGTTAGTAGTTAATTTTGATTGACTATATGATAATTCAAAGATCGTGGTAAAAATTGTTGCACTTCAAGCACGTGACATTATTTACCATCAATAGAATCTCATAGATTTCTACCATACTTAAAAACTAAAAAGTAACACAAAATTGCAAATTTGCCATGAAAAGTGAATATGTTATCTTCACAAAGTGCTGATCCTTGAACATGGAAAAGCATTGATCTGAAAATGAAAAAGAGCTCATCTATCTAATCATTCCAAATCAATAGGAGCATAAAATGAATCAACAATTAATATATTTAATACAAAAGACTTTGTTGTGTATTCCTTTCTCAGTTGCTCTTAGCAGCTTTATGTCTGGCTCGAGCAGTTGTTAAGCTTTCATGTAGTGCATGATCATATTGCTATTATCAGAATATTCATTGTTCTTATATGTTTCTATTTACTATAGGACACAACTTGTGGAAATTTTTGGCAACCTGAAAGAGAAACCTGATGTTACTACCCTATTAACGGTAATTTCAGTTCTTATCATGCTTTTTATTATAACGCATAATCTTGTTTTGAAGTTCAATCTTCATCTAATGCATAATATACAAATTTACCTATCAATTGCTCCATGTAACATATTCATTGTTTTTTTTATTATCTGAGCTCTATGCACCTGCCCGGATGCAGCTTGAATAGTAATGAACATCCCAGTTAATAAGTGGAGAGGAAATCCTGTTTGTGAGAAGCGGCTGAGTTCATTAGGAGCTCATGCTGAGGGTACTAGAATAGAGTATGGTAAGCCTGCGCCTTTTGGCTGCAAATCATCATTAAAGTCGAGACATACTTTGGGAAGGCAATCTCGATCCTAGTTATATAAAACAGGTATGCAGCGTAAAAATTAGTGGTAACTAAACTGAAGCCTCTGTATGTGTGTGTTTGTGTACACTCACGTGTATGCTTCTATATCTTCAAATTGGATGCAGAAGAATGATCTAGAAAGATGAAGGATAAATAGATGTTACAAACTGAAAGAAGTGAACAGCATAAGTATATTTATATAGAAAATAAATCTGTCTGTCGAGAACCAAAAGTGAAAACAAAATTAGGCGTTACAAAAGATTGGTGAACTAATTGCAATAACAGGAATGCAGTCATGAATTAGAGAAAATTGAAGATTTTGGAGTTGATGTCAGTGAGTTTAATTTACCCATCAGAAGCAGAAGGAAACCTCTTTCTCGTTGCTTACCAAATATAGGTGAATTCTTTACAGGCATTGGCCGAAATAAAATGAAGAATCGGATTTATCTTCAACCAGTTGTGCAAAATGTGATGGTCTTTTATTGCAAAAATGTGCTTAGTTGCACACAACTACTTTTAGTCCAACTTGTCCTGAGGCCAGAGATCCAAATTCGTCCCACTTATGCTGTTGTCTTTTACACCTCATTTACATGGGTGTGTCTGACAGATTTCCTAAAAGGATTAGATGATCCCTAGCAGTCCATGTCTTGACGGTCTTTTCTTTGTCATAATTTAACGTTTAGATTGATGTTTAATGATTCTTTTCTGCAATTTGAAGGCATTACACAAAACTCTTGAATTTGAGGATGAATTGGCTGTGAAATTTGGTGGAGGCAAAGCCAGCTCTCTAAGTAAAGAAATTGGAGCAGATGTTGATGATCCTGATAATGAGAAAGGGGAGGATAGTAGCCAGACTGTGTCAGACATACGCAAGAAGTATGAAAAAAAGCTAGCTGTACACCATGGAAGCGGAGCTGATTCTGTAAGCTCAAAAAAATTTGGGATATTCTTTTCCTAATCTGAGTTTATTGTAACTCATCAGCTTGCTGTATTACAACAGGAAAGTGAGAATGCCCGAGAATTGTCTATGACTGGAGCAGGGGTATGCAACTCTGCTTTAATACTTTTACATCAAACAACAGACATCATTTTCACTGTTCTCTTCTTTAATGGCGTGTTACGTGTAGCTATTGTTTGTTCAAACTTTAGTATTAGGCCAAGTGTTCTTTATAAATTTTTTTTGAAATAACAGTACCTTTAACTTGCAAAACCACTGGCAAATAATACTGTCTTTGCAGTTCAATTTTCGTGGCATCATTTCGTCGTGTTTTGAACCCCACTTAACTGTATATGTTGAATTGGAGGAGAAAGCCTTGATGGAAAGTGTGGAGAAACATGTCCAGGTATTTTGCAGGATTCAGAAGCTCTATTAATTATTTGAGTTCCTCACCTTTTACCAAGTACTTGACACTTCTTTTTTCATTTTCTCCTTTTAACTTTTCACTAGGATGAAACATGGGAAACAGAAGAGGGCAGTCAAACTAACGTTCTCTCAAGTAGCACTCAAGTAAGTTATATTATGTTCATATTTCTGCCTTCTGATAAGCCTTTGTATCTTACACTTTCTTTTATGTAGAAAGGGTGTATTGGGATATGTTCCCATGCTCTGTCATGTTTTTCGTACTAACAGTTCTAACTTAGTCTGCAGGGGTTTCATTTCTCTTCATGTGTCTTGAGTAATTCTAAAAGGAAAAACGGATGGTCTCTAAGAGGCTTGTTTCTGTATGTGGCGAATCCTTCATCTACTCTTTCAATTTTCTGCAGGTATTTTTGATAATTAGGAAGAGCTTGAAACGATGTACTGCTTTGACCAAGAATGAGACATTGTTCAACTTATTTAAGGTGCATATGCAGCTTCCTTGTTATTCTTCCTATGCAGTGGTGCTTTGTTCTTTTTCCCTATACAAACACAAAAGAATGCCTATGAATAACCTTCAAAATTTTCACTCGATTTATGTTCCCCTTGAAACGAGTGTCAGTTGGTAAACCATTTTTGCTTGTTTCTGTCCGTATCTTTAGAATAGGTACTTATTGTATAGTTAGGGATCCATTTTTTATGCCTATACAGATGCAACCATGATCAAGAGTTATTTATTCTGGTTTGTCATAAATTAGTACTCAAGATTTGTATTGCCTACCATTCTATCACCGTCATTTTAATAGTGAGCACGATACATTTCCATAAATATTGCTCATTTCAATACCCTCACAACTGAACTGGTTGCTGTGCTTTGTTCAGACGCTTTTCACTTTGTAATTTGATATCTTAAGATTACATAATGGACGGAGAACCAGAATTAGGACTGGTCCACTTGAACTAAGTAGACTGCTGTGTTTTGGTTCAAAAGTCTGACTCCATCTTGAGGTAGTTAATAGCAGTGACGAGCAGAATTTGGGATTTGCAAGAATTATATCCTTTATGAGGTCCTAATACCTGTTACCATATGCTATAGGGAATGGTTTGTTTCCTGAGATTATTATACTCCTTACATTTAAAAAAGTGGAATAATTTGTTATAAGATTTATTATAGGCCTTGACTTGTTTTGTAAGATTTCCTACAGTAGACACTTTACATAAAATACAAACACCTTAACTAAAAATAGAATGGCTTGTCTCACAAGGCATTATAAGTACTAGCGAGGCTTGTTTTGCAAGGTTTATTAAGTACTATTAAGGCCATTTAGCAAGGCAAGGGTAAGGTGGGGTAGGGTGTGAAGCTATGCTTTGCTAGCTCTCAAATAAGCTACAACTTAATCCTCCAGGACTCCTTTGGCCAAGTTCCCTGTACCTTCAGCTCATATTTTATACGACCATAATCTATTGTTCGGTTCTACCTTGCCAGAAATCCAAGGTTCCACATAACCTACCGTTCTATGGTATGGTAGCAAGACCAATAGGGGATTGACAACATTGCCCTCTATGTGCATTTAAACAGTCATTTTGCTGTTATTCAGCCTTTTCTGATATTTTTTCCTTACTTTCAAAATTTAGCACTTTGATGTCATATGACCTCATTTTGGTTTCTTTATGAAGCACTGCTTCTAATAGAGATCATATTCTGCATTACAAGTTGATGATAATGCACAGTGTAATAATGAGCAACTCTATATTTTGTCCTTTTCAACAGGTATTTCACAAGATTCTTAAAGCATATGCATCTAAGCTCTCTGCTAGATTGCCTAAAGCTGGTACAGGAATTGTTGCAGCCGCGGCTGGCACTGATGGACAAATTAAGGTCCGGATATCTAGAGTACCTTTCTCTTTTCTTGTCTGTCCAACAAGCTTTTTTATGTTATGAGTGCTTATTCCTTATGTAACGAAATTTGAATATCTGGCAGATTTCAGACAGAGATGAGCGAGTGATATGCTATATTGTGAACACAGCAGAGTATTGTCATAAGATGGTATATTGTCGAAACCCCACTTTTCTATTGTTAATGTAATTTAATAGCATCAGTGACGCCTTGTTACTATTTTGTATTGAACTTCCTTGGCCTGGATCCTAAATGTGTGTGTCCTCTTATTATTCTTTTATAACTCTGTTGCATGTAAACCTGATGCGCTGGACTTCAAACAAGAAAGCATGATAAAAATTGCTTGGATGGTTGTCTATCATCTATATGTTGGTCTCTGATGGGTGGGTAATGCCATTATATCGAGTTGTCCAGGTTTTTGCATATTTTGAGAACTAAGTGCTTCCAACCTTACACTTATTGTTTCAAAAAAATTTTCTGAACTATTTGAACTGAAGCATATCATTCCACTATTTTCAAGGTTTTTGCCTATGTTGTTTCTTAATGAGGTGGTTTGGACTTGGTATCTATGACCACCAACAAGTTCGTTAGAAATAAAATCTTGCCTTTTCTGTTACTGTGATTTAGTTTACAGAAGAACTGAGCATCACACTGCAGGACTGGAATAACATAACATTTAAGATGCAATTCTTTTTCAAGTAATATGCAATCCATATTGATAAAAGCACCACAAGCAACATTGTTTTGCTGGTTGTATGAAAATTCATGTACTTGATTTGATGTTTTTCTTACTGCCTGCTTCTCTACTTTTATGAAAGGATATGCTGACTTTGTAATGCACGTCAAGATCAATATGGTCTATCTATCTATCTATCTATCTGCTTTTTACACATGAAAGTTGCTGACTACCTAGCTCTCACATGTTTTTCATTCAATGTGCTTTTGCTGTTGAAACAATAATATCTATCGTTGGGATTAAACGACTTCCGGTAAATGCATTATTAGTATAGTATATATTATTTATTAGGGAGAAAGCGAGCTGAATACTAAGTTGACCTTTCCTGGATAAGCTTCCCCTTTATTTTTGTGAGCTTACACTGAATTTTCATGATGTGTTTTCAGTCTGGGGAACTTGCTGACAGTATTGCTAAGATAATTGATTCACAATTTGCAGAGAGTGTGGATATGTCCGAAGTCCAGGTAATCACTAAAGCATGTGTCAGACCATATGCAAATGCATATTCAATATTATATGCATGACAATCTGTTGGTTTACAGGATGAGTTCTCAGCAGTAATCACCAAATCATTAATGACATTAGTTCAAGGTCTGGAAACAAAATTTGAAGCTGAAATGTCTGCCATGACACGAGTTCCTTGGGGCACAATTGAAAGCGTTGGTGATCAATCAGAGTGAGTGGCTAAACGTTTGTGTTCTTTCCATCCTTTTCATGTTTATTATTGTTTTCCTTGGATCCTTTACATGTACAAAATTTTCAGATGAGCTGTATGTAACAAGTTGACAATGTAGGTATGTCAATGGAATAAATGCAATCCTAACAACCAGTATTCCGGTGCTCAGGAACCTTCTTTCTCCAATATATTTTCAGTTTTTTTTGGACAAGGTTTGTAACTGTTGCAATGATGCCTGTTTTCCGATCTCTTTTACAAAGTTTGAAACTTTTGTAGAATTTCCCTTAGATGAAAGGTGTCATTATCCTGGTTATCCTAAATATTTTTCTCCCACCTGATATAGCATGATGTATTTCCTTCTATAGAAAAAAAAGATGCAATTTAATCATGTGCATGTCATGTTGAAACATGCTTAATGTCATATGTGCTTTAACAGAAATGAAGAAACTTGTGACGTGCATGTCAGTTTAATCGTGATGAGATCAGGAAGTTCCTAAAGAAATAAGAAGGTTATAATATCAGCCTTCATGACATGCTTTGTTTCAAGTACACTCTGGATCATAACATGCTGCTTTTGACAAGACATTTAAACCTTGCATGCGGTATCTTTGGATCATGTAAATATTGTCTCCTCCTCTTGCAATGAATAGCCCATTCTCATCAAGGAAAGAGGGTGCGTCCACACACATGCACACTAGCACAAACTATCAATGTGCTGATATGTACTCAATCATGTTGCTTTCTAGCCGAAAGAGAGCAGAGCTGCTATCAACAATAAAAGGGAAGAATAAACGGCCAATTCCTCTTTTTTCATCCTGACTACATCTATATGGTTACTTGTTAGAAAAATGCATGGAGAGTGGTACTGCTTGAGTGCATGCACTCATGTACAACATATACACACATATGTGTGTGTATATGTGTGTATGTATCTATATACGCATATATGATGAGTGGTTATTGAATACGTATGTGCTCTATATTGTAGCAAAAGAATGCAGCATAAAGTGCTTTTTTTCGTTAAAGTTACAATAGATGTTCTCAATTCTCCAGAACCTCAGAACTGATCGCTCTTTTTTGATAAGTTCACTTGATTCATCATTCATGTACATGTTCAAAAGTTGATAGTCATGGGAAGAATGCATATTGTAGTTAATTATATAGTTTTTTAGCACTTTAAGCACATACATAAGGTTAGTTTCTAGGCAAAATGCATGATACTAGATTGATAATGCAGAAGTTCATTGCTCTCAAGTATACCAGATAAGGATAATGCAAGTTCTAAATCTGAACCTATATAGCCAAAACCATCATCTACCAATCAAAAACATCACTGGTACTGCCAAAACCATCAAAAAACCTAAATATTTGTATAAGTAGGTGATTTTGGTGGTGATGGCAGCACTTTTTGACCATTATAGGATGGTTTCCACTAATGGAGTAGTGGAAGGCAGTGGAGGACATTTGCCAGTGGTTGAAGCGGCGATGAGGGGATTGAATACCGCACTCAATTAAGCACAATCCATGGCTTATATATATGAGTGCACAGTATGATGCACATGTATGCACATCTCATTGATGTACAACAATCTTATAATCTTACAAGAGAATGTATGATGGTGCACAAGCACGTGTGACGATTTACGAAGGAACGAAGAATTTCTTTGAAGTTAACAAAACATATTCAAGATAAATTACCTTAGTGTATGTTATTTGCGGATGACATTGTGTTACTTGATGAGTGTAAGAAAGAAGTCAATAGGAAATTGAAACAAAGAGAGAAATATTAGAAAGAAAAGTCTTTCAACTTAATAAAACAAAGATAAAATATATGGAATGCATGTTTGATTATTTGGTTACTTCGGATGACATAAAAATTAAGATTGACACATATTATATCCCTCGTAAGGAATGTTTTAAATACCTAGGGTTAGTTATTAAGACCGATGGGAAAAATTGATGATGTGCATAGAATTAGTGTAGGTTGATTAAAATGGAAAGATGCACCAGGTATTCTATGTGACAAGAAGATATCATTAAAATTTAAAGATAAATATTATAAAGCAACAATTAAACACTCTACGCTATATGGTTCTCGATTTTGGTTAATTAATCATGAAATGTACAAAAGGCATTTGTGACAGCAACGGGATGATGGTATTCCTTATGCTCTCTCTCTCTCTCTCTATATATATATATATATATAAAGGAGTACCACCATCCGATCGCTCTTCATGGATGATCTGAGATGGCACTTGGTGGGGCAGTTAATCATATGTACAAAAGATATCAATGACAGAAATGAAGATGCTGAAGTAGATGTGTAGTCACACAAAAAAAGGCCATATAGCTAAGGAGGTTATTATGAGAAAATTGGGAGTGACAATAGGGATCAAATGAAGCTCTAGTAAAAAGGTCCGAAAGAAGGTATAAGAAATTATATGGTGAAAATGTTAAAAGAGGAAGAGAAAGATCACAAAAGTATTGAAAGAAAACAATAATGAAGATAATTTTATATTGAATTAACTATTAACATGGCATGGGATCGAGCTCCATGGAAACAAAGATCCATGTAGCCGACCCCATCTAGTATGGGAAAAGGCTTTGTTGTTGTAGTTTTCTTATACCTTTTCCTTTTTGTTTTCCTTGATCAACCCTAATCCTAATTGCCCTTTTGAAAAGCTTTGTTTCCCTTGTAGCTACCAAGTCATTACATCAACTTTGTCCTCCAAATCAAAACATACCTTTGACCCTGACTTAACAGCTAGGATGTATTATGAACATGAACATTCTTTCTTTTCATATAAGAGAGGTCTTTGATATGGTGACTGGCCTCACCTTTAAAGCACTGTAGTAAGTATTAATACAAGGGTCATCTCGTTTGGCCTCAATGATAGTTCTCAGCCTTGTAGTACTCTTTGAAAAGAAAACCTGAAAAACCTGAGACACTAAAAGATCAAAGGAAAACCTAAAAAATCTCAAATACCAGGAATATACACTAATTATAGGAATCAACTAAAATAAGATTCACAATAAGTTGAGAAACTACATTACGTTGTATATATATATATGAAATTGGCACTGGGTGTATATTGCGTATTGCACGACACTGTACATATCTGTATGCCCCCATACAGTATTGTATCATAAGATATAATATGATACTTGGGTGTTCTATTACACCTTGATGCATCTTATTGGAAAACTATTGATACGGTACTTATCTTGTGAAACGACTTTAAGGGAGACTGTAGGTTCCCTTGCCAATGGATACTTCCTCATTCCTGCATCTACCTTTTCTCCTCAAATGAGCAAAGCCCCAACACTTTTCATTTAGCTTGTTAGCATGAGGTTGAAAACCATTGCAAGTGCTTTGGGACTTGATTCACACTCGAAGTAGATACATACCAACTGAATCATGAAGAGAGACCAAAACACAACAATCACTCAATCAGTAAGATTCAAAGAGTAAGGCATACAATAAAGAAAGAAAGGCAATCTAATTGGTTACACAAAAGATGACCAAGTAGTGTTTGGATTGATTATTTAGTGCCTGCCCGCTACTGATTTAATTTTTTAAAATTTGCCATGATTTCCTATGCAAGGAGGGCTTTCTTTTCTATGTGCATAAAACTTACTTACCCAATCCTTGATGTACTTGTACACTGGATGCCTGGACTGCTTGAAATGCTTCGCATGTGCTTCAACAATGAGCAATGCCCTACAAAGGTGCTTTGGCACTAAGCAAGCATTGGTAGAACCCTGTGCCTCACCTTATAGAGGTGATAGGTAGTTGCAAGGCTTTGAGCCCAAGTGAGCAGAACCCTAAGGAGCGTTCATGCGCTCAGGTTGGACTGCCAAAATGGGGCATGATGTGAATTTTTCCTTTAAGACAAGGCAGCCCTAGTGTTCTGCCTCAGGGGACACGATTTTGGTGTCCTGGCATGTGCAGCCTCGTATGTATCTATAGTTTATGTTTTTCATAGTTGAAAGTGATCCAACTTTGACCTAGAAAGAATTTAACTCATCATGCCGACTGTCATGACTAAGATTGTTATAAGCCGAAGTTTCAAGCATTGAAGGCTTCATTGCATGGACAATGCTCTTCCCCAGTTTATTAAATTTTCCATTAGAATGTACATCTAAAAGTACCAAAGAGTAACAAATAACCACTCCTTGGTGGCACAATATAAAAGAAAATGTATGTATCTTTCGTCTGCTATAGTACATTTATTTATTTATTTCTGGCTTTATCTAACATTGGGCTAAATATGGTGAATGCCTAGTGCACTGAATCTGAGTGGTTCAGATTTCAATGTCACTTTTGAGATAACATGGTTACTTTTGAGGTTGAAAATGTTAGTTTCTTGTTAATAAACCTTTTATATATTCATGTCTCTTACTGCCATGTCCTTGTTTCTCAGTTTTGTTTATTTTACATCATTACCCAAGTTTATCCTCATGTCTTAGAACCATTACAGCTAATATGATGTACCGCTAGTATCTACTCTTTTTACTTTACACTTTCTACAGAGACAGGAAGAGAGAAGCTCGTATTTACACTAACCAAATATACATTTGCTGCCACTGTTTCTGTTGGAACATGATGAGGACGTTTGCAAATTTTGTGCTAAAATTTGCTGTTCTGCTCTGCATGGTTCATGCTGGCAGTTTCCTGGGATCAGTTTACATGAAATATTGTTTTATCTATCTTATTAGCATTATAAGTAACTAGCGGAATCAATTCATGGCAGTTAGCTGCATCTTTGGGCCCACGCTTTTATCAAAATATATACAAATGCAAGCAGATATCTGAAACTGGTGCACAGCAGGTAAAATGGCTATTTTGGAATGTTTTCCCTCCATAGACTTGCAGTATTTGGTGGCTTGATCATGTTTTCTTATTTGCAAATTATTCAATGTATGCCTATATGTTGATTATTGTATATTCTATTAAGTATATATTAGATGCCTGCATGCTTGAGAGAGGGCACATTTGTACCATGATGATCTTGAAAGTTACAGGTTCACTAGAAGTTCAATGGTGGAAACACTAATCACATCAGGCATTCATGTTTGTCTAAAAATCTTTTTTCTATTTCCCCTTCAAAAATTTTAATTCACTTAAATTCTTTTTCTACAAAGAGTTCTGTTGCAGATAAAATCAGAGCAGGTCAAACAAAAATAAAACCAGCTAAAACAAATGGTCAGAAATAAAAGCTAGTTTATATATTTTGGAGGTTGCACCAAGTAATGCTTGTGGCTGGGTACCTGATGTGGTTAGATACTGAAAGAGGTAGAGTTGATTGAAAGTATTAGAGAGGATGGTGTTGATTTTCCTTACAAAATATTGCAGCAGAATATTGTGAATACAAGAGGAGATGGAGGAGGAAGGGGGATCAATGGCTTGTTTGCTGCCGGCTACTTCTCTCTCTCTCTCTCTTTGCTTTCTTTCACACACACAAAAAACTCTCGGTAACGCTAGTGGGTTTACAATTTATAATAAAGAAACTTAAAAGACTGAAATGGCCCTATACTAAAGATATTCTTTCTGATAACTCCTCTTGGATCCAGACTTGAATAGATCTAAATGGGTCTAGATCCAAGTCTGTTTCTTCAACATGCCCCCTCAGGGTGTATGATACTAGTTACTCCCAACTTGCAAAGAGCTCTCTTTAAACCTATTGTAGTAATTTACTTTGTCAATATATCTGCTACTTGGTCATCCGAGTGTACGTGTATGAGTTTGAAAACACCTTGAGTGATCTTCTCTCTAATGAAGTGACAATCTATTTCAATGTGTTTAGTTTTCTCATGATATCCTGGATTCAAAACGATTTATATGGTTGTCTTACTATCTGTGAAGAAATGGATAAAAGTATTTGCTCCTATGCCGATATCCTTCATGAGAGATAAATCCATAGGCCTTGATACATACCATGTGCAATAGCTCAATATTCAACCTCTGCACTCGACCTTGCCACCACAAATTGTTTTACTTTTCCAAGAGACAATGTTTCCACCTACACATACGAAGTAGTCAAATGTAGTTTTTTTGTCTTCTATTGACCCAACTCAATCAACATATGAGAAAACTTCAATATCCAATGATTGATTAGGCGTATAAAGGATTCTGTGAGTTACTGTAGATTTAAGATATGAGATTATGTGGAACACTGCATTAATGTGATGCCTTGTTGGAACGTGCATCCACCTATCCACCTGCTAACATAACTCACGACAAAACTAATATGAGACCTTGTGATGGTGATGTATATTAACTTATCTATCAATAACTCACGACAAAACTAATATCAGGCCTTGTGATGGTGATGTATATTAACTTACCTATCAATCGCTAATATTTATCAGTATCTTCATATAATTCTTCATCTCTATTACTTGCCTTTTTATTTGATTCAATGGGTATAACACACGCCCGATATTCCAACATCTTTGTTTCTTCCAACAAATCCAAGATGTATTTCCTCTAGCATACAAATATTTCCTTATTACATCTTATCATTTCTATGCCAAGGAAGTAATGTAAATTGCCCATATCCTTTAAGTCAAATAAGCTCCGTAGCCTTTTATTAACAGAATTGATACCATCTACATCATCTCCTGTAGTGATAATATCTTATCATTGTGTTTTATAAAGAGTGTATGATCATTGATGCTTCTCTTGAATCCCAGACTAATCACACCTTCACTAAATTTTTCAAACCAAGTTCTTGGTGATTGTTTTAGCCCATACATCGATTATTTTAATTTGCAAACCTTTTGTGATCTCGCTTTATCATGATAGTCAGGTGGTAGGTCCATATATAAGTCTTTCAATAAATCTCCTTGAAGAAAAACATTCTTTATATTCATCTACCACATATCACACCTTTTATTGACTGCTACACTAAGAAGTACCCAAATAGTATTCATCTTAGCTATAGGTGCAAATGTCTCTATGTAGTCTATTCCATACGATTGACTGTATCCCTTAGTCACTAATCGTACTTTGTATCTCTCAATGGATCTGTCTACCTTGAATTTAATTGTGTAGAATGTAGACCCACTTATAACCCACTAGTTTTCGGCCTGATGGAAGATATGTCAGTTCTCCGGTGTGTTTTTTTTTCAATGTTGCAATTTCAATTTTCATTGCATCTCACACACTTGGTTTCTTCAAATTGCTTTGGAATAGAATAAGTTTCTGTATTATCACAAATGTCTAGTATTCTTTTGAAAGATTAGAGTATGACACATATTGATTCAGAGGATATTTAGTTGTCCCGTGTTTTTTTTCTTAATGCAATAGGAACATCATCACAAGGATAAGAAAAAGAGATTGAAGGATTTACCTTAGGTGTTATGGAACTGAATCAGGAGAAAGACTAGTGTTGGAAAGAAACAATAAAGAATGATCTAGCTTATTATGGGTTAACTGCTAACATGACACATGATAGGGCTCTGTGGAAACAAAGAATCCATATAGCCGACCCCGTCTAGTATGGGAAAAGGCTTAGTTGTTGTTGTTGTAATTATTCATATCTTCTTATGGGAGCATCCTTTGGTCGTCTTTCTACGTGTCCAACCCATCTTAAATGATTTCCCCTCGTTTTATCCTCTATTGGTGTTATTCCCAATTGGTTTCTAATAACCTCGTTATATATACAGTCTTTCTTTGTGTGACCACTCATCCATCTCAACATCTTCATTTATGCTATGAACTTCTTTTGTAATGATTAGCTGCCCAACACTCAAAACCATAAAACTTAACAGGTCTAATAGATGCTCTATAATATTTACCTTTTTAACTTTAATGATATCTTCTTATCACAAAGAATACTTGATGCCCCTCTTATCACCTTTTGGGTAGGTGAGTATCCCAAAAAATACATTTAACTACGTTGACATTCAATTTATCTCTTAAGTTCCCATATATATATATATATATATATGAACAAAACAAGTACTCCCAAATACTCTCAAGGATATATGAAAGTGTTTTTAATAGGACACAAAGAATGGAATGGATGTAACGAAGACGATGCTTTAATGTGGCAGTGAAAGGTTATGAATATTATTTCAAAATATCACTCGCAAAAGCCTTAGAAAAAAGGCTATAATAAAGCGTATGCAACAAAAGCATAATATATTAAAAAAAGAATATTATTTAGCCACAAAAGGCTTGAGAAAATCCATTACATGAAAACCTTATTTATAGAGTAGCCATAGGAGAGGAGAAGAAAATAGGAGAGAATAGAAGAGGGCAGAGAGGAGAAGAGAGAGGAGAGCAATGAGAAGGGGGCTGGCTGAGAGCAATGAGAAGGCAGCCAGCCCCTAACGGCTACTGAACTGGTCGTTGGGGACAGGTCCCCAACGGCTAGTGGCCTGGGCCGGGCCACTTAGGCCCATTTTCTAACACCCCCTCAAACTAACAGCTTCATGACTTGAAATTTGTCAATTAAAGACTGAAATCGATGAGCAGGTAATGACTTGGTGAAAACATCTCAAAGTTGATACTCTGATTTTACAAACTATAATGTTAAATTGCCTTGTAGATGCTATTCACGAACGTAGTGACAATCCATCTCTATATGCTTTGTACACTCATGAAATGTATGATTATTAGCTATATGCATAGCACTTTTGTTGTCACAGAACATGATTTGACGAGCTTCCAATTGTATGCCCAAATCCTGAAGTAGTCGTCGCAACCAAGTTAGTTCGGTAGTTGTGTTTGCCATTGCACGATACTCAGCTTCGGTGGAGGAAAGAGATACTTTTTGTTGTTTATTGCATCTCCATGAGATGAGAGAGTGACCAAGTAATATGCAGTAGCCGGTAGTAGAGTGCTTGTCATTCACATCATCACCCCAATCACCATCAGTATATGCGAGCAACTGAGATAAAGAGGAAGATGATAGAAATACTCCCTTGGTTGAGGTTTGTCAAATATACCGAACAATCCTCATAACAACACTTATATGCACTGAGGTAGGCGCATCTTGAAACTGACTTACAGTATGAACGACATGAGCAATATCTGGCTGTGTGATGGTAAGATAGGTGAGTGCTCCATCTGTCTATAAGGTGTGAGATCACTCAAAAGTTCGCCATCAATTAGGCGTATCTTTTGGTTGATTACCTCGAATTCATGACTTTGCATGACTTTAATAGCACATACGACTATAAGGGTTCTGATAGTTGTCATCTGGGCCGCAAGAGCAAAGGTTTCCTCATAGTCAATCCCATATTCTTGTGAATACCCTTTGGCAACCAATCTAGCTTTATAGCGATTTAAAGATCCATCACCATTTGTTTTAACTTTATAGACCCACCTACAACCTATTGTCTTTTTGTTTTGTGGTGTAGTCACAATATCTTAAGTTTGAGCTCTGTATAAGGCATCTAATTCTTCATTTATAGCATAAATCCAATCTTGTGATGATTGTGCTTCCTTAAAATTTCTTGGTTCCTTTATAGTAGAAATATTGTTTACTAAGGCTCTATGTCTTGGTAAAAAATTGTCATAAGAAACAAATCGTTTTGGAGGTCTAGAGTCTCGACTAGTCCTTCGAGGTATAGATGGGAAATCATTTTGAGTTCTTATAGTGTAGTATTGATCAAAGGGTGTAACTGACTGTCTTTAAATCATAGGTTCATCATGCTCATTTTCAACGTGTATTATGTCATGATGACTTATCAATAGGATGAGCATCATTCATTCTTTTAAAGAAATATTTATTTTCAAAGAATTTGACATCTCTTGATACATAGAGTGTCATTTTTATAATTATAGCATTTATATCCCTTCTTATTTATCTCATACCCGAAAATACATTTTATGGCATGAGAAGAAAGCTTATCATATTTGTTAGTATAAAAAAACCATTTACATCTAAACACACAAAGTCTAGAGTAATTAGGAGAAAGTTGAAAGAGCTTTTCTACAGGGACATGTTTTGTAAAATAGAAGATGACATTCGGTTAATTAGGTAAATAAAAGTCATAATGGCTTCGGCCAAGAAATTTTTAGGAACACCACTAGACAATAACAACGTTCTTGTGGTTTCCAAAATATGACGATGTTTACGTTCTGAAATGCCATTTTGTTGAGAAGTTTTAGTGAAAGAAGTTTGATGCACAATCCCAAATTTGTCAAGATGGTTTTTTAATTCTTTGGACATAAACTCTCCTCCTGAGTCGAATCTAAAAATCTTAATTTCGGAATCAAATTTATTTTTTACAAGATTATGAAATATCAAAAAAATTTTGAAAAATGTCAGACTTGCCTTTAAAAGATATACCCATATATATCTAGTGAAATCATCTATAAAAATGACATAATAGGAGATCCCTCCTTTAGATGAAACAGGTGTCGGTCCTCTTACATCCGAGTGAATAATCTCAAATGGTTTTGTGGAGATATACGTTTTGTTTGAAAATGGTAGACTTTGCATTTTGCAAAGTACACAATCTTTGGAAGAAAAGTTTTCAATATTATTTATTCCAAGAGAACATTGATACAACTTTTGAATATTAAGATGTCCTAATCTTTTATGCCATAGAAGAGCATCACTAGTCAAAACATTAGCATATCCTATGCTATGTAGGTAGTCCATAATATAAAGTTCACCCTCCCTATGGCCACGACCAATCACCTTCTTCGAGAGGCGATCCTGTACAGTACATCCCATGGATGAAAAAGTTATAACACAATTTTTATCCAAAATTTGGGATATGGAAAGTAAGTTCAAATTTAGTCTTCGAACAACACTAATTCTGGAAACTTTAAAAATTTTGTTTTGAAGTCACCAATTTTATGAATATTTAATTGTGTTCCATCCGCACTATAAACACATAATAAGGGTTTTTAAACACATAATTTTAAAATATTTTCATTACAAGTCATATGAAATGAGGCACCGGAATCAAGAATCCAAGAAACTATACCTTGAACTTGGTTAGTTGAAGAAGAACAAACTGCACCTATTGTTGCTTTGTATTTCATTTGAGCTTAAGTCTTTTTATCTTTTCTTCGAGTGCAACGATAGATGATGAGGCTTTTTCTTCTACTAATGCCACTTTTCTTTTCAACTTTTGGTAATTTGGCCTTATATGTTCGGTCTCTCTATAAATGTGACAAATAATATCTTTTCTTCCTTCTTTACTTTTAAAATGAGGAGGTCGGTAAGCCTTCATATTTGCTCCATGTTTTGATGCGGCGTCTCTTTGAAGTCTAACTTCATTTATTCATTTATTCATTTATTCTTGTTTCCGCCATTTGAAGATCAGTAAGAATCTCTTTTTTTTGTAGGGAAAGGTTTTATATGAATGAGAGATGATCTTATCCCTTTAAATTCTTTCCGGAGATTTCTTAGAAATTGGTATACAAAATCCTCATTATCTTCACATTGTCTCTCACTAAGACATTGTGTACATTTCTTTTTGTAACCATATAATTGGTTCCAAACATTAGAGTATTCCCAAAAAATTCATTTACCCCTTTATGTCCTTGTCTAAGTGAGACCAATTTGTCTCTTAATGCCATCCTATGAGCCGTATCGCTTTGAACATGAGATTTTTTTAAATATTTTCATGCTTCTTTAGTGTTGGTGAAATCGACCTAAGTGTCCATAGTATGCTCATTTACATTATTCATGAGCACCCATAGGATTGTTCTATATCCTTCTTCATATTCCTCTTTTTGCTCAAGTGTGGCATTGATAGAGGGTTCTACCTTCGAACCATTTATATAACCCAATAATTTTTTGAAATATAGGTAATTTTCCATAGATTAGGCCCATGTCTTATAGTTCGAGGGTGTTAGACGAAAGTTGAATCTCCTTTATCATTCATATTTTAAGGAGAAAAAAACCCTAAAGAGGTAAACTTACAAAATACGATCGGCATGCTTTCCGAGGCGATTGAATAATATTTTCATGATCGCAAAATGACTCTGATACCATGTAACGAAGACGATGCTTCAATGTGACAGTGAAAGTTTATCACTCACAAAAGCCTTAGAAAAAATGCTATAATAAAGTGTATGCAACAAAAACATAATATATTAAAAAAAATATTATTTAGCCACAAAAAGCTTGAGAAAATCAATTAAATGAAAGCCTTATTTATAGAGTACATGAAGTATAGGAGAGAATAGAAGAGGGTAGAGAGGAGAAGAGAGAGGAGAGCAATGAGAAGGGGGTTGGCTGCCAGCCCCCAACTGCTAGTGGCCTTGCAGGCCCTGGCCCGCAAGGCCTGTCGGGCAGGCCACTTGGGCCCATTTTCTAACAATGGAGTACTCCCCTAAGTATCATATTTCGTGTACGATTTATAAGGTATAATGCAATTATGACATCTTCTTCCCAATAGTATTTAGGGATATGACGATTTTTCCTTTCAGCAACTCCATTTTTCTGAAAAGTATTGGGATAAGAAGTCTTTTGTATTTTCCCTATTTCAGAAAATACTCATGCAAATGATGCAACATAAATTCTCCTTCATTATAAGTATATGGATAATCTTAATAGGCAATTAGAATTGTGTATGAATAAACATATGAAATATTAGCAGAATAACTTTCACTTCTTCCTTGGATCTCATAAGATAAGTCACAATAAATCAGGTGCAATCATCAAGAAATGATACAAAATATTTATAATCATATAAATAAGCAGTAGAACATGGGCCCCAGACATAAGAATGAACTAACTTAAAATGGTTTTTAGGCTCTTGATTCATTGATAGGAAATGACACATGATGGTGTTTAGCCTTTTGATAAGTATCACAATGTAAAATAAAGTCACAATTACTAGCCAATCATGGTAACAATTTATTTATTTTTTATAGTGATAAATGCCCCAATCGGTGATGCCCGAATACCACTTCTTCTTGTCGGTTTGCTGCCATGAAGGTGGATACATCTTCTGTCTCAATCCTCCTTTGTCTCCTCATAGAAATACAACCCTTTCTTTATGTTATCCAGATCAAAGATCCTCCTAGTCTTTAGTTCTTCAAATAAACAACCAGTAGACCAGAAGATTACTGAGCAATTTAGATTTCTAGTTAGGGCATATATGAACAACAAATTAATTGAAAGGCTAGGGACACACATGACATTATTAAGTGTCCTCACAGACGTAATTATACTCTCTTTTCCTACTACAGGAGTATGGGAGCCATCATCCAACTTAATTCTATTTTTGTATGCATCATCTGATCTTCATGGAAATGTTTCCTATGTCCCACCATATGGTCTCAACACCCGAATTAATTACCCATAGTCGTGATCGAGAAGAAGACACATTACCTATGGCAATAAATGAGAAGAGGTATGTCATAGTTGCCTCAGGATCAGTATTTTTAAGGAAGAAGATGTTGCCTGTGAATCAACCAATCTACAATCTCTTCTAGTTCAAACCTCTTTATCACCATTATCACAGTAGCATGCCTTGTTGTGATTGAAATTAGGTCAACCACCATATCCCAACATATTTTTTTCGTATGCCGAGACTTACCATAGTGTGAACACTTCAATTTGTCTCTCATTTGACATTGGTTGTGATCGACTTCTACCTATGGCACCAAATGCTCCCTTACCTCGATGTGTATAAGTAGGGTTCTGTCCCACAAATGTTGTATTTTCAATGCTCATCTTACCTTCTTTTTCAAGCTTCTTCCTGTCTTCTTCTCTCAATAATAGGGATACTAAGAGGTAAAAGTTCTTTCTTACTTAAAATATTATTCTTAACAACCTCAAACTCAGATGATACTTCCCAGAGTAAATTAAATACTTTTCGTTCCTCGAATTCCTGTTTGCGTTCTCTTGTACACGTGTGACATTTGGTTTTAGGAAAGAATTGTAACTCTTCCTAGAGACCTATTAGTTCAGCATAATAGAGACCTCTTAGTTCAAGATAATATTTACTGATTAGTGTTCATCCTTAATGACATTTGCATACTTTTTCTATGGTTTCGTATTTCTTTGCAATATTTTTTCTCTTATCATATGCATCATGAGTTGATTCAAGAAACATAAAGGTACTTCCTATAGTTGGATTCATGGATTAAATCACCCATGCACTAACCAATGCATTTTCTCTTCACCACCTGAAGTAAGTTGAATCATTATCGCTTGGTCGAGGGATTTCTCCTGTGATATACTCCTACCTTACTCTTGCCACGATCGCAAGTTCAACAAATCATGCCCATTATAAATAATTCTTTTCATACAGTTTGATGTTTGTAATTTTGAAGCCCTCCTTTTTCACTACTCAACGATTCTAAATAGTCAACTGCTTTTCCTTTATCAGACCAAGTCGCCCCCTTATCGTTTTTTTCCAGCAACACATTTGTGTAACTCACAGATCTGGTATGCACTTCACGACACATTGTTCGGATCTGTACGACATGCACACAATTTGCACCGCTGCTTGATCTTCTTCACAATGGTAAGTCCAATGAAAAAATCTCTTAATCCCACCGATTAGGCTCTGATACCATTTTGATTTTCTCTAAAAAATATTGGAGCAAAATATTGGAGGAGGAAGGGGGCTTAGCTGCTTGTTGGCTGTCAGCTACTTCTCTCTCTTTCCCTTCTTTCACATACACACAAAAACTCTCGGTAACCTTAGTGCGTTTACAATTTATAATAAAGAAACTTAAAAGACTGAAATGCCCCTATACTAAAGTTATTCTTCGAGACAACTCGTGGATCCAGACTTGAACAAATCTAAATGGGTCTAGATCCAAGTGTCTTCAACATATAGCACATGATGCCTCAAAATAGTGATGAAGGGCATGACACCTGTTGAGCATTAATGCAAAAGAGGAAAAGAACTAAGTCTGTGATTTCTGTAAAAGTTCTGCCCTCATGTTTGCCTTTTTCATGGAAATGCTGGAGCAACTGATCTTGTTATTAGATAGTCAGGGTAGCATTTTTGAAAGCGTTTATTGACAATTTTCTATCAGCATAATAAATTCAGTGAAGTAATTTGTTTCATGTGCTGTCCTTCTCATTCAAGGTTAAACATTTTTTTTCTAGTTGATAGGATATTCACTTGTGATCTTGGTGGATTTGATTGCAGATGCTGCTAGATACACAGGCTGTGAAAACGATTCTTTTGGAAATCCCAACTCTTGGACGGCAGGTAAAAATCCCTTTCTTGGGTAAAAAATCAAAGCTGGCTCCAAATGCTTCTTTATTTTTCTCACTTTCTTAACACGTTTTGACATATGGTTTGCATTTGTTGCTAAGTGTTTGTACTTCTATTAGCATTCATATTATAAAGAGTTTGCAGAGTAACCTCACTGTGGATTGCCTATTGAAATTGTTTGTTGTTATAGACTTCTGGTGCTGCTGGTTATTCAAAATTTGTCAGCCGTGAGATGAGTAAAGCAGAGGCACTGTTGAAGGTAGCAACCTTGTTATGACTGGTGATGTGCACTAGGTCATTGATTATAAATAATCTTCGTTCTTTCTTTATTTAGGTTATTTTGTCTCCTATCGAGTCTGTAGCTGACACATATCGTGCCCTTTTACCGGAAGGGACACCCTCAGACTTCCAGCGGATTCTTGAACTCAAGGTCTCACTCTCTGTCTTTGTGTGTGTGTCTAATTTGTCTGATAATGCTACCCTCTGGATGCATCTCAGTCAACAATGAAAATGTCTGATAAATGCTGAAAAGTATGTTGTTTATTAGCTATAGGTGCTAAAAGTTGGGTGGTTTTGTAGCTTACATATTTTAAATCTATGTTCTTTTGTTATACTTACATCATGGTATTGCTGGACAAAGTAGATCCTTTTATATATCGGTTGTCTAAGATGAGGAAGTATCATGAAAGATTTAACGAAGTATGAATTTTACAACACACATATATATACATACGCACACATGTATGTCTGTGTGTATTCTAAGACTAAGTGGTTCTGCCCGGGCTAAAGATTTGTTAGGAAACACATCTCAGACAGTTGCCTCATGAACATCCTACTAGTGTTCATTTTTGTAAATATAATTTTTACGAGCACTTTAAACATCTTTTGGGTGTCTAAATCATAAGACGAATCTTGATTTCCTCATGGTATCTATATTTGTCTGTAACCTTCAGGGCAAAACAGTTGTACTTATCTTCCAGGATTTTATTTCCTTTTCCTGCACGGATATATTTTTCACTCAATCGTGACTTCAACTTCTGTGCAAAAACATCAATATAAAATCTTCAAGTTGATGCAAGAATTTGGCTGCTGTACTTTTTGCTATGTTAAACTTTTATCATTGTCAAGTTTATATATTTTCTATCTTCTCAATTTGGTTAAAGATTCACCAGTCAACTCTCTTGCTCTCAAATTACTGATGTCACAATGCTCATATTCCAGGGATTAAAGAAAACAGATCAGCAGGCTATACTGGATGATTTCAACAAGCACAGTTCAGGAATCGTCCAGCAGCCACCTCTAGTTCCAGTGGCAGCCATACCTGCTGCTCCTACCATCACCACATCACCTACCACTACCACCTTAATTGTCTCTAGAGAGGATGTGATCACCCGTGCAGCTGCTTTGGGCCGGGGTGCTGCTACTACTGGATTTAAACGGTTCCTTGCATTGACAGAAGCTGCAAAAGACCGTAAGGATGGGCCTTTCCGGAAATTATTCAATGCATGACCAGCATTTGGAAGCAGCAACTGTATGTAATCAACATATTACATTACTTGGCAGTTGGATCCTAATTGCACCATCTGCAGCACAAATTTGTTGTGCCTTTTTTGGGGATAAATATGAGGAACGTAGGGAGATTTTAAACTTTGCTATGGCATTTGATCTCTTTATAGTTAATACAATCTTCAAAAAACGAGATGAACATTTAATTACTTATAAGAGTGGCTTATCACAAACACAAATTGATTATTTTATTTGTAAAAAAAAAGATAGAGCGTTCTATAAAGATTGCAAGGTAATTCATGGAGAAAGCTTAACCACCCAACATCGACTTTTAGTTATGGATTTACAAATTAAAAAATGGACAAAGAAGAAAAGAGTGCATCGAGCTATTCAGACTAATTGGTGGAACCTCAAAAGCAAGAAAGAAGATATATTTAAACAGAAAGTCCTTTAAGGAGATGTTTGGAATTATGTTGGTACACCCTGTGATATATGGAACAATATCGCTATACATATTAGGAAAGTGGTGAAATATGTGTTAGGTGTATCTAAGGGAGGTGTATTGGCATAAAAAGAAGCTTGGTAGTGGAGTGAAGTAGTGCAAAATAAAATCAAGGCAAAGAGGGCATGTTACAAATTGCATTATGCTAAGAAAACTAGTGAAACTTTAGAGGCTTTAAAAAAGCAAAGAAGGAAGTGAAAAAGACCGTCAGTGAAGCAAAAACTAAAATTTGGGAGGATTTATATAAAAAACTCAACTCAAAAGAGGGTGAAAGATATATTTTTAGGATAGCTAGGGTTAGAGATAAGAAAACTAAAGATCTTAATTATATTAGATGCATCAAGGACGAGGATGAAAGAATTCTAGTGGCAAATGATGATATAAGAAATAGATGGAAAAACTATTTTTATAAGTTTTTTAATAAAAATAAAGGTGTTAGTATTAACTTAGGAGAGTTAGCCAAATCAAAAAAGCATATAAACCACAATTTCTACCGACATATTCAAAAGGATGAAGTCAAAGAGGCTCTTAAACATATGAAGGGTGTAAATCGGTAGGACTAGATAATATTCCCATAGAAGTTTGGAAAATACTAGGAGAAATAGGAATCACTTGGCTCACAAGACTATTTAATGAAATATGAAAAAAACAAAAGATGCCCGAGGAATGGAGAGCAAGTACACTTATACCCATATATAAGAACAAGGGAGACATTCAAAATTGTGTGAATTATCGAGAAATTAAGTTAATGAGTCGTACTATGAAATTATGGGAAAGAATTATCGAACGTAGGTTAAGACAAGTATCAAGTACAACAGAGAACCAATTTGGATTCATGCAAGGCAGATCTACTGTTGAAGCGATTCACCTTTTGAGATGTCTTATGAAACATTTTAGAGAAAAAAAAGACCTTCACAGGATATTTATTGATTTAGAAAAAACTTACGATAGGGTACCAATGGAGGTTCTTTGGAGAACCTTGGAAAAAAGAGGTATCCCATTGACATACATAAACTTTATAAGAGACATGTACGATGGTGGAAAAACATGTGCGAGGACTCATGAAGGAATGATAGACTTCTTTGAAATTAATATTGGGTTACATCAAGGATCAACTTTAAGTCCATACTTATTTATAATGGTGATTGATGAATTAACAAAACATATTCAAGATGAAGTACCTTGGTGAATGTTATTTGCACATGACATTGTGTTAGTGGATGAGTCTAAGAAAAAACTTAATAGAAAATTAGAACTATGGAGAGAAACATTAGAAAGCAAAGGCCTCCAACTTAGTAGAACAAAGACAAAATATATGGAATGTAAGTTTGACCATTTGGTTACTTTAGAGGACATAGAAATTAAAATTGACACACATTGTATCTCCCAAATGGAAAGTTTTAAATACCTAGGGTCAATTTTTCAGAGTGATGGAAGAATTGATGGAGATGTTACTCATAGAATTAACGCTGGTTGGTTAAAATGGATAGGAGCATCAGGTATTCTTTGTGATAAGAAGATACCATTAAAGTTAAAAGGTAAATATTATAGAGTAACAATTAGGCCTGCCATGTTTTATGGTTATGAGTGTTGGACAGTTAATCTTCAACATGTACAAAAGATGTCTGTCACAGAAATGAAGATGTTGAGATGGATGAGTGGTCATACAAGAAAAGACTGTATACATAATGAGGTTATTAGAAACAAATTAGGAATGACACCAATAGAGGATAAAATGAGAGAATATCGTTTAAGATGGTTTGGACATATAAAAAGAAGATCAAAAGAAGAATTTGTAAGAAGGTATGAAAAACTAAATTTGGAAAGTATTAAAAGAGGTAGAGGACGACCACAAAAGTGTTGGAAAGAAACAATAAAGAATGATCTAGCTTATTGTGAGTTAACTGCTAACATGGCACATGATAGGGCTCTGTGGAAACAAAGAATACATGTAGCCGACCCCGTCTAGTATGGGAAAAGGCTTAGTTGTTGTTGTTGTAGTTGTTGTTTTGTTAAATGTTGGTTCAACTCATCCTTTGAAATCTTGATGAAATGTCGTTCATTATTTTGTTACCCTGTTGCCTTTTCTTCCCGCTATGTGTGGAAGAATGCTTGGTTTTGGCATTTACCCCTAAGAAAACGTGATAGCGGATCATATGGTAAATGGTTTGGAGATGAAGGAATATTTGAATTCAACTCACTGGGTTCATTAGATGTGCTATCTTGAGCCACGACAGAAATCAGTTTGAGTCGCCAATGAAATATTAAATGTTCTTTTTATTATTATCGGGTGAATTTTCATCAAAAATACTTATTCACAGATCTATCTGTGTTGTTAATTTGGTAGTATGATTGTTACCTGCACTTTTTAAATTTCGTGGGCAACATAGACAATCACCAAATGGGAAATATTTTCTGCGAATGGTTTTTTTCCTTGTTGCGGCAGAGCATAATAGATTCTACTGCAGTAAACTCTCCTGAAAACAATGTTCAGATCATTCTTTTTGATGGGCTAATGTAACAAGCCTTAGGCATCGTATGATGAGAATAATTATAAGAAGATGAGAATAATTATAAGAAGCTTCTTTCTGCTTTTATTGCTTACTTTCAATGAGTTTGCTCTGAAGCATGTCCCATAATGTTTTCCATTTGAGATCTGCACATAAAATAAATTTTATTATATGAAGGTTTTAAGTGCTCCTCTAAAGTGAACAGTGGAAAGCTATTTTTGCCATGTTCTGGTTCCGTTAGTTTTTGTTTGCTCCCGTTATGATTCCTAGGTATCTGTGCTTCACATGCCTCTCTCTCTCTCTCTCTCGTATTGTACACATGCGTATTCATCATTTCATGCTCTTCTACCTTTCTCAGCTCTTACTCGGAGCATTTTGTTTTGTTACCCTAAATGTCCTGTATGGCTTGTAAAAATTCTTATCAGTTTCAGTTCCACCTTAATGCACTGTAAAGTAGTAATCGTCTACGTGCTGAATTTCATGTTTTCCTGTCTTAAACTGTGGAAAAGATGTTCCAGGGCTTTCTTTTATCGGCGTCTTGAATGAGCCTGACGTCGTAAGCTCATCAAGGCTCTAGGCTCACGGCTAGGTTGGTTTTGTTGAAAACCTTTAAGCTGACAGATCTTAAAAGCCTCATAACGGAGTTTTTTTTTGTTTCTAGCTCCGACAATGCCCAAAGTAGGGCTGGTAAATGAACCGAGCGGCTCGCCATTTGGCTCGCCTCATCTCCTTACCAGCTTGTCTTGTGACCTACATGAGCTGGACAACAGCTAGGTCGTTAAAACTTATGAGCCGAACACGAAGACTGATTCTTCAGCTCCGTTTGGCTCGGGAAGCTCATCATATAATACTACTAGCTATTCGTGAATCATGAAGCTCGTTTGGTTCATACTGTTTCAGGTTAGCGCGAAGTGGCAACAAAAACTTTCCTTAATCGCCTCCCTCAGTCTTCTTGAGCGGTAAAAACCCCTCGGTTTTCCCTCTCTTTCTCTCTATCCATGTGAGAAGCTGTGATTTGAGATGAGGAGTAAACGAGCCACAGAATTACCAGTCTGCGACCAAGATTCCAGTGGCCAGCGATTGTATTCCTCCCTCTTTTTTCTTTTATTGTTCCTTGTTCCTGTTCTTTTTCTTGTTTTCCTCTCTTCTTTTTCCTTCTCTTTTTTTCCATTTAACCTTTAAATGTAAAACTACCCATATGAATGAGTACACTGCCTAATCCCACCGTTGTATTCTTTCTGATACCCCCTCCGTCATTGGAGGACCTTTAATTGGAAACTGTCCATCTATAGAACTCAACATCTGAATATGTACACAATTTATGATCGATAGCAAACACAAACAAACGAGTTTAAACAATTGTTCGTTTGGTTCCTTATGAGATAACGAACAGCTCGCGATCCTGTTTAAACATGAGTTATTTGTAAGGTAACGAACTCTAGCCAGCTTGTTTACAAAACGCGCTGTACACCGAGACCATGAAATCTTTGGTATGGTTTGTATTGATGCAAGAAAAAACCCGAAATAAGGACTCATGGCAGTAATTTCTCAACTGATTTCTCCTAATTAGATCTTTCCTTTTTCTAATTTACTCTTTCTACATCTAGAACGTGAAATCACCGGTTTGAGAAAATGGCATCTATCTTTTACTGTGGTAGATCAAGAAACGCTTTTACAGTGGGGCAAATGGCCTACCTATGGAACTCTTTAGTGGGTGGGAAGAACTATGTAGTATAGTTCTTGGATTCAGCAAAAGGCTGTAGCTTCCATGTTGATTTTTCAAATTTCAGGTGAGGCCACTGCCCCACCTTGGCTCAAAGTAGATCACCCTCGATTATTTTCCCTTTTTGATGTCAAACGTATGTGTGTTCTTATAAAAATTGGTCACGTAATTTTTTGGCATGACAGTTTCATGGCCGGCCTTCGGACATCTTTGTTCCAGCTTGCTCAGTCTGCTCCTTTGCCGTCGTAGCAGGAGTGCACGTCTGATGGTGCCTCTGTGGAGTAACTGCTATTGACAGGTAGCTTGGGGGCAGCTGCTATGCAAGCCTTACTATAAGAAGTAGAGCCACACAAGGCAAGCCTTTCTAGTAGTAAGTGGAGCCATGCAAGGCAAGCCACTATAGGGGTATTAAGTGGAGCCTTGTTGCACAAGACTCACAAGGCTTACTATAAGAAGTGGAGCCTTACCGCTCTGTGTGGGCAAGAACTACTTGATAGCAATGTTGAGTCTCCGGTTCTGAAAGTGAAAGTTTTCCGTCCATTAGTCTGTAATTCTTCGATTCCTCGAGCCCTCTATTAACATATTGGTGAATCGGCCACTTCAGTCATCAGGACACTTTCTTATGAATGCCTTTTTGAGTAGACCCCAAGACAGCAGATCCATTATTCTTTTTGATCCATTTGTATATTACTATATGCAAAATCCTCCTATAGATTTATAATTATCCTCTTCAAAATCTCATCATAGTTATTATTCTAAAATTTCCTGGCTCGTAATTCAAGTGACAGGCTTTGTATGGTATTGTCTGAACCATGGCTACCCTTTGATGCATCGTCCCATGAATTTTAAGGTGTTGGTGGCCACAAAAGTGTGGTTCTCTTTCCAGTCTTTTCCAAGTTGTTGTTTCAATGAATAAGGCAAACCAAGTCTCGTATGAGTACGCTGAGGAGCCAAATTTGACTCACTGACCGCCGTGCGTGCTAAAATGTGTCTCAATAAGGAGGGCTAAAGTAAAAGTGTCATTCAGTGAAGATATGTTCGCTTTTCTACCAAACAATGAATATCTCGTAGAAGAAATTGAAGCAGAATTTCCAAATGACAATGAAAGCTAAAAGGAATGTCGTGCTTGGGCACGGCCATTATGGTTGCTTTGCGTAAGTCAAAAGGAAAAGAAAGAGACAATAGGCGGATTGAATGTTGAACTGGGAAGCAAATCTGACCAGGGCTACTAAAGAAGCTCAATGAACGGAACTGATCATGGCTTGTTCATCAATCCAATATCTCCATGCACATCTTAAATTGAGCTAAACATGAGCCAAACATGAGCTTAACATGAACTACCAGTTAAAGTGTGACTTCACATAATTTTGAATGGGAACTTTAGTTTCTTGACTAAGATTAAGTCAAAACCTTAGCCATCTTATGGTTTCAATATCGCATGTCCAACAGAAACACCACCAAAATGGTGTTTTTTGGAGGGTTCTAAACCACTGATACCTGAAAGCTCACGAGGCCTCTGAGTAATCCGGTTTCAGTGGGATTGGTCCTCTGTGGGGGTAAAGCTCTCCTAGTGTTGGTTTTCTCCACATACAATGCTCAAACTTGAGACCTTGCTTAAGGAAAACAAGTGCCAAGCCACTTGAACCAATCAACCTTTGGTAACAAAAAGGAGCTTTTGTGATGAATTATTTGGTTTAGTATATGGTTTCTTTGAATTTCTGGAAATGTGATGGTTTTTTCAGTCACAATGGGGAGGCTGAAGCTAGTTATGCATCCCTTGGTAATCGAGCTAATGACCTTCATCTTATGAGTGTTGTCCCTTAACAGGTCATCGGCTAAAGCTCTGACTATGCTCTGATGATTTAAGTTATTCTCTTTTCTAATTCATTTATTTGTTGTCATATTGGCCGACAAAGCTCCTGTTTATTTAATGAGTCTATGGTAGCTTAGATCTTTTAGTAATTAAATGTGTTCCTCTGACTTTATTCTTGCTTGTTTGTCTTCTTTTCTGGGTTCCCACTTTGGACGACTTCTCAAAGGCCATCTACACGACCCCATGGGTGATCAAGTACAACAACAACTAAGCCCTACATGGATTCTTTGTTTCCACAGATCCCTATCTTGTGCCATGTTAGCAGTTAACTCCCAATAAGCTAGATCGTTCTTTATTGTTTCTTTCCAACACTTTTGTGGTCGTCCTCTACCTCTTTTAATACTTTCCAAATTTAGTTTTTCTAACCTTCTTACTGGTTCTTCTTTTGATCTTCTTTCTATATGTCCAAAAACCATCTTAAACGATGTTCTCTCATTTTATCCTCTATTGGTGTCACTCCTACTTTGTTTCTAATAACCTCATTATGTATACGGTCTTTTCTTGTATGACCACTCATTCATCTCAATATCTTCATTTCTGTCACATACATCTTTTGTACATGTTGATGATTAACTGCCCAACACTCAGAACCATAAAACATGGCAGGCCTAATTGCTACTCTATAATATTTACCTTTTAATTTTAATGGTATCTTCTTATCACAAAGAATACCTGATGCTCCTCTCCATTTTAACCAACCAGCATTAATTCTATGCGTAACATCTCCATCAATTCTTCCATCTAAAACTTTCCTTCTGAGGAATGCAATATGTGCCTATTTTAATTTCTATGTCTTCTGAGGTAACCAAATGATCAAACTTACATTCCATATATTCTGTCTTTGTTCTACTAAGTCGGAGGCCTTTGCTTTCTAATGTTTCTCTGCATAGTTCCAATTTTTTATTAACTTTTTCCTTAGACTCCTCCACTAATACAGTGTCATCTGCAAATAACATACACCAAGGTACTTCATCTTGAATATGTTTTGTTAACTCATCCATCACCATTATAAATAAGTATGGGCTTAAAGTTGATCCTTGATGTAACCCAATATTAACTTCAAAGAAGTCTATCGTTCCTTCATGAGTCCTCACACATGTTTTTGCACCATCATACATGTCTCTTATAAGGTTAATATATGTCAATGGGATGCCTCTATTTTTCAAAGTTCTCCAAAGAACCTCCCTCGGTACCTTATCATAAGCTTTTTCTAGATCAATAAATATCATGTGAAGGTCTTTCTTTTTTGCTCTAAAATGTTCCATAAGACGTCTCAAAAGGTGAATCGCTTCTTGTATACGGTCTTTTCTTATATGACCACTCATTCATCTCAATATCTTCATTTCTGTCACATACATCTTTTGTACATGTTGATGATTAACTGCCCAACACTCAGAACCATAAAACATGGCAGGCCTAATTGCTACTCTATAATATTTACCTTTTAATTTTAATGGTATCTTCTTATCACAAAGAATACCTGATGCTCCTCTCCATTTTAACCAACCAGCATTAATTCTATGCGTAACATCTCCATCAATTCTTCCATCTAAAACTTTCCTTCTGAGGAATGCAATATGTGCCTATTTTAATTTCTATGTCTTCTGAGGTAACCAAATGATCAAACTTACATTCCATATATTCTGTCTTTGTTCTACTAAGTCGGAGGCCTTTGCTTTCTAATGTTTCTCTGCATAGTTCCAATTTTTTATTAACTTTTTCCTTAGACTCCTCCACTAATACAGTGTCATCTGCAAATAACATACACCAAGGTACTTCATCTTGAATATGTTTTGTTAACTCATCCATCACCATTATAAATAAGTATGGGCTTAAAGTTGATCCTTGATGTAACCCAATATTAACTTCAAAGAAGTCTATCGTTCCTTCATGAGTCCTCACACATGTTTTTGCACCATCATACATGTCTCTTATAAGGTTAATATATGTCAATGGGATGCCTCTATTTTTCAAAGTTCTCCAAAGAACCTCCCTCGGTACCTTATCATAAGCTTTTTCTAGATCAATAAATATCATGTGAAGGTCTTTCTTTTTTGCTCTAAAATGTTCTATAAGACGTCTCAAAAGGTGAATCGCTTCAACAGTAGATCTGCCTGGCATGAACCCAAATTGGTTCTCTATTATACTTTATACTTGTCTTAACCTACGTTCGATAATTCTTTCCCATAATTTCATAGTATGACTCATTAACTTGATACCTCTATAATTCACACAATTTTGAATGTCTCCCTTGTTCTTATATATGGGTATAAGTGTACTTGCTCTCTATTCCTCGGGCATCTTTTGGTTTTTTTATATTTCATTAAATAGTCTTGTGAGCCAAGTGATTCCTATTTCTCTTAGTATTTTCCAAACTTCTATAGGAATATTATCTGATCCTACCGATTTACCACCCTTCATATGTTTAAGAGCCTCTTTGACTTCATTCTTTTGAATACGTCGGTAGAAATTGTGGTTTATATACTTTTCTGACTTGGCTAAATCTCCTAAACTAATACTAACATCTTTATTTTCATTAAAAAGATTATAAAAATAGTTTTTCTATCTATTTCTTATATCATCATTTGCCACTAGAATTTTTTCATTCTCGTCTTTTATGCATCTAACATAATTAAGATCTTTAGTTTTCTTATCTTTAGCCCTAGCTATCCTAAAAATATCTCTTTCACCCTCTTTTGAGTTGAGTTTTTTATATAAGTCCTCCCAAATTTTAGCTTTTGCTTAACTAACGGCCCTTTTTGCTTCCTTATAAGCTTCTAAAGTTTCACTAGTTTTCTTAGCATAATGTAATTTGTAACATGCCCTCTTTGCCTTGATTTTATTTTGTACTACTTCACTCCACCACCAAGCTTCTTTTTGTGCCGGTACACCTCCCTTAGATACCCCTAACACATCTTTCCCAACTTTCCTAATATGTATAGCCATATTGTTTTACATATCACAGGGTGTGCCAACATAATTCCAAACATCTCCTTGCAGGACTTTCTGTTTAAATATATCTTCTTTCTCGCTTTTGAGGTTCCACCATTTAGTCCTAATAGCTCGATGCACTCTTTTCTTCTTTGTCCACTTTTTTTTTTTGTAAATCCATAACTAAAAGTCGATGTTGGGTGGTTAAGCTTTCTCCTAGAATTACCTTACAATCTTTACAACATGTTCTATCTTTTTTTCTACAAATAAAGTAATCAATTTGTGTTTGTGATAAGCCACTCTTATAAGTAATTAAATGCTTATCTCGTTTTTTGAAGATTGTATTGAGTATAAAGAGATCAAATGCCATAGCAAAATTTAAAATCTCCCTACCTTCCTCATTGATATCCCCAAAACCAAAGTTTCCATGAATCCCTTGATATCCTAATGCCTCTTTACCAACATGTCCATTTAAATCTCCTCCTAAACAAATCATCTCCCTTTGTGGAATCTTTTGAAACACCTTATCTAACTCTTTCCAAAAAACTGTCTTTATGCTATCTTCTAGTCCTACTTGGGGTGCGTAAGCACAAACTATATTCAAAACTTCTGCTCCTAACACTAATTTCAACGTTATGATTCGATCACCATATCGTTGTATGTCTACTACACTCTCCTTTAAATCTTTATTTATGATAATACCAACTCCGTTTCGAGCCTTTTCTTTACCTGAATACCATAATTTAAAACATGTATCCTCTATCTTCTTTACTTTTTCTCCAACCCATTTTATCTCTTGTAAACATAGAATATGAATCTTTCTCCGAATCATAGTATCTACTACCTCCATTAGCTTACCGGATAATGTTCCGATATTCCAAGAACCAATACGAATCTTATTATCTAGGACTAACTTCCTTATCCCCCGCATCCGTCCATAATCAAAATGCGGAGACCCTCTCTGAGAATTTTTCACTACATTCGGGCGGAAACGTAGCGGGACTAACTTCTTTACCCACACCCGTCCATGATGTGGGAACCCTCTCTGCAATTGATTCACTACATTTGAGCGAAAATGTAGTGGCCCTTGCTTACTTCTTACTGCATTCGGGCTCTGCAGCACGTCGCTAGGCAGGGACGCCCCAAAGCGTAAAGAACATTCTTGCATTAATGCTTCACTTGTGATCTTATTTTTGGTGCCCACTGGCTTTTCATGATTTCAATATAACACAATCCAGAAGTTAATGCTGAGTCTGAAATTTGGTCTTCTCATGTCCCCTCGAGTACTTATTAAGATCTCACGGAACTGGTGCATCTCATGTGATGTTTTGCAATGGCATATCATGGTCAATATGAGTTTTTTTTTTAATTACAACGGGAGGCTCAGGAACCAAAGTTACCGCCGGTGATGTGAGGGTCTTTCACGGCACCCTGATCGGCAAGTGGTAGTGCAAAGGGCAGAGGCTGAAGCCAATGGTAGGGAGGTTTTGCTTTCAGCAAGTTCATCACAAGATTCACAACCTGGGGAGGTTCACTCCTAGGGAGGTTTAGGAGCATACGTGGGCAAATGGACCTGTCCATAATGGTGGGTCCATTCGGGTCCGTTTGGAATCCTTGTATGCGTGTGTGGGTCGTGTAGGAGTTATGCGGTTTATAAGGTGTCATGGTTAGGCTGTCGCCCAATGTGTCTCGTGCCCCTTGGTATTAAAAAGGGAGCCGGGGAGGCATGGATGAGAACAATGGGCACGTGAGAGAGTGAGAGGGTGAAGAGGTTTAAGGGAGAGAGCGTCAAGGACGCCTCCATTGCTGGTTGACCACTATCTTCGTCAACCCCATGGGTACGGGTAGAGCCAGATATCGCAAGGGATCGGCAGCCGGGCTGCTCCTTGTGGGTATCGTGTTAACTCCTCGTGAGGGCTCTTGTGTTCAAAGCCTCGAAGGGCTGGTTGGCACCTGGTACCGATGCCGATCGATCCGGTGGCAGAACCCAAGAGTCTTACCAGATGAGCTAATACTCTGCGCTTTTCTTGATAACCATTGTCTTATCTAATGGACATGATATCATTTCTTTCATTCTTCCAAATTGTATAAAAGAAGAATCTTTGGTTCTGTCTTTATTACTTATCTTCACATCCTCTAACTTGAGAGCATGAATCTTATGCGTGCCCAGGAATGAGAGATTGAATAAACTGAAGAAGAAAACAGTGTATGGCCCTTTCGAGAGCGATAGATTGAGAGTGTCTTTCCTTCCATGTGAAATGCAATCAACGGCAGATGGCCACCAAAAAGGTGAAAAAAGAGGTTCCATTCTTTCACGCACATGGCAGACCCAGGTCGGGACCAGGTGAGACAAAGGTTTCACCCGGATTAGCACCAATTATCAAGGTAATTAGAATTGAGTTTTTGGATGGAACCGGTACCAATTATTAGTGTATAAGCTCGTTAGATTTTACCCCAACCTCAACTTGCTAAGGAAAACTTGTAAATTTTAGTTCAGGTTCAAACATTGTTTATCATCAGAAGTGACAACATGATTTTAATGACAATTGAAAGAATTCATTGGTTTGAGTTAAACGTGATGCGGGGCAGCAAGAAAACTCTTATACCCGTTATCAAAAGAAAAGATCGAAAAGACTTTAGGTGATGAAAGTGAATCTCAAGAAATTTTATTTAAGACTAGTCTTATGAAAAGCCAAAAAAATAAATCAAGAAAAAAAAGAGTTGTAATGTAACTATTTATTAGCCTTTCTTTAAGAAACAACCGTTGAATTCATCCTTTATCTTTGTGCGCATGACTTCGTGCAATGTTAGGTATGATTTATTAACTCTCACCACTATTTGTTTGTGTATCAAAACTTCTGTCTTAGATCTAAACTTACACGTCCTTCCAAGTCCGTCAATTATTACATCCCTCGATTTTTGGTGCATCCATAATTATCAACCATAAATCAGTGGAGTTTTTAAGCATTCGCCGATTTTGTCACGAGTCAACTTGCCGGCACCCTTAAAATCTTAAACTCGGAAGGTTTTACTTTCTAAGACTGCGATTTAGACTGCTATGAGCACCTTGCAATTTTTAAATCACAAAACAGGGTCTCGCTGGAACTTTACCAAGGAGGTAACATGAACACGAAAGCCCATCCAGACCCAGTCTCTGCTATCAAAAGAAAGTTGAAATCCCTAGTCGGTCCTTCTTCCCTCAAATGTCTTCCAACGTTTCACGCAATCGTTATCACCTCACCATCGTGGTTCATCATTCCAATCAGGCCAACCCCAAGAGGCCGACAAAATCGACTTACCTAAGGCTTCAAATCATTTGGTGCTTAGTAGAGAAAGGTGAAAACTCTCTCTCTCTCTGGCATCAAACTAATGACGAAGGCTCAAACTCTCACAACACATGATTCAAGCAGCAACAAGCATATCAAGGGAAGCACCAACAAAAAGAAAACTCGGGCTCACGCTTCACGATTGATCACAACTGTAAACTCATGACAGTCTTTTGCATAAAAGAGATCACAAACTCACTCAACCCTCTTCCAAGAATTTCAAACGTGTCTTATAATAAAGGCATGATAATTTCTCATGCAAAGAAGCCAATCTTTCTAGGTTTCCATCAGATAATCGATTCCATAAAACAACTCTCGCAGATATATTGTTAGCATCAATCACCCTTTATGCCACAGAGACAATAGTGCACAGGTGGCCAATGCATCATCTTCCCTGTTCAAATCAATCGCAAATCCTTCGTTTTACCTCAAAGTATTGCGCGTTACTTTCTTAGAGATAGCAAGGGGAGGTTTGCCGACTTCATCCCTTGCTCTCTTTGAACCCTTCTCTCTTCTTTCTCTCTCCATGTTCTCCCTTTTCTCTTGGGTATTCGTCTCTCTTCTTTCTCTCTCTACATTCTCTCTATTCTCCTGGGTATTCTTCTCATCTTTCTTGTTGAAGCAGTTGTCAAAGTCTTCTAGCTCGAACGAGGGCTGCAAAATCTTGCAGTTAGTAAAAGATGGTCTGATGGATGACTCTTTTTTCTTTAGTTGTTGCACCCTCTTTGCTTCTCTGTCTACTAAATCACAGAAGGCGAGAATCTCCGTCGACTTCCCCATCATCTCCAGCTCTGAACTATGGTTTTTTTCTTTCATTCTTTCTTCCTTTTCCATCTTTTGCACAATGAGATATGCAGGAGGCTTTTAGAGCTCTTTCACCACCTTTGTAAGAGGAAAATAACCCCAAGTTATATGATTTCTATGCATGTAAATTAGAAGAGGACATAGTTTCTCAAGGCATACAGTAATGCTTAAGGAGTAATCATATAAATCCTGAATCCACTTTGTAAGAGATGAACTTTCCATTCAAAGATGGGGATTTCATGTTTCAGGTCGTGTTCAATCACGTGTTATTTCACGTTTATTCCAAATCGTGTTAGTTTAGATGAACACGACCATCGACTTCATGTCATTTCCTATTCATGTAAAAAAGAGGTCAATGCAAAGTCGCCTCCACTTCTTGTCATGTTACTTTGGGTAAAAAAAAACCGTAAGATTATATTACTGACATAAATAAAAGCCATAGATATGTGAAAATCCACACTAACAAACAAGACAAAATTCTAACACTTACCAAAAGCATGGTCTTCTTTTTGTGTCTAAAATCCACACCTTTTCTTTTAAGCACAATTACCACCTTAACATCCCCACTCCATTTTCATTATTTTCCAAAATACTTCTTACACATTCTGTCTCTTTGCCTTTCATGTCCATGGTCTTAGCTTACTGAAGGAATCAACAAAATTGAACCACACTATCAGAGTTAAATGGGCAGTTTGGTTCTTACAAGAAAAGAAATTGACAATTCAATTTACAATAAAATTGGAACTGAATCATAAAAACCGAACCAAATCATTATATATATATATATATATATATATATATATATATATATATATATATATATATATATATATATATATATATATATATATATATATATATATATGTCCACCGCCCCTTGTTGATATCATTATTTTTTGAGGGTATAAGTGTAATAATATTATTTTTCATCCTTTTTAAAACCCTTAAGTTCTTTAAAATTATACTAATACAACATAAAATCAATTAGTGGTCATGTAAAATGAGTGAAATGGAGCTTTTTCTTATATATATAAGTTTATGTATTTATCTTGATATAGAACCTGATAGCTTTATGAGTTTTATAACATCACATATATAACACATATAAAGGATTTGGACCGTAAATTCAAATAATTTAATTACATAATATTTTGTATTCAATCTAACCCTAAAATAAGTGGAATCGTTAAAATTGAACCAAACTAAAGACTTGTTCAGTTTGATTCGGTTTTTACCACAACACGGTTTGGTTCGATTATCCAAAACCTAAATAGTCAGTGTTGCAGTTCGATTCAACAGGAGGCTAGAACCACAGTTTGGTTTGACACTGAGACTAGAACCGAACCATGAACACCCTACATGTTACTATTATCAGTCGGCCTTACTCTTCCTTCCGATCATCTCTTTCGATCTCACCATCTGCCTTAATCCTTCAATCTCTCTCTACAAAAAGATCTTTAACTCTCATCTGCCTTAATCCTTCAATCTCTCTCTACAAAAGATCTTCGACTCTCTCTCTCTTTGTTGACCTCTCTGTCTCTTTTCTCGACATCTCCCTACTTTAGCGTCGTTTTCGTTAGACTGGTTGACGGGGAACCGACATTTGCCACCAACCACGTACAAGTACTCGTCCTGTATGGGCTCGTTGATGAGAGGAATCGTGCGGCAGAGCAGACTTCTCCTCATTGACTTGAATAGGTTGTTTCTTACCACATCATTACCCAGGAGAAACTTCCGTGAAGGATGGTCACGAACTACTCTTTGAATGAAGAGAAGACCAACCTAACGTCAGATTCCAACCCTTCACTTTAGACGGCTGCGATTTTGATTGGTCTCGGCACATGAACGGCTCAGACCTGAGGTAGGATATTTGACATCATATATCATATGAGAAGATTGTCTGCTGGAAAGCAACTCCGCTAAGGTTGGTGAAACTAATGGTCATTAATGTAAAAGTCATTATCTACGGTCAGAATTGACAGATTCCTGAATTACCTTACTTTCGCTGAGCCTTTTCCACGTTAAATGGGTTCGATTAAAACACTGGGAGACTTATTTTATGGTGAAGATTTGTGAAGGGGAACATTGCTAAAAAACATTGATGCAGTTGGGGTTACTTTCTCCACAACTTTTAGTTACTTCTGGTATTGTCATTTTCCTTGGGCTATGGCTGCCTACTCTTAATCAATAAAAGCAAAGAATATATATGAAGCTTTGATATCGATTAATGGTTGTCAAGCATGTGGGATCAGGAATTTCTGAGTCCAGGAACTTTTAAAAATGCATATCTTGATATTAAGAAGTTAAAATATAGCCCTTTTGCCAAGAGAAAACATCATTGTTTCGTGCTTCCTTCAGATTTTCTCCCAACAAGTGCAATACATTCGAAAACAATAGACTTTGCCACTGAATATATTCTCTCTCTCTCTCTCTCTCTCTCTCTCTCTCTCTCTCTCTCTCTCTCTATATATATATATATATATATATATATATATATATATATAGAGAGAGAGAGAGAGAGAGAGAGAGAGAGAGAGAGAGAGAGAGAGAGAGAGAGAGAGAGAGGAAGGAAACATATTGAGAAAATTTTGTGATTCTCCAAGGAAAGAAGTTCCTGTTAAAACATAACAGTTTCACTGTTATCTATTTTCCATATTCCCTAAAAAATAAACGTAATGTCAGTCTGAACGAGGATCTAGACCTGCAAGCTCAACCCGATCGATGTCGAACTATTTCGTCGGGTGTGGCTCTACCATAATCAAGAGATTCTGAATAAAATTCTTCCACCTTACTGTAATACCATTCTTGCTAGTTGCTACGGTTTTGTTATTGCTATTTCAACAAAGAATGAAGGATCTCAGGGTAAGCAACCCAGAAAAGAGAAACAAAGAATCCCCAGCAAATATTTCTTTTCATCTAATTAAAAAGTAAGCACCAAAGTATATTAACCCAACAATAAAGAAGATATGAGGTGATAATAAAGTGGAGGAGTAAAGATTCAACGAACTCACAACTATGATGATGCATGCTGCATGGAAGCCATGAAGATGATGCTAAAGATATAGCGGTAACGCAGATTTGTGCTCACCATTCACTAATGGAAGAAGCTAGTAGGCAGATGCCACACCATACGAGCTTCCCTGATTAACGTTGGAGAAGAAGCTTATTGATTTGGTTGCAGATCGACCAGAGACGTACCAGAGAGAGATGACTTACAGTTCGACTTCCGTAGACCCTCTCAAAATGGCTATTTAACACCACCCTTGTTTATGGGAGGAAGATTCATGGAAATACAGAGAGAGAGAGAGAGAGAGAGAGAGAGAGAGAGAGAGAGAGAGGGGAAAGCAAGGAGAGTTCTCTTATTGAACGTCTCCGTTGCGCGTAGAATTGAAACAAGTGTGTAAATCCAACGCGAGACAGCTTCAACTGTGTGAAAGGGACGTGGTAATTCTTGCATCATTGGACGTTTTTATTCCTAGCATAATGGACAAATGTACCCCCACCATCTAGGGATGGGAATATTAGTCCGACCCGTGAGACTAGATCCAATCCGACCCAACTCCTCTGGGTTGGATTGACCCAATCTGAGCCGACCCAACCTGTTTTCAATTCAACTTCATAACCTCAAAATTTCCAATTGATTTACAATTAGTAGGATCTCGATCGAAAAATCATTAGGTTTAAGAGTAGTATTGGAGATGGCAGTGGTGGATCTGGAAACTCTTTTGGGTTATTGCAAATTGCAAATATCCTCTTGAATGGTTTCGGGTGGTGCAAACGTCGGCTCAATCTAGATTCACCACTGGGAGATGGAATTGGGATACAAGGCACCCAATACCCGACATAGGACATGTATGTGGTACAAGATACATGCTAGAGCATTGGAAGCTTGAGGTTCGAACCCAGATGAGGCATGGTGTGTCATAGTTTTATGGGGTGGGTTGAGGAAACTTAGATTGATTTAGCCCTAGTTTGGAGGGGAATTCTCGTTCATCAAATCGAAGTGGCCTCCTCTTGTACCAAAAAAAAAAATCCAAGAAAGTTATTACTAATTCAATAAAAAAAGAGTATATCCATTACTTATGCACAATATGTGACTTATATGGATCTGAGTTTGGTTTATGAGAATTGATACCAACATCATGTCCATACCAAACCCATTGTCATGTATGAATTTTGGACCTATTTCTTTTTCTTATATCATAAGCTGGTGATATATAGATACCAAAAAAAGAAAAAATGGGTCCTGTATGAGCCTCCCCTAGACGGGAGATTTTGGGTACTTTGCATTTTTGAATGGTTCCCTGTCATTGAGAGAAGGGTGAATGGCTTTTGTGTAATTTCCAGTCATCCAGGGCTATGACCGAAAGTTAAAGGAAGCTTCATATTACGTTGCAATGCTTGCCTCAGCAGTTAAATGCTCTTTTTCTTCAAGAAAGTTGGAGATGCAAATTTGGTTCTTTTGGCTTTTGTTGCCTTCACATACGGGACCATTATGTAGGGCTGGTAAACGAGCCAATCGGACCGAAAATTTCTTGTTTGCTCGGCTCATTCTTCCACATGAACATGCTATGTGAGCCACTAGCTGAAGAACCTGTGTTCAAATATGTTTACGAATGCACCGAGAGCGTTGGCTCAACGGCAGGGCGCTCTAGCCCCATTGCTACTGATGGAGAGTTCAACTCCCAGAGGGTGCATGTGTGGCTGTGTGCGTTAGGCTTCGGCCTCCATAGCTCGAACTACCATCTCTACATCGAGGTATTCCATGCTTTTCAATAGCCTTGCTTATGTTGCATCTATCTACAAACCCAGGTTGTGTCTCATTAGTTATCAGATAGAACATGGAGTTACCACAAGAAGTCACACTTGAAGATTATATGATAAGTCATCTAAGTTGGTCACCATCAAGTCCATAATGCCTCTCCTACACTTGACGTGCATCTTGACTAACTTCATCCCCACGATCTTATATTGAAGTAGTTCATTATGGGGAAATAATATCTTACTCGATCACATCACCCAACCTGTCTTCACTACCAAATTACCATCCAAGAGGAAGATGAAGAAAGACAGGAGGATTTCTCACCCACGTCTCCTTTGGTATCACACGCCTACTACCATACAGCTTTCTTCTCTCTAACGCTAATTAATGTCCTTTCATGGTCCAAGGACTTATTACAACAAGACTATAATACCTACTTGTCAACATCACAACACAAAATGAGATACTCTTAAGGCACACTTTTATTTTGACTAAATATCTCGTAAGAAACTTTTTATATTTTTTATGTTTTAAGTGAAACACGTCACTCTAAAGTGAGTCCGTCACTTTATTTTAAAACTTTGAAGTAGGTCCATGACTGTATGACACAAAACTCAAGACAAGTGAGATATATTTTTATTTTGATTAAATATCTCGTAATTTTTTTTATATTTTCCAGATTTTAAGTGAGACACATGTCACTCTAAAGTGAGTCCGTCACTTCACTTCAAAACCACCAAACTCAAGACATGTACACGGACCAAGGTCGTTAGGCATAGAATTTGGGTATCGATACTCGTCTGGTGACAAGACCACAACTTTTGAGTAGCTGTTGGCCATAGTTAGATTCATTCGCAGAAAAGTTCCGTAAATGGTATAACTGCTGGTAGTATCTCAAACAACTCTGGCCAGAGTTAGATTCATTCGCAGAAAAGTTGTAAATGGTATAACTGCTGGCAATATCTCAAAGAACTCCGAAAATACGGCAAAAAGTAGGGTAGGTAGTTGATACCCATAAAAGAATATGTGCATCGTAATAAAGTGGGGAAAAGAACTGCCTGAATAATCTATTATCAAATTCAAATTTCCTGAAAATTCTGTAGCTTTTCTTAATTTCTGGATTTTGTTATCCAGGGCGGGCGGGTTCAGGAACCTCTGGTTGGCGGAGTTGGGTGATTGAAGGCGGCTGTTTTTGCGCGAGCGGCTGAACACGGAGCGCGATGATTGCTGCTGCTGTGACGTCCCCGCGATTGAAACCGCGGGCCAGCACGTTTTCAACGGCTTTATAGAAAGCTCAGCCCCTTAATCCCACCTCCTGTGGCCGGCAGGACGACGACTGAACGGTCATCAGACAAGTACCCCTCCGGAGTTCTTCAAACGGGCTGCTATCAAGACGCCAGGTGACTCTCGCTTTGCCGTTCTAGGAGAATTGGAAGAGGCAACGGTAACTGTTAACAACCAAGGCACACACATCACATTCTCTACGTGGCCGGCTGTCAAAGCACCCTTACGTTTACGGGATTGGGTATAGTTATACTCGTCCCTGAACCGCCCCATTGCAATCCCACGACCACCGTCCATATTCAGCAAACTCCCCATTCACCTTTCCCCTAGTTCTGCCTTTCTTCATGCTATCCCCGCACAGCATCGTCATGGTCCTCCTGTGGGGATTTTGTAAACTCTCTCTCTCTCTCTCTCACACACACACATACTCACACAAACACATAGAGACACAATACAGAGGGATGTTGAAGATCTTACATCAATAACCAAGAGAAGCATGTTGATTTTACTCTGAAGACGAAGTAGAGACTTCGTCACTACCTTACACGAAAATAAGTTGGAATTTTCTTCTGTGCGGCACCATCAACTGAAAGATAAGGTAGGACATTCTCTTGCCGCTCAACTTTGCTTCTGATTGAGCACACAGCAAGCAGAATTGTATTCGTTTCGGATGGAGATGAGTAATTTGGTTGAATTTCAGAATCACCAATCCTCTGCCCAGTTTATAGCAACTTCAACAGCAAATAAAGTCTTTTGATGCAGAGAAGTCCTTTAGCTAATTTAAGATACACCAATGATATAGAAATGAGTGTTTCAGGGACATCGATCAGTATAATTCGGGAAGCACCAACAGTATGTAGATTAAGTATTTCTAGGGGTACAACAACAACAACAACAACAACAACAACAACTAAGCCTTTTCCCATACTTAGACGGGGTCGGCTACATGGATTCTTTGTTTCCACAGATCTCTATCGTGTGCCATGTTAGCAGTTAACTCCCAATAAGCTAGATCATTCTTTATTGTTTCTTTCCAACACTTTTGTGGTCGTCCTCTACCTCTTTTAATACTTTCCAAATTTAGTTTTTCTAACCTTCTTACAGGTTCTTCTTTTGATCTTCTTTCTATATGTCCAAACCATCTTAAACGATGTTCTCTCATTTTATCCTCTATTGGTGCCACTCCTAATTTGTTTCTAATAACCTCATTATGTATACGGTCTTTTCTTGTATGACCACTCATCCATCTCAACATCTTCATTTCTGTCACAGACATCTTTTGTACATGTTGATGATTAACTGCCCAACACTCAGAACCATAAAACATGGCAGGCCTAACTGCTGCTCTATAATATTTACCTTTTAATTTTAATGGTATCTTCTTATCACAAAGAATACCTGATGCTCCTCTCCATTTTAACCAACCAGCATTAATTCTATGTGTAACATCTCCATCAATTCTTCCATCACTTTGAAAAATTGACCCTAGGTATTTAAAACTTTCCTTTTGGGGAATGCAATGTGTGCCAATTTTAATTTCTATGTCCTCTGAAGTAGCCAAATGATCAAACTTACATTCCATATATTCTGTCTTTGTTCTACTAAGTCGGAGGCCTTTGTTTTCTAATGTTTCTCTCCATAGTTCCAATTTTCTATTAACTTTTTCCTTAGATTCCTCCACTAATACAATGTCATCTGCAAATAACATACACCAAGGTACTTCATCTTGAATATGTTTTGTTAACTCATCCATCACCATTATAAATAAGTATGGACTTAAAGTTGATCCTTGATGTAACCCAATATTAACTTCAAAGAAGTCTGTCGTTCCTTCATGAGTCCTCACACATGTTTTTGCACCATCATACATGTCTCTTATAAGGTTAATATATGTCAATGGGATACCTCTTTTTCCAAAGTTCTCCAAAGAACCTCCCTTGGTACCCTATCATAAGCTTTTTCTAGATCAATAAATATCATGTGAAGGTATTTCTTTTTTGCTCTAAAATGTTCCATAAGACGTCTCAAAAGGTGAATCGCTTCAATAGTAGATCTACCTGGCATAAATCCAAATTGGTTCTCTGTTGTACTTGATACTTGTCTTAACCTACGTTCGATAATTCTTTCCCATAATTTCATAGTATGACTCATTAACTTGATACCTCGATAATTCACACAATTTTGAATGTCTCCCTTGTTCTTATATACGGGTATAAGTGTACTTGCTCTCCATTCCTCGGGCATCTTTTGGTTTTTCCATATTTCATTAAATAGTCTTGTGAGCCAAGTGATTCCTATTTCTCCTACTATTTTCCAAACTTCTATAGGAATATTATCTGGTCCTACCGATTTACCACTCTTCATATGTTTAAGAGCCTCTTTGACTTCATTCTTTTGAATACGTCGGTAAAAATTGTGGTTTATATACTTTTCTGACTTGGCTAAATCTCCTAAACTAATACTAACATCTTTATTTTCATTAAAAATATTATAAAAATAGTTTTTCCATCTATTTCTTATATCATCATTTGCCACTAGAATTTTTTCATCCTCGTCTTTTATGCATCTAACATAATTAAGATCTTTAGTTTTCTTATCTCTAGCCCTAGCTATCCTAAAAATATCTCTTTCACCCTCTTTTGAGTTGAGTTTTTTATATAAGTCCTCCCAAATCTTAGCTTTTGCTTCACTAACGGCCTTTTTTGCTTCCTTCTTTGCTTTCTTATAAGCTTCTAAAGTTTCACTAGTTTTCTTAGCATAATGTAATTTGTAACATGCCCTCTTTGCCTTGATTTTATTTTGTACTACTTCACTCCACCACCAAGCTTCTTTTTGTGCCGGTACACCTCCCTTAGATACTTCTAACACATCTTTCGCCACTTTCCTAATATGTATAGCCATATTGTTCCACATATCACAGGGTGTGCCAACATAATTCCAAACATCTCCTTGAAGGACTTTCTGTTTAAATATATCTTCTTTCTCGCTTTTGAGGTTCCACCATTTAGTCCGAATAGCTCGATGCACTCTTTTCTTCTTTGTCCATTTTTTTATTTGTAAATCCATAACTAAAAGTCGATGTTGGGTGGTTAAGCTTTCTCCTAGAATTACCTTACAATCTTTACAACACGCTCTATCTTTTTTCTACAAATAAAGTAATCAATTTGTGTTTGTGATAAGCCACTCTTATAAGTAATTAAATGTTCATCTCGTTTTTTGAAGATTGTATTGACTATAAAGAGATCAAATGACAAAGCAAAATTTAAAATCTCCCTACCTTCCTCGTTTATATCCCCATAACCAAAGTTTCCATGAATCCCTTGATATCCTAATGCCTCTTTACCGACATGTCCATTTAAATCTCCTCCTAAACAAATCATCTCCCTTTGTGGAATCTTTTGAAACACCTTATCTAACTCTTCCCAAAAAACTGTCTTTATACTATCTTCTAGTCCTACTTGGGGTGTGTAAGCACAAACTATATTCAAAACCTCTACTCCTAACACTAATTTCAATGTCATGATTCGGTCACCATATCGTTGTATGTCTACTACACTCTCCTTTAAATCTTTATTTATGATAATACCAACTCCGTTTCGGGCCTTTTCTTTACCTGAGTACCATAATTTAAAACCTGTATCCTCTATCTCCTTTGCTTTTTCTCCAACCCATTTTGTCTCTTGTAAACATAGAATATGAATCTTTCTCCGAATCATAGTATCTACCACCTCCATTAGCTTACCCGATAATGTTCCGATGTTCCAAGAACCAATACGAATCTTATTATCTAGGACTAGCTTCCTTACCCCCCTCATCCGTCCATAATCAAAATGCGGAGACCCTCTCTGAAAAATTTTCACTACATTCGGGCGGCAATGTAGCGGGACTAACTTCTTTACCCACACCCGTCCATGATGTGAGAACTCTCTCTGCAATTGATTCCCTACATTCGGGCGAAAATGTAGTGGCCCTTGCTTACTTCTTACTGCATTCGGGCTCTGCAGCACGTCGCTAGGCGGGGACGCCCCAAAGCAATGCTCATAATTTTTGTAATCCATGTTGTAGAAATCCGACGAAGTTTTACGCTGGCTGTCGGAAGCCTAACACAACCCTCCTCCTTTATCCGGGCTTGGGACCGGCAATGCAAGGGTGATCCCTTACATGGGCGGAGTTTAAGTATTTCTAGGGGTAGAGGTCATAAAATCCAACTATCCAGGATTATCGTTTTGCAGTTATTCTCCATGGAGCAATAACTAAGTTGGGTATTTCTACGTCTAATCCAGTCATATCAACTCTTGCAGGAAATTATTCATAAGGATACTGTTTTTTTTTTTTGTTCCAAGAATATTGTTTTTTTTGTCCTTCAACAGAATAAAGGGTTGTGGGAAGACTTGCTTACAGTTCATAATTTCATCCTCTGCTAATTAATGCCTACCTGTTCGGTTTATTCTTCCATCCTCCTTCAGACACATGTTTGTAAAGGATGATGTTGGTCGCAGAATCTTTAGCATTTAGCTCAATTAGTTTGGGAGCAATCAATTTCCACAAAAAGCTGCAATTTCATGTGGTGAGGATACTTAAATACGGAACAGTAAACTGTATATTTGTAGTCCCACTCTTTCAATTGCTTGGCTAATTTGGTCTCAATGCTACTTGAGGATTTTCTTGATTCATTGTTTTATTTGCACATACAGTATTTACACTTGCTAGATTCAGTGTACATGAGCTATGGGTTAAAGTTTCAGCAGTTGAGTTCTGTCATGTGTTGTGATGCCTTTGACTTCTATTACTGGGTCAGTGCATCAGCAAAATTGTCAACTGAAGTATGCTTGTCCAGAGCCAATATACTTGCTCACGGTCAACATAAGATTCTGTGGGCATAATAAGACTCTCCCGAGCCTATGGTAGTATGAATGTTGTTTGTAACGTATCGTAGAGTATTTTTTTTTAAAATAGAAAAAAATCAGAAAAATTTACGAAACATCAAGACAATTCTAAACAATCCCTATAATTCAAAAGTTGATTAACCATTCATCATTTACCATTCAAATTTCAATGTATAAGCATTTAAGGCTTAAGCAATATACCTTTATTTATTATTAAATCATTAAAGAATTAGCAAAATTACAACTTTCATAATTGAAAAAAGAATTACATATTGTAATTAGGATCATCAACTAAATAATCTTCATCTTCTTATTCTCCTTGTTCAAGGTCATCACCACCACCACCTTCAATAGCAAAATCAATATCATCTTCCCCTTGTTATTATTGGTGCACTCCTTCCAAATTGATCTACTAAATGTCTTCTTTAATTAGGAGCGTATTTGCTTCGTCATCTTTCATAATCCACTCCACGAAGTTATCAAAATCTTATTGGATCAAATTGATTCTCATTAGTGTTGTTTGTAAAGTACCGTATCATATCATAATTTTTAAAAAAAAATAACAACAACTAAGCCTTTTCCCATACTAGACGGGGTCGGCTAGTATGGGAAAAATTAAAAAAAAAAAATCGTAATTTTTTAAAAGTTTTTTTAAAAATAACAAAAATAGAAAACATTAAAAATCAAGAACTATACTGACTTAGACTAGTTTCTTAATTCGTGGTACCAATATTGGATGTGGTCATAATTGTTAAATTATTTAAGGAAATTCGTGGTACCTTATTTTTATGGTTCTTATTGTTATTCTTATGAGATCACCTTTTAAGGTAAGATAGTTGTGTTGTGAAACCTACTAATGCTAGACGTGGTCATAATTGGTAAGTTACCAATGTTAGATGGGGTCATAATTGGTAAGTTATTGAAGTAAATTGCTTTTTCCATTCTTAAGAACTTTGAAAAAAAATTTGCTTATTTTATGGTTCTTATTATTAATCTTGGGAGGTCGCTCTTTAAGGTAAGATGTCTTTGAAAAAAGGAAAAGGATTAGTTCAATTCATGTATATTTCAAACAAGAAATGATTTTTTATAAAAATAGGGCGTACGGCCTATATCGCACAATATAGGGCGATACATAGCCTATTGCGATACACTAAGGTGTATTGTTTCATGATACAGATAACACTTGTTCTCATACCTACCTACTTGAGTTTAACTTTTTTATTTGCCTGTAAGATTGATAAGTAAATAAAAATTAAAACTAAAAGTTTAAGAATAAAAACATAATAAATTTAAACATTGAATTAAATACTTAATTAGTAACTCTTTTTTAATTACCTTTGTTGAAGCTGCATGTTGCAACGGATGAAAACTAGGTCATTGTGCCGCTTATGTTCCAACCTGTTATGCTTTTTTGTATGAATACGTTTAAAAACACTCCAATTTCTTTCACAACCAGTTGCACTACAGGTTTGGCTCAAAATCCTTATTGCAAAATCTCTCAAGTTTGGGTAATCACTTCCAAACCTACTCCACTATACATCTAATAGAAAAAAATAATTATAAAGATCTATTCTACTATAAAAATAAGGTTTAAGAAACTTAAATATTAAAATAAATAATTTATATGTTTACCTGTGTGCATATTAGTATAGTTGCGAATAGGTAAAAGCAAACCCATCAAGTGAAGAGCATTATCGTAGATCTCCATCTCAAGGTATAAGATATGCTCTAATCTCATTAGGGATCAATTTTCCTTTTAACCTCACCGTCCCTTTTAAAGGTTGCAGAATAACTAAACGTTAGATTTAGGTAGTAAGCTGCTGCATGAATAGGTTGATGCAACTCTTTGTTCCATCTATTATCAACAATCCTCCACACGGGTACATAATGATTCTTTCTATTATTAAAATTGCTCCAGATAGTTTCTTTATCCCTATCCCCTATCAATGACTTCATAAAGATAACCAATAGATGACTTCTCCTCATTACCAGCAAATATCAAAACTTTAACCAAAGAGCATGTGATCTTTAATACTCTAATATAGGAGTTTCAAAATGTACTCTCAAAGACCGTCTCTAAAATCTCATTAAGTTTTTTATTTCAACTATTTTGAGGCAACTCTGTAAACTGTTGCCACTTATCTGGGGTAAACATTCTCTTGAAGGCTTATTTTTGTTTAATAATGCTCTGTACTAACAAGAAATTAGTTGCAAACCAGGTAGCAACATGAAGGAGCTCTATATCATCAGTATATCTCCTCGTCATACATAATACAAATACATGATTATAAATAAATGTAGTGATATCTTGACAACACTCAGTTATTGCCTTTACCTCATCCATGTGTGTAGTATCCCAAAGGAGGAAATCTAGACAATGGGCAACACATGGTATTCAATAAAAGGTATCATAACTTTCCACTAATTTCTTTGCAACCGCTTTATAATTAGCTATAATTAATTGTACTACATTTTGATGCCCAACCTCCAATATCACCTTATTAAATTCTTGCTTTAGAACCTCTATAATATGATGCTCCTTTGATATATCTAGTGATTTCAAAAATAAAAGTTGTTTAGGGCAATAGAAAAGGAAGTTTAATAAAGTCATTTCTCGCCTACGTGTTCATCCATCTGCCATGATAGTACATCCTGTCTCCTTCTATGATTTCTTCAAAGTTGAACAATACTCTTCTACTTCAAGGACGATCTTATAATTTCTTTCTCTCTTAACTTATTATAATATAATATTTTATAACTTGGATCAATATTAGCAATGACATATGCCATTTCTTGAAAATAAAAGAAATTTACTGCATTAAATGTAATGTATACATCGTAAAATCATCTCCCATTACAAGGTCTGTCTGCTCATGCAATTGCTTTAAAGCCATAACAACACAAATTCCATGATGAGCATCAGGTGTAGTACTTGAGAGAAAATATGATTACATGTCAGAATGAGATCTTCCTCTAGCCCTTCCTCTTCTATCACTTGCAACCTCTTCACCAACCCTCTTTCTCTTAGTTGGTGGTCGAGAACTACTATTACCAAGAGGATACATGAATGTTCCTCTAATAGAGGGAACCATAAATTATAGTAACGAAGAGGATACTAATGCATCTTCTTTTCTCCACTTAAGATAATTTGGATCACTATCATTAGGATGTTGGTGCCCTTTGAGATTATTTCATCTCCCTCTAGCAATGACCGCTAATTCGAGAGATCTTGTCCATTCAAGGTGGTTTATGCCATCCAATTTGATATTCATAATGTTAAAATTGTCAACCTTCTCTCTCGTAGATGGATAGAAGTTAAAATATGACATATCAATGTGTTTACCCTTATCTACCATACCCTCCCTTTATAGGATCCGTCAATAAATACAAAATAAGATAAAAAAAGAAATATTCAGGTTGCAGTGTTTTGTTGCCACCACACAATTGCAAAAAAATTTTCTTTTCTTGGGAGTTGACTGCCTAAACACTTAGTTACGATCAAATCTGAACAAATTACTGTCCAAAAAACAACAATATGTCTAGTAAAAATATGTTTTCGCAGAAAGAGTTCACCGTGCGTCTTCTTCCTTTTTTATTGTTTTCGATGGTTGATTTAAAAAACAGAGTCTTCGGTTGCTTCAATAAGAACCAGATGGCATAAAAGAAATCCACGTTCAACACTTCTTCTGATTGCGGCTGTGTTGAATGCTATGATATCATGTTGAACTAATATTATTGATAATCAATAAGATATTTACACAATAAACATGAGAAAAAATCTCTGATTTTAATCAAATGTACATGGACTTTTGGCGAATGCAGCCCTCCTGGCTGTTGCGTCTCTTTCACTCCCTAACCTTACCTCTAATCTTGGTATTTATAAGGTACTTATAACTTAAAAGACTAATATACCCTTATTTAATTATACTTAACAATTGAACCACGAAAATAACAATAGCTCCAGTTGATGAGATATCCAGACAAATAAAGTTACTTCATAACACCATGCATCTTTTTTTGTCTCTTCTCAACTATACTATGAATCATATATAGACATTAACATTTAATGACTTCGGATACTTTCCTAACTTTGCCCGTGGAAGGAATAACTTCTTTCCGGGTTCATACTAGATGACGTTTCAATTGAGAAACTCCACCACTCATCTCCTTTTCATAAAAATTATATTTCAATTTTTTTCAATTGAAGTACCCCATTGCCATATCGGATAATCATACTGAGATTGAACTGCGTAACACCCTTTCCTGCTATCTTAATTTACTACTTAAATCTTAATAAACATGAAAATAAAAGCACTTAATAACTTACCATAAACTTCATAAATGTTCAATTTTCACTTCATAAACCATTAAAACACTCAAAGCGTATATCCCACTTCATAGATTGCCACAAATACAATGAAAAGATGTTCACTCACTTCATATATTGTTATTAAAAAATACACATAAGAAGAATTACACATAGAAAAAGAGTAAAAAACCCTATACTACAACCACTAGATTGTCGTTATTGTCGCCGTCGGAGTGATGGTGCCATTGGAGACCATTGAAGATGTTCTCCCTAGTCGAAGCAATTGGAGCACTCAAACAGAAGCCACAAACCCCATAGAAATGCGGATTCTGTTCAGGTGGGAGGGTTTTAAAACAAATAGGGTGTATTGCTCGTATTATACAATAATGGCGATAAAGGCTGATACTCTATTAAATGCAACACACCTCACAGAAACGATATGCCATGTATTATACGATTCATGGCGATATAAATAACACTGGTTATGTTGAAAGATCATATATTGAAAGATCACATTTGGGTACTAGTTGTGGGACAGTGCAAATCTAATTTCACGTCATACTAATCTAGTGTTAAGCTGTACTTAGTGTGGGTATTTTTGTCTTTCAAGATAGATTACCTTATAAATAGTCATTAGGGTTTTATTTTGTAAAGTGGGACTAAAGCCACCAAAAAGTGAGGTAAGTAGAAATGAAGAAGGGTTCATGTAGATTTGAGATATTTGTAGGATTGTAAGTATATTTCATTTTCTGGTTCAATAAATATCTTTGATTTTTAACATGGTATCGGAGCCTATATGGCTTAATTCCTGCTGCATGGAGTCATATTGAAAGCGCAACGTAGACGACCTCATCGCAACACCTCTAGTTTTTGAATGTTTCATCGTTTGATAAGGATTATAGTAGAATCCTGAAATTAACAGTGCGTGATGGCAGAAAAAGGAAAAGGGTCAGAAATTCCCTTTCCATTTCTTGATTCTTAGGTTCAAGATAAAGTCGATTCATTTCAGAGCACAAATATAAAATTAGATGGGCATAATTTTCTGGAATGATCCAGATCTATTGAATTGGCCATCTTGCAAGGGGGAGATGGCCTCACTTGACTGGATAGGTTTCACGTCCTACTGAACATGATGTGAATTACCCTAGGTGGCATCTAGATCTATTGAATTGGCTATTTTAGCAAGGGGGAAATGACCTCACTTGACTAGACAGGTTTCACGTCCTACTGAACATGATGTGAACTGCCCTAGGTGGCGTAAAGAGGATGCACTAGTCTCATCTTGGCTTCTCCAATTTATGTCTCCAAACATCTGCCACACGTTTATGTATCTAGATTCTGCGTATGAAATATGGAGGACTGTTTCTGAAGCATACACTAGAAAAAAAAATGTTGCAAAGGAGTACAAGATCCTTGAAAAAATTCGACGATGCAAGCAAGGCCCAAGAACCATAAGTGATTACTATGTAGAGTTAAGAGGCTTATGGGATAAATTACAATTCTATACATCCATAAATTATACTACATATTCAAGAGAAAAGACAACTGAATATGAAAAACGAAAAATCTTTGACCTACTATGGGGCATAAATGGTGAGTATGAAGCGGTTAAAAATAATATTTTAACAAACAACAACAACAACAACAACAACTAAGCCTTTTCCAATACTACATGCGGTCGGTTACATGGATTCTTTATTTTCACATAGCCCTATCATGTGCCATATTAGCAGTTAACTCACAATAAGCTACATCATTCTTTATTGTTTCTTTTCAACACTTTTGTGGTCGTCCTCTACTTCTTTTAATACTTTCAAAATCTAGTTTTTCACACCTTCTTACACGTTCTTCTTTTGATCTTCTTTCTATATGTCCAAACCACCTTAAACGATATTCTCTCATTTTATCCTCTATTGGTGTCACACATAATTTATTTCTAATTGTAAATAGTTGTCGATGAACAAAGGTTGATGCGGCACGAATCAATATCACCAAGTCGCCAAGAGTCAAATGACATTCACTCACGAATGTCTATCTTCAAGAATGATTAATAAGAGCGGAAGCACATACAAAACAAGTCAAGAAGCTGTGCAAGACTGCATAAATATTATTCATGAAGTGGTGTCTTATTTATAGACATTACAAGGCTTGAAGAAGTGAAGCAAGAGGGCAAGAGGAGGCCACATTAGTGGGCTAGTGCTGGCCGGCCAGCACTAGCCGTTGGGGACCCCAATGGCTAGGGCCAACATGGCCCTGACCCTTCTGGCATGATGGCGCGGGCCCTAAGGGCCCGCGTACCCTATTACATATTAACACTAATAACCTCATCATGTATATGGTCTTTTCTTGTATGGCCACTCATTCATCTCAACATCTTCATTTTTGTCATAGACATCTTTTATACATTTTGATGACTAAGTGCCCAACACTCAGAACCATAAAACATGACAGGTCTAATTGCCGCTCTATAATATTTACCTTTTAACTTTAATGTTATCTTCTTATCACAAAGAATACTTGATGCTCCTCTCCATTTTAACCAACCAGCATTAATTCGATGCGTAACATCTCCATCAATTCTTTCATCACTCTAAAAAGTTGACCCTAGGTATTTAAAACTTTCCTTTTCAGAGATGAAATGTGTGCCAATTTTAATTTTTATATCCTCTAAAGTAACGAAATGATCAAACTTACATTTCATATATTCTGTCTTTGTTCTACTAAGTTGAAAGCCTTTACTTTCTAATGTTTCTCTCCATATTTCTAATTTTCTATTAACTTTTTCCTTAGACTCCTCCACTAATATAATGTCATCTGCAAATAACATACACCAAGGTACTTCATCTTGAATATGTTTTGTTAACTCATCAATCGCCATTATAAATACGTATGGACTTAAAGTTGATCCTTGATGTAACCCAATATTAACGAAGTCTGTCATTCCTTCATGAGTCCTCACACATGTTTTTGCACCATCATACATGTCTCTTATAAGGTTTATGTATGTCAATGTGATACTTCTTTTTTCCAATGTTCTCTAAAGAACCTTCCTCGGTACCCTATCGTAAGCTTTTTCTAGATCAATAAATATAATGTGAAGGTCTTTCTTTTTTGCTCTAAAATATTCCATAAGATGTCTCAAAAGGTGAATCACTTCAACAGTAGATCTGTCTAGCATGAATCCAAATTGGTTCTATGTTGTACTCGATACTTGTCTTAACCTACTTTGGATAATTCTTTCCCACAATTTCATAGTATGGCTCATTAACTTGATACGTCGATAATTCGCATAATTCTGAATGTCTCCATTTCTTATATATGGGTATAAGTGTACTCGCTCTCCGTTTCTCAGGCATCTTTTGATTTCTCCATATTTTATTAAATAGTCTTGTGAGCCAAGTGATTCCTGTTTCTCCTAGGATTTTACAAACTTCTATAGGAATATTGTCTGGTCCTACCGATTTACCATCATTCATATGTTTAAGAGCCTCTTTGACTTCATTCTTTTGAATACGTCGGTAGAAATTATGGTTTATATACTTTTTTGATTTGGCTAACTCTCCTAAGCTAATACTAACATCTTTATTTTCATTAAAAAACTTATAAAAATAGTTTTTCATCTATTTCTTATATCATCATTTGCCACTAGAATTTTTTCATCATCGTGTTTGATGCATCTAAAAGAATTAAGATCTTTAATTTTCTTATCTCTAGCCCTAACTATCCTAAAAATATCTCTTTCATCCTCTTTTGAGTTGAGTTTTTTATATAAATCCTCTCAAATTTTAACTTTTGCTTCACTAACGGACTTTTTCGCTTCCTCCTTTACTTTCTTATAAGCCTCTAAAGTTTCACTAGTTTTCTTAGCATAATGTAATTTGTAACATGTCCTCTTTGCCTTGATTTTATTTTGCACTACTTCACTCTACGACCAAGCTTCTTTTTGTGCCAGTACACTTCCCTTAGATTTACCTAATACATCTTTCGCCACTTTCCTAATATGTATAGCCATATTGTTCCACATGTCACAAGGTGTACCAACATAATTCCAAGCATCTTCTTGAAGGACTTTGTGTTTAAATATATCTTCCTTCTCGCTTTTGAGGTTCCACCATTTTGTCCGAATAGCTCGATGCACTCTTTTCTTCTTTGTCCATTTTTTTATTTGTAAATCCATAACTAAAAGTCGATCTTGGGTGGTTAAGCTTTCTCTTAGAATTACCTAGCAATCTTTACAACATGCTCTATCTTTTTTTCTACAAATAAAGTAATCAATTTGTGTTTGTGATAAACCACTCTTATAAGCAATTAAATGTTCATCTCGGTTTTTGAAGATTGTATTGACTATAAAGAGATCAAATGCCATAGCAAAATTTAAAATCTCCCTACCTTTCTCATTTATATCCCCAAAACCAAAGTTTCCATGAATACATTAATATCCTAATGCCTCTTTACCGACTTGTCCATTTAAGTCTCCTCTTAAACAAATCATCTCCCTTTGTAGAATTCTTTAAAACACCTTATCTAACTCTTCTCAAAAAGCCGTCTTTATACTATTTTCTAGTCCTACTTGAGGTGCGTAAGCACAAACTATATTCAAAACCTCTGCTCCTAACACTAATTTCAATGTCATGATTCGATCACCATATCGTTGTATATCTATTACACTATACTTTAAATTTTTATTTATGAAAATACTAACTCCGTTTCGAACCTTTTCCTTACCTGAGTACCATAATTTAAAACCTGTATCCTCAATCTCCTTTGCTTTTAATAAGAGAATAAATCACAAAATTTTGGAGAAAGAAACTATAATTAGCCTAGAGCAGAATGCACTAATGAGTAAGGTAGATTCTTAATCTACATGCGTATGTGGAGCCCCTCGTGGTAGAATGTCTTTTCAAGAAAATGAAAAATTAAAATATATACACTGTGAGAAATCATGACATACAAAGGAATATTATTTGGAACTGATCGGCAAACCAAAATATTCTAGAACCTGTGGCAACTCTCCTAATTTCTCAGAACTATAATCAGCCAATCCCGAACAACTTCAAGATCTTATGAAACAACTTGAAGGCCTTAAATCTCGGTTCAGTGATAGCACTCAGACTTCGACTTCTTCTCAACCTCCTATGGCACATCACTTGACCCTTGGTCCAAGGGTAATGTTTCATCTCTAGTTTGGGTTATTGATTCTTGTGCCATAGACCACACGTTAGGCCATCGACCATTTTTTTAAGAATATATATCTCTTTATTATGAGGAACCTATTCGCCTTGTTGATAGCTTATACACACATACTGTGGGTAAAGGCAGTGTACCAACCTCTCTAGCTACCTTGTCTATCCCAATTTTCTTATCAATCTTCTTTCGGTTAGCTCTCTTACCAAAACTTTAAATTACTCTATCACCTTTTCTCCATTTGGCTGTATTTTTTAGGATCTAAAGATGAAGAAGGTCTTTGGTAATGATAGATTGCAGCAAGGGCTTTATATCATGGAGATTTCCTTAGCGGGCAATTCCTCTCTTACTGCATCAGCCGGAACATCATGTGAAGAATGCATCCAACTATGGCATGCTCGCTCGGGTCACTTACCTCCTTCCAAAATAGGTTATGTCATTCCTGGTTTTCATATTGAGTCAAATAATGTAACCCTTGCATGTGATGCATGTCAACAAACAAAACATCATAGAGTTTCTTATCCACTTAGTGAGTCTAAGAGATCCTGTTTGGGGTCCTAGTTCAGTTCCTTCTATCACAGGTCATAGATACTTTGTGTTCTTTATTGATGTTTGTTTACTTAATAAAATCCAAGGTTGAAGTTTCAACCAGTGTTGTCTGACGCGTATCGTATCGTGTATCGCTGGGCTCCACGATACGGGCGTATCGTATCGTATCGTATCGTATCGTATCGTATCGTACTTTAATATTAAAATAATGTAAAAATAATTAAAAATTAATAAAAAATCGAAAAAATCGAAAAAAATCAAGAAAAAATCAGGAAAAATCTGATAATTGCTTTAAATTCATATAATGTAAGTTTAGTACAGATTGAGCATTCAACATTGAACAATTGCATCCAAATTTATATATTTTGAATCCAAAAAATAAAATACAGACATAGTTTACACTTTACAGTACACTACAGTTACATATAATGTTACATTTTACAAATTGTAATCAGGATCATCAACTAAATAATCTTCATCTTCTCCTTGTTGCAGATCCTCATCATCATCAGCCACGCCCACACCTTCTTCTTCAAAATCAAATTCTTCATCTCCATAATGTTGTTGCGCTCCTTCCAAATTAATCCAGGCAACGTCTTCTTCTGTTAGGAGGGCATTTTCTTCAGTGTCTTCCATAACCCAATCTTCTAATATATCAAAATTATCCAAACTTATTGGATCGAACTGACTTTCTTCTCTATTTACTTTTTTTAATTGCCTACGACACAAACAAAGATAAACAATTAGTAAGTAATATTAACAATTGAAAACTGAAGTTAAATAATATCGAATTGAAAATTTGAAAGTAATACAACATTACCTTTCACGAAGGCGCATGTTACAACGAATATAAACCAAATCATTAAGCCTTTTGTGTTCCAACCTGTTGCGCTTTTTTGTATGGATGTGTTCAAAAACACTCCAATTTCTTTCACAACCTGTTGCACTACAGGTTTGGCTTAAGACTCTAACTGCAAAATCTCTAAGGTTTGGACAATCACTTCCAAACCTGTTCCACCAAACATCTGTAAAGAAAATATAAACATTAGAGACATAATAATCCACAGTAATGTAAGATGGAACTTAAATATGAAAATAAACAATGTACCTGGACGCATCGTAGAGCGGTTGCGAATTGCAACAGGCAAACCCATCAAGTGAAGAGCATTATCATATATCTCCATCTCTCGATGTATCGCATCTACTATGCTCTCATCAGGGACTAATCTGTCGATGCATTCAATGATTCCTCGATTAACCTCACCGTCCCTTTTGAAGGTTGCTGAGTACCTCAATGATGGGTTTAGATAGTAGGCTGCTGCATGAATAGGCTGATGCAATTGTTTATTCCATCTACTATCAATTATTTTCCACACGGGCACATAATCTCTTTTTTTTCCATTAAAGTTATTTCTGATTGCTTCTTTTGCCCTGTCCATGGATTCATAAAGGTAGCCCATAGATGGTTTCTCCTCGCTGTCAGCCAATCTCAAAACTTTCACTAAAGGACAAGTAATTTTCAATAATCTGATACATGCATTCCAAAATGAACTTCTAAAAACCGTTTCTGCAATCTCATTTAACTTTCTGTTCCTTCTGTTTTGTGGCAACTCTGCAAATTGTTGCCACTCATCTGAGGAGAACATTCTCTTTAAAGCTTGCTTCTGTCTCACAATACTCTGTACAGATAAGAAGTTTGTTGCGAACCGAGTTGCAGCTGTGCGAAGAAGCTCTGCACCTTCTGTGTATCTCCTCATCATACATAAAACAAATGCATGGTTGTAAATAAATTTTGTAATATCTTGGCAACACTCAGTTGCTGCCTTTATTTCATCCATCTCACCGATGTCCTCGAGGATGAGATCTAAACAATGGGCTGCACATGGTGTCCAGTAGAAAGTCCCATAAATATCAGCTAACTCCTTTCCGGCTGCTTTGTAGTTAGCTGCATTATCTGTAATCAATTGGACTACATTTTCTAGCCCAACCTCTTGTATAACCTTATCAAATTCCTCTCGTAGGATCTCTGCAGTGTGCCTCTCCTCTGACATATCTAGAGATCTCAAAAACATGAGTCCTTTAGGACAATATACAAGAAAGTTTAGCAATGTCCTTCCTCGCCTATCGGTCCATCCATCTGCCATGATAGTGCATCCTGTTTCCTTCCACGATTGTCTCAAAGTCGAACAGTATTGCTGCACTTCAATCACGGTCTGATCTAATATCTTCCCTCTCAACTTCTGATAAGAGGGCATCCTGTATCCTGGACCAATGTTAGCAATTGCATCTGCCATTGCTTGAAAATGAAAACTGTTTGCTGCATTAAATGGAATGCATGTATCATAAAACCATCTGCCCACTGCAAGGTCTGCTTGATCGTGCAGTTGTTCTGAAGCCATAGCAGCACGAATTCCTGGCTGAGCACCAGGTGTAGTGGAAGGAGGAAAGAACGAATGTATGCTAGAAGAAGAAGCTCTTCCTCTACTCCTTCCTGAACTTCCTCTTCTGCCACCTCCAAAGTCTTCAGATGCAACCCTCTTTCCTCTGCTAGGTGCTCGCGAACTGCTACTACCAATATCTGTTCTAGCATCTGAAGGCAAACTATCAGTGAATCCAACTCCAGTGGCAGTAGCATCATCAGCTTCTTCACACATCTGGAAATCATCCTTTTGTTGTCTCCTTTCCTGTATGCTCTCAATCATCTGCAAGCATTGCCATTTAATACCTTCTGGCACACTTCTAACTCTGCCTGTGCATGGAGCAACTTCTTTCCTGGTTCCTGCTAGGTGGTGTTTCAACCTTGAAATTCTACCACTAACCACCTTTTCACAAAATAAACATCTGATTTTTAACCTTGAACCCTCAACTGGTATACCCCACTGCCATGCCGGATCATCAGACTTTGAATGAGAGTCTCTACCACCCCTTCCTGCCATCTCAATGAGTACTTTAATTCAAACAAAAACCTGAAAATAAAAGCACTTCGTAAATCCCCCAATCTTCAAATAACACTCAAATCGAGTGTCTCCCACTTCATGAATGCAATAAAAATCGTATACACACACTTAATAACTTCATATTTTGTCATTCAAAAAAAAAAACCCGAAATAACACAAAAAACAATAAATATAAAGGAAAAAAAGGAAAAAAACATTAAAAATATACCTAAATTCGAGTTTGGAGGCTTGGACGGACACCGTAGGGCACGATTTTAGAGCTTTGAACACCAAGGAGGCGAAAACCGACTCTTAGGGAGCTTGAAGAACCCAAAAGGAGAGAGGAAACCCGCGAAAAATCGCGGGTTTCCCTCGGCCCGGGACCCTTTATAAGGGTCCCAGGGCGTATCGCCCGTATCGTACGATACGGGCGATACGCACCGTATCGTGCGATACGGGCCGTATCGCACGATACGGTGCGATACGCCCGCACATGCAAATTTATCATTACTCAATTTAATGCTCATATCAAAATCCTTCGTTCTCATAAGTAGGGGGAGTTTATGAGTAGAAAATTAAAAGATTAATTTGTATGGTATTCTTCACGAGACTACATATCCTAATACACCCTAACAAAATGGGGTAGTTGAAAGAAATCAATAACATGTTTTAGAAGTGGCTCATACTCTTCTATTTAAAAGCAATATTCCTAAATCCTATTGAGGGGAAACAATCTTAACGGTTGTTTACTTAGATCAATAGAATGCCTACCACAATTCTCAACGGTGTCAGTCCCATTAAAAACTTATACAAGATTCAAAATCATTTCATGTTACTCCTCGAGTCTTTGGATGCACGTGCTATGTTCATGTTCAGTTCCCAAGACGTGATAAATTTGATCCTAGGGCAGTCCGATACATATTTCTTGGATATTCTACTTCACAAAAGGGGTACAAGTGCTATGATCCTATCCATAAAAAGTTCTATTTGTCTATGGATGTCACTTTTTTTGAAACCACTCCTTACTATTCTTCTAAGGGGGAGCATACTCATTTATAGTTAATGCCAATAAAGAAAGAGTTTAAATCAATTCTTCCTTTATGTCCTGAAATTTTGAAGTTGAAGAAGACGAAGATGGCAACAATGAAGAAGGAGCTTCTGTTCTTAAGGACACTGTTATATATAAGAGAGGACCACACAACATATTTGGAAGATTCGAGCAACAAGTAGCTACTGAGACCAAAGTACCAACTTTTGCTTCAGATTCTCACCCATCCACCGATTCAGATTTGGAGGTACCTATAGCCCTGAGAAAAGGTAAGAGATCCTGTGCACGATATCTTATTTCTCAATATGTTTCCTATCACCATACATTTGAAAATTATAAAAGGTTTGTCATGAATGTTGAGATGTACGTCACCTGTACAAGTTTTGAAGAAAGAAAGAAATGTCTAGAGTGGAATACTGCAATGGAGGAAGAATTGAATGCTCTCACCAGAAATCAGACATGGTATATTGTGGATTTACCTCCTAACATAAAAGCCGTTGGTTTTAAATGGGTCTACAACATAAAATACAAATTAGATGGAACCCTTGAAAGGTATAAGGCAAGGTTAGTTGCAAAAAGATACAATCAGCCTTACGAAATTGATTACAATGAGACATTTGTACCTGTGACAAAATTGACCTCCATTTGTGTGATTTTAAGCCTAGCAACTATAAAGAATTGAGACTTATGGCAACTGGACATGAAAAATGCCTTCTTACAAGGAAATCTGAATGAAAAAGTATATATGGAGTTGCCCCCGAGTATGAATGTTAATACAAACTCAAGGAAAGTGTGTAGATTACATAAGGCCATCTATGGACTTAAACAATCACCACGTGCGTGGTTTGAAAAATTCAGCGAGGGTGTTTGCAGCTTGGGATGCCAAAGAAGTGTCAATGATCATACAATATTTTTCAAGAAAGGTATAAAAGTATCTCTCCTTATAGTCTATGTTGATGACATAATTGTTACGGGAGATGACACAAGAAATTTCAAGATTAAAGAACATATTACGTAGCTTATTTGATTTAAAAGATCTAGGAAGACTATTATTTTTTGGGAATAGAAGTACTATACTATGCAAAAGATATATTTTTAACTTAAAGAAAATATTCAATGGATATGCCGAAGAATACAAATATGACTGAGTGGAAGAAATGTGATACACCTATAGAAGTGAATCACAAATTACATCTTTGAGATAGCGCCACATTTCAAGACATAAATAAGTATAAAAAATTAGTTGGAAAACTAATCTATTTGACCATTACAAGGCCAAACATCTCATACGCAATTGGGGTTGTAAATCGGTTCATGCACTCTCCCACGAAAAATCACATGGATAAAGTCTATCGTATATTCATATATTTGAAGTCTACACCTAGTGTTGGTCTATTATATTCAAGATCCAGTGAATTAAATTTAGAGATATATTCAGATGCAGATTGAGCTGACTCTCTTGATAATCGAAGATCAACTACAGGATACATAACCTTACTTGGTGGTAATCTGATTTCTTGGAAAAGTAAAAAATAATCAGTAGTTGCCATATATAGGGTTGTTGCTTAGGCCATGTGTGAGGGTAAATGGCTAACTTCACTACCTATTCAGTGACTTGGTATAACTTCACATAGTATCAGTTTCTCTTAAATGAGGAAGGCTTAGAACTGGAAACCATGGTCTAGCTACGTTAAGTTGCCTTATTCCTTTGTCCTGGAACATAATCTTCCTGACCTTACTTTCACAGAAGTTTCTATTACTTTTATGCTTACATTGCCATGTCTGGCTGCAGTTCAAATGTGAGTTGCATTATGACTACAAAAAATGCAGTAAAGATATAGTAAGTGTCGATTTATATGATTCAATAGAAGAAAAAACAAAAGAAGCAACATAATTCATAGTAAATTTATTGTTCAATGATGTAAGGTACAAACAGTCTCTTCATTTATCATTTTCACTCACTTTAGATATTTGTTATGTAACACTCATGGTTTCAACTTGTGTGATCAATTAAATACATCTCTAACGACTTGGAAGGTTGGTGCACCAGGGTCTTGCTATGCTGTCACAGAATGGAACATGCTTCTTGCTTGAGATGCAAACCTTGATATATTGAGTTGCTCCAGAACAAAATTTCATTGCTTATTTTTGTTGATTTCTTTAAAAATATTAATACAAATATGTAACACCATGTGATTTCTCATGATAGGACTGATAGGCCTAAGTTGATCTTCCTCTATAAAAAACAAGGTTAAAATGGTAACTCTATTGATGGTTTTCCTCCACAATTATTCGAACTTTGAATTGTCATTACACTCATATGCCTAGATTATATATGCATGTTTCCAAGTTCCATGCTCGTGTGATGCCCTTACCATCTCTCCCTTTTAATTTTTTTTTATGTCACTGTTTTTCTTCAATTTATATCTTACATGTAATGTGTCAAGAGAATCCGTAAGAGTTTCTTCTTTTTGCTTTGCTAACATATGCAGTTCTTTATGCCATTTCCAGCCTCCATTTCAAAGTCCACTGTCTATGGGTTTCCATGCAAATCATAGTCTTCATTATTGTTTCATCAATAACTTTTCCATTGCTTATGTATTGTTTCAGTGTGAATTCAACCTTTGTTCCATAAACAAAAGAATACATTTCTCATACTAATGTTGATCGGGGATTGTATAATTGTCAGTTATGTGCTGCTAAGGGCCCGAGACCTAGGTTTCCTCGAGTATGGAAGTCAAGGAAGAAAGTGGGCACCATCTCCAAGTCACTAAATCTTGTTGAATCTGTAAGTCTACCTTGGTCAACAAATTTTTCTTCTGGAAAATGCTTTAGTTGTGGGCGAAACCATTATGTGAGAGACTTCATAAACTGTAAATAGAATACCCTATGTTGACAGATACTCTGCTTCTTTTATCAAACGATATAAACTGAACTAAACAGGTATGCTGTACGCGATTGATGATACACATGCATAGTACGTTGGTGCTGTGGATAAACCAACCAGTAACATGAACACTAGCTTTCTCAAATTTGGTTTCCTAAATTGTTGGGCTGATGCGAGGCTGATTCTAGGGTCAGTCACTAATTCAGCCTTCATAGGTCACTTGTCCTGAAGAACAGTACTCTGTTCTTTTTCCTTTTATTTTTCTACTTTTCATGATGGGAGCGTTATATTTTATGCAATTGCTACTTGCATTACTAGAACATTTCTAGTGTCACACATATCATTATCCTGATATATTTGGCCAGCAGTGAACTATGTTTTCTGGAAAATGCATATGAAAAATCTTAGTGGATCTAATGACTTTTTGTTAGCAGGACAACTAAATAAATTCTTTCAATACTTGTCCCGTTTCCATGCTTTCTGAATTTCCTTTTGGTTACAAAGAGAGGCTGAAACCTAACATACCAGAACACGGATGGATGCCCCGTGGGAATCAAACTCGCCACTGCAGTGTAGGAGTCAACAGCCCTAACACTCTGGGTACTCCACGTTTCCTGAATTTGTTGGTGATTGAATCATCATAAATCTATAAGTGCTATATGTACCAACTCTATAAATATCATACCGTGTCATTATATATGGAAATATTTTATATCCCTACCAGGACTGATATGCAGGTCTGTATCATCAAACTGTATTATATCTATGAGATTATTGTTATAAACATTCGATTTATAAGGAAAAATCAGAAAACTTACAAATATTGGCAGATTGGAGACATTCCATCCAATCTGCCCACAACCTGAAGTCAGCGTCACAGTCACAGCAGATTGTTATCTTTCTCTACATACCTAAACATAAACCTAATCACGCTATTTATAATCTAGATCTAACTTGAATGACAAAATTGCCCTTATTATTAATTAAGTACTACCAATTGGACAATACATTAATCTGGATCTTAACGAGTCTACTTTGTGACTAACACTCTCCCTCAAGTTGGGTGAAAGATGTTGATAACTTAATAACACCTAACTTGGACAAAATATCTTTGATCTGACATGCTCTAGTTTGAATTCTTGATTGGTATCTTCTCTCTTACGAAGTGATAATCTATCTCTATATGTTTGGTTCTTTCGTGATATACTGAATTGGAAGCCATATAAATAGTTGCATTGCTATCACAATATAACGGTATAGGCTATATAGAACTAAATCCCAGATCACATATCAATGAAGATACCCACTTTCCTTTACACATAGCATAAGCTACAATTCTATATTTCTATATTTTGCTTTTGCAGTAGATCTGACAACAGTTTGTTTTTTACTCTTTCAAGATATAAGATTACTACCAAGTATTGTCATATAACCCGTAATAGATTTGCGACTAGATCCAGCCTAGTCTGCATCGGAATAAAGTTCAATACTGAATTTACATGATTTTGAATAGAGGAGGCCTATTCCAGGTGTCGACTTAAGGTATCTGAGAATTCGATACACATCCATATGGTTCTTGGTTGGTGAATGCATAAATGTGCTTACAATGCTCACACCATAAGTGATATTTGAACGAGTAATAGTTAAGAAGATAGTTTTCCAACCAATTTCTGGTATTTATGAATATCTTTGAAATCTTCACCATCTCAAATGAATAATTTTTTATTCACTTCTATAAGAGTGTCACTCTGTTTACAATCAATCATATTTGTTTCTTGTAGTAAATCCATAGTATATTTTCTCTGAATTAGGAAGATATCTTGGTTGTAGTATAATATTTCGATTCCCAAGAAGTAGTAAAGTCTGCTCAAGCCTTTCTTGTTAAGATTCTCTTTCAATTTTGATATTTCTTCAATGTCATCACCTATTACAATGATATCATCTACATATACCGGAAGAATAGATAATTTCGTACATTTTTTGAAGAATAAAGTATGACCATTTATGCTTCTTTGATATCCCAAGCAGTATACAACCTCACTAAATTTTTCTAACCAAGTGTGATTGTTTCAACCCATAGATAGCTTTATTCAGTTTGCATACTGTACCTCCTATGCCTTAATATTTATTCTAGGAGGAAGTTTCATAAATACTTCTTCATTCAGGTTTCCTTGTAGGAATGCGTTTTTTACATCCAGTTATCATAAATCCCATCCCCAATTTGCTGCCATACTTAGAAGTATTCTTATGGAGGTAAGATTTGCTACCGGTGAAAATGTTTCATTATAGTCAATCCCATACTGTAACCCCTGGCAACAAGTCTTGTCTTATAGTTTTCAATAGTCTCATCGTGTTGTGATCTAAAAATTTTCCACTTTCTCACTTATGGAATTTTCATAAACCTCGAAAGAACTTTTAATTCCTTTTCTTTTACCAGCCATTTGTATGTAAATCTGTCCAAACAGATTTCACTAATCACAATGTTCTTCACACGTAGTCTCTTACACAAAATATGTCTTCACGTGCAGTCTTCACTGACCGCAGGAGTTTCAGACGTTCAGGTTGAGTCAGCCTCATGCCTTGATCCATATCAGTTCACAAACTTATTGTTGTCGTAGTGGCAGCTCATAGAGATAAGGAGATGTGGCACAGATATGGAGTCTTCTTTCTGCTGGCACAACTACTTGTTTTTAAGATTCCCTGTTGGTTTTAAGGAGAATTGCCATAATTGACAAAGCAGAATCCATTTCCGTTACAACAACAACAACAACAACAACAACTAAGCCTTTTCTCATACTAGACGGGGTCAGCTACATGGATTCTTTGTTTCCACAGAGCCCTATCATGTGCCATGTTAGCAGTTAACTCACAATAAGATAGATCATTCTTTATTGTTTCTTTCCAACACTTTTGTGGTTGTCCTCTACCTCTTTTAATACTTTCAAAATCTAGTTTTTCATACCTTCTTACAGTTTATTCTTTTGATCTTCTTTCTATATGTCCAAACCACCTTAAACGATATTCTCTCATTTTATCCTCTATTGGTCACACATAATTTATTTCTAATAACCTCATTATGTATACAGTCTTTTCTTGTATGATCACTCATCCATCTCAACATCTTCATTTATGTCATGGACATCTTTTGTACATGTTGATGATTAACTGCCCAATACTTATAACCATAAAACATGACAGGTCTAATTGTTGCTTTATAATATTTACCTTTTAACTTTAATGGTATCTTCTTATCACACACAATCCATTTCCATTGCCTAAAATTTATTTGGCATCACAGAAGAAAAGCTTCTTGTTTTAGATGATATCAAACACTCACTAAGAAATGCCGAAATTGAGGACAACAAGAAACGGGAACTAGCAAATTCCCTTCATGTGTACTTCAAGGATTGGCTTTACTCGACATAAAATATCTGGCAGCCTTCTCTCTCCAAGAACACGATTTTAATGCCTTAAAGGCTCTGATAGACTGATACCATGTTATAAACATTCGATTTATAAAAAAAATCATAAAACTTACAAGTATTAGCAGATTGGAGACATTCCATCCAATCTGCCCACAACCTTAAGTCGGCGCCAATCACTGCAGATTGCCGTCTTTCTCTACATACCCAAACAAAACCCTAATCACGCTATTTATAATCTAGATCTAACTTGAATGACTAAATTGCCATATTATTAATTAAATACTACCAATTAGACAATACATTAATCTGGATCTTAACGAGTCCACTTTGGGACCTGGCATTAATCTCTAACAATTATTGTATCATAGACCATAAACTATGAGGTCACCCCAGAATGAAGCGGGTGATAAAATGGATCAATCTCATTTGGTCCCTTTTTCTTTCATGCATTTCCTGTAGTTTTTTTTGTCCTTTTACTTTTAAATTAATACGTTTCCATTAGCTAGGAAGAATAATACATCCACCCATATCCTATGATATGAAATGATGTACCTGACTGGTATCTCATATGTGGTCCAATTCGACAATTACAACTTTGATATGCACATACACTGTACAGGCTTGGTCCCAAAGCTGTTTTCGTTTTCTGTTGGATATGAATAGGATGGAACTAAGTATGGCTTTAGAGAAAGAACTTCTGGAGCTTATTGTGGACCTAGCACTTGTTTTATCTCTCAAATAATAGTTTTTCAGATGATTTTCTTTGTTTTCCAAATGAATTTTTGGTGTCTTAAGGTTCACATGTTTGATTTTTTTTTGAGGAGTGCATTAGTTTGCTTTTACACAATGAGATACTGAAATTCAAAGCAAGGCATATGTTTGGAGTTTGTGTTTTTTAATTGAGAAAAAGAAAGCACCTTGTTTTTCATGCCAATCCAGCTCATAGAGGATCTTTTGTTATTCTCATCATGGTCCCATCTTTTGATTGTCTCTATCTGTGTGGGGAACAAAACCCTACCTCATTGCTATTGTCATTGTCATTGCACTTTTCTAAAGAAAAATGAAATGAAATTCCTTTGTAGCTTACTTACATTAGATGCTCACCTATATGTCCAACATATATGATTTTTCTACATATCCCTTTGAGCTGTAAACGATATGGAGCTACAATGCAGAACATTATGGAAGACTAAAGAAAGATCAGATTCATCTTGAGATACTTCTTAATTTATGCATAATAAACAAAGTTGAATATGTGAGAGACAGGACAATAGTGTTTGATGTTGCAAGGTTTCCTGTGTATACATTTTTTGAAGTGGAAAAGATGCATTTGCTTGAGGGTTTCTCTTTTTCAGTATTCAATTTGAAGATATATGAGTATTTGCGAGAGAAGATAGTTACTCAAGGTGTTCAACGGCCCTTAATCATTATTGAAATTAAAGATTTTTAATGTACCTATTTTGTTTAGCCGCATATGGTTTTTGATGGGTTACATTTTTGCTTATCTCCTTGCACTTCTGCCTTCATCTTCTTGCAGATAAGAGGATTATCTAATGTCAAAGAAGAAGTTTATGGGGCCCTTGATTCTTTCATTGCCTGGGACTTGGAGTTTCCGCTAATTACAGTGAAGAAAGCTTTGAAGAAACTTGAAGAAGAAAAAGAGTGGAAGCGGATAATTCAGGTGTTTGGGAATATCATTCATTGCTTTATGTTTGTCCCCTTTTTCTTTGAGTGTGTCTGGTACTGCAGTAATGCACATTCTCTGATTTTAAGGATACGTGCTTTGATGCAAACTTTCAGCTAAGGTCATTTATCTACTGCAGTAATGCCCATTCTCTGATTTTAAGGATATGTGCTTTGATGCAAACTTTCAGCTAAGGTCATTTAAATACAGCTGTATTTTGCTTGGGTTGGTATAATCTAGTAAGCCATGGTTTCTAGTAGCTTTTAATCAATCTTTGAAAATGACAATTTGGTAGGAGTGCTGATGATTGTTGTCATATGTGGTCTTCCAAAACTATTTTCCAGGACTACCTGCTGTACGTTTAATTCTGTAGTGTGTCAGATGTGCTGGGACGTACACACACAACAGATCAACTCTTATTCTTTGAATAATACCCCATTCCAGGTTACAAAATGGATGTTGAGCAAGGGCCAGGGGAAGACGATGGGGACCTACTTTATGTTACTGAATGCCCTAGTAGAAGATGGCCGGCTTGAGGAAGCTGAGGAGCTTTGGGAAAAGATATTCTCCAAAAATCTTGAAGGCACACCACGTATTTTCTTTGAGAAAATTATTTCATTTTATCATAGCAAGGACATGCTTGCAAAAATGTTCGAGGTATGAGCCAACGTGCAGATGGTTGTTTACCTTTGAACTGTTCATGATGTAGTTAATCACTTGAAATTTCTTTTCTGTATGCTACTAAAGTCCTAAAAGGAAGTAATAGGCTATATCTTTTATCCAGTAGTTGTAATATAAGACCTACATAAAAGTTACTTGATAAATGCTATTCGACTCAACAGCTGATTTCTTAAATTTGTAAGCATCAAAGACCAAAGTTGATCTATTTTGCTCGTGAAACACACACACAAAAGAAGAAAGCATAAGAAAAGAAAAAGAACAGCATCCACCAATTCATTCAAGAGCTCAAGATATTCACATTTTATCAACCCAACCATATACAACTTTCAAGGTTGAATTAGAAATTCAAGTTTGGATCAAACACAATCTATAATTTGGTGGGGAAGACTTCTGATGTTCTGTTGTGTCTTGTTCTATGCTGTAAATCTCTAGGACTAAACAAAAAGAGATGGGTATCAAGATTATTTAATAAAATATAGAAATACAAAAGGATGTTTGAGGAATCAATTATAACCATACACAAGCAAGAGAGATTGATAATTGTGTGAATTATCGGAGTCTTGAGTTGATCAATATGTATAATGAAATTTTGAGAAAGAATTATTAAATGTAGGTTGAGACCTTTTATATTGTATGGTTTTGAGCGTTAGGCAGTTAATCATCAATATATACAAAAGAGGAATGATCGTATACATAGTGAGATTATTAGAAACAAAGAGTGTCACCATAGATGATAAAATGAGATAATTTGGACACGTGAAAGGCAACTGAAGGAAGTTTTGCTAAAAAGGTATAAGAAACTAGGTGGTGAAAATGTGAAGAGAATGAGGAAGATCACAAAATTGTTGAAAGTAAACAATAAAGAATGATTTAGCTTATGTTGAATTAATTGTAAGCACATATGATTGATCTCTATATGAAAACAAAGAATGTATGTAGCTTACCCCATCTAGGCTTAGTTATTGTTATCATTAGTTGAAGTGGGTTCTTAATATTGAGGATGCTTTTCTTTTTTGCAGGATTAGATTTTTCTGGTGTGGTTTTCGTGATTACATATCCTGTTACACAATTCCTATGCTTTTCTGCAACATTAATATATTACCCTTCTAATTCTTTTCTGGGAAACTTCTTTTAATTATTGGATATAGCGACTGATCTGATCTCCCGTTATCAAGGTGTTTGCGGATATGGAAGAGCTTGGAATCCGACCAAATAACTCTATCGTATCGATGCTTGGAGATGCATTTAAGAAACTGGACATGCTTGACAAATATGAAAAACTAAAGAAAAAGTACCCTCCCCAAACATGGGAATATCGATATAAAAGGGGAAAACGTGTAAGAGTGAGGACATTGATTGTAAAGGAGCATGGCAATGTGACAGATTCTTCCAAAGAGCCTGCCGGTGCAACAGGTTCTGAACTTAAAGTGAACGTTTAAGTTTGCTGAGATTGCGTTTCTTATTCTGCTGTCAGTTATTCCATGAATAACCATTACTCTTTAGGTCACAATATGTGTGTGTGTGTGTGTGTGCACGCGCATGTAGCTTTGGTATCGTAAACCATTGTTAGCTTGACTAAAACATTTTGGATGATTAGTCTGCCCTCCTTTCTTCACAACCTTTGCTTTCTGCCGAGTAATGTTCAATGTCAAGCGGGCGCTAGGCACAGACATGCCAGTTTGAGTACATAGGGATTTAGATTCTGGTCCTGATTCTAGTTTTGTTTCTGTTCGTGTTTTCAGAATATAATGAAAACCAAATTAATTAATACCAAGTTATGCTGTGAGAAAAATAATATTATCTCCGAGTTTGTTTGACATTATAAAAAAAATATATTAAAAGAGAAATAAATGGAAGCAGAGAACCATCAGTTCTGTTTCCGGACTGGTTATAGTTCTGGTTCCTGTGCGGTCTAAGGGTAGGCAGTTTATGGTTTCGGTTCTGGTGTGGGCTTGGTATGGTTCTGCTTCGGACAGCCGGGCTGGTTACGAACCAGCGATGTCTTCTTCATGCTTTGGCTTCTGTCCTTGGTGATGCCACCTTGCCTCTACCACCTTTGATCGGCAGAGCTCTCTTCACTATAAATCAGACATAATGCTGGCCTCCGTCAGTGGCAGGTAACCAATCTAGTTATCATATACTTAATAACCAATGGCTCTTCAAATTTTAACCCTCACTAGCCTGGTTATGTTTCCAACTCACTGAACTCATGAAGATAACAGCGGGTCCGTTTAGTAGGAGATGAATTAATACACTTTCTTTCTACAAAAGACACGATTTGACACAAATTTTCAACTTGTTTATGACTACATATACTCTTCATTCTTAATTATAGTGCCCATTGTAGAAAAAAGAGCCCGTGCCATCAGACTTGTTTGATCACAACAATAAAGGGGTCTGGTTCAGTAGCTATAGGCCAAGTTGAACTTGCGATCAGGGATAGCCGAGGGGGACGAGGGCAAGACGACTGATCTGATGGCTCACTTGTGAGTGCGTGGATGCAGTTAAGGGTATGCTGAGTGCAAGTCAGCTGAGGCCTGAGTGGTGGAGCCTAGTGGATGTGGCCGGACCTTTTTCAGTGGTTGGTGGAGTTTTCAAGACGGCTTTTCTTGAGATGGGATGGAGAGATTTGTGGACTGTTCTGGGTCTCTCCTTCCCCTTGCCCCCTATAGTGTAATTCCCACGGGGAGGTCTGCCGCCTTAAATTAACACCTGCACCCATTTCTATTTAGCCTGTAGAGGTTTTGAGAGGTTAACTCGGACACTGATTCTGGGATACCAGGATTAAGATTGCAAACCAGAAACAGGAAATGAGCTTCATACAACAGGAAAACACTAAAGGGTGGTCTAATAAAGTAATTCTTCAAAGACAGGATCTACACTTTCTCCCCATTTCTCATAGTAAAGATTCAGAAGCCTCTCTGCTGATGTACTCCTGCAACCAGAAGAAAAACCATGAGAACGAGGATGAACATGAACAAAACTATAGCATTTTCATACATGGAGGCAATCTTTTCATGGAGAAGGTAATAATCCATCTAAAGAGCTTCCCGTCGTTTGGATGGCATAGGAAATTTGTCAAATTTTCACATTTCGAACACAATTTTCTTATTTTACCCTTCCAGGTATAGAAGTCATAAGAAAGTATCTACACTATTTGTGTGCAGAACATATCGGTTCCCCAGCAGTTGGCGTTTTCAAGGTAGACATAGATATGGTTGAGCGATCTAATGCGAAGAGGAAAATCACCGAGTGTTAGCTCAATGGCAGGATGCTCTAGCGCCTTTGCTGCTGGTGGAGAGTTCGACCCCCGGAAAGTGTATGTGTTAGGCTTCCTTTTGTAATTGTGTGCTGAGTGATAGGTAACCTGGCTATGGGGCTTGACTCGTGGGTTGCACGTTGAGAGTTCGATACCGGAGGCACGTACCTGGCTTCCATCTCACTGTTGTAACCGGAAAGAAGTAAAGGTCTAGTGTATCTGAACACAAGTATTGGGAGAAATAAGCAGCATTAAGCTGTCAAAGTTTTGTACTAGGGACTCATAATAGCGTGTAGCTTAACCCTCAGAGTTCATACCTAAAAGTTTAGATTCTTTAGGGTCCCAAAGCTTAGGCATAAATGATACTTCATTACCAACAAATCATACTGATATGTGTGCATTACTGCTACTACGGGTGTTCGTGGTCAGGTTTGGTTCTGTCCTAGGTTCAACCTCAAATCAAACCCTATAATTGGTTCTAAATTTTAGAAAACCAAAATCGTTTATATATAATATATACAGAGAGAGAGACCATAGTTCATGCGCATACTCATTCATATTCAAATCTATTTACTATTTAAAAATCTCAATTATTTCAATCATTGAGATCTTTAAACAAAAAATAAAATAGTACAAGTGCATTAAATGCACCATGTAAAAAGTGCTCACATACAGCTAGAGAATTATCTCAACTGTAGGATGCTCTTGCTGTTGGTGGGGTGTTCGATTCCCTGAGGGTGAATGTGGTTGTATCAGTTTAGTCTCTTCTTGTAACAAAAAGAAAGAAAGTACTATTGTACTTTTTTCCCTTTTTAATTGAAAACTCTTGGTTAAAATTTTTAAGGATGTTAATGGGAATGCACATTTATTAAGTTATATATAATAATAATAATAATAATAAAGAGTTTTAGTTGTATAATGTTGTGTGGTGCATGATTTTATAAAAATATTTTCACGATTCGATCTTTGAGATCGATGGTAGAGATTTAAATAAAATGTACTATTATATATTTATAGTTTATATTTAATGTATCATGTATATCTCTATCCTTGATTTCAAACATTGAACATGTGCATCATATTCATACCTCTCCCTTGATTTCAAACATTGAAAACTAAAAATGTTTGTCCAAAATTATGCACCAAACGACATTGTGCAAATAAGACTCCCTCTCTCTATATATATAAAGAGAGGGAGAATAAGTGAGTAATATATGTTAGTACGTGTACTAACAAATACAAACAAATCTCAATCATCAATCTTACATCTCCATCTCGAATGATAATGATTGAGATTTTAATCAATAAAGTAAAAAGTACATTCATATACTTTTTGAAGGTACATTTTATATACATCACTTTTGCTTTTTCAATTTCACATCTAAACCGTCCATCCCCAAAATTAAATCATTGAGATTTCATTGGATTTGCTAGCCCCTAAGCATATAACAATGTCTATATATATAACAATGGTTTGGCTTCAAATTTCAAACTGTGAAGCAAACCATTCAAAAGTTTCTCTTGCAAGCTTAACAAACCCAAACCAAACAGTTTGAATCAGTTGCTTGAACACCAAACTCAGCCACTGCTGCGACTCGGTTTAATCAGTTTGAATCTGTTTCACGAACACTAACTGCTATCCTTTCCACTTTGGGTCTCAAAGGACTCGAAGTTTGAGTTGGAAGAGTAACCTGTTCCGACCACTTCTGCCACTTCATTCAAAAACCCAGTTTCTTTATACCCTCTCCTTTTCAGGCCATCCTGCAACAGCAACCAAAATTCGGAGCTAATCAAGGCTGATAAAAGCAAGCCAATAACGAAAATCCAAAATGAAAGAGTGTTACTCGAGCAAGCTGAACAAATCTGCTATCCGTGCAAGGGAACCTCCTCGAAATGGTGCTTTCAAACCTGTGACCGGCACCTGCAAATTTCAAGCACTGGAAGATCAGTTTTCCAACTCCCCCCATGAAATTAAGAGCTATTCACATTCGTGCATGATGACAGAGAGAAACAACCAACGTCTAGTATGCAGGATTTCTCTTTCTCTAAAACGAAATAAGTTAAAATAAAACGGGTCCTTGAAGGTAGAGCGACAGTGAGCTCCTCTTCTTCTTCGTCGTGGAGCTTCTGTAAGTCAGATAGGCAGTTAAAACCCTTTACTTTCACCACCAATAACACATCAATCAAGCCTCAGTTAATGCTAATTAGTCATAATTCGAAATGCTTTAATTTCCGTATCGTAGAAATTAGAAAGGCCATATTCACGGAGGGCCTTCATGCATCTGAGAAAAAAGAACCTACAGCTAAAAATGAAACACTTATCATTAGCAGATCAAACATCTTAGATTTGCTCACCTTGTTTCTCTGCATCTGCCTTTCTTCCATTGTCCAGTCACTCGTCAAATCCAACACTTTCTGTGGTGAAATCTCATCATACAACAATCCCAGCTGGGGCGATTAGGAAAACAGTCAACAAGCAGTTCTGGGAATATCCATTTGGGTTTGCAGTCACACCACCATAAGCATAAACATAAGGATCTCATTTACAAGAAAATGAATCAGAACATTAAATAAGCATAGTCATAGCTATGATAAATATCATGATATTATCAGCTATGAACTTTGTGGTAATATCTGGAGAATCCAACCAAAACCCAAACAAACCTTTTTCCCACACTAAAATCTGCTACATGGCTTCTTAGTCTGTCATTGAGCTAGCTATTCCTGTGTGATTTTAACTCCATATATGTATCACCATATTTTATAATTCCTTCCAATAATTTAGAAACCTCCCCACGATATTTTGAGACCTCTGTTTTTTCATATTTCATAATCGTAAGGTAATGTTTTTGCACAAAGAGCAATAGCGCACCTGGGGAGTCCTCGATTCACAAGTTGATTGAGTTCGATACTCGGGAGATGCATCTGCCTTTCCCCTCCCCATTGTACCAAACGAAAAAAATGTTATTTCAACGTTTCAGGAAAATCAGTTTATTTTTGCGTATGTTCCAGCTGCTTTCATTTATTTTCGTGCATTTGCCTCTTTATAAACCATTTAAGAACTGCTTTATGTTCTTCTCATAAGGAAATTCAGGTAAACACTCATGTTCCTATAAAATGTAAAAAAATTTATTTAAAAAAATAAGCCATCCATGAAATCTCCGAGAAATATAATATTTTGAAGATATTTTCCAACAAATGTTTCATTCGAAAATTTCCCGTAGATGAGCTAGTACGTAGAAAATCATCTTAGGAAACTGAAAGGTAAACTATGTATGATTCAAGCAGCTCAATCCTTCAGTATAACTTATAGATAAGAACACCTGTCGAACAGTGCGCAAAGAAAAGTTGAATCCATCTGTGGCTGTAAGCAAAAGGTAAAACATTTAACTGTGAAGTGACGCTCAAATACACCAGACCGACCCAAAATGCTGGCAGGGCACATGATCTTCACCAAGGTCCTCCCTCCATCGGCACCTCTCATCTCCAGGGAGCGCTTCAACCTGACCTGAAAACAAAACAAATAAGAGAGAGACCCTTTGTTGCATGGATACGGATACGGTACTGATACTTTGTACGGGTTCAGATGGGTATGCAAATTTTTTTAAAACTAAGGTACGAGTATGTCATTATTAAAAACAACAACAACAACAAACTAAGCCTTTTCTCATACTAGACTGGGTCGGCTACATGGATTCTTTGTTTCCACAAATCCCTAGCGTGTGCCATGTTAGCAGTTAACTCCCAATAAGCTAGATCATTCTTTATTGTTTCTTTCCAACACTTTTGTGGTCGTCCTCTACCTCTTTTAATACTTTCCAAATTTAGGTTTTCTAACCTTCTTATAGGTTCTTCTTTTGATCTTCTTTCTATATGTCCAAACCATCTTAAACGATGTTTTCTCATTTTATCCTCTATTGGTGTCACCCCTAATTTGTTTCTAATAACCTCATTATGTATACGGTCTTTTCTTGTATGACCACTCATCCATCTCAACATCTTCATTTCTGTCACAGACATCTTTTGTACATGTCGATGATTAACTGCCCAACACTTAGAACCATAAAACATGGCAGGCCTAAATGCTGCTCTATAATATTTACCTTTTAATTTTAATGGTATCTTCTTATCACAAAGAATACCAGATGCTCCTCTCCATTTTAACCAACCAACATTAATTCTATGTGTAACATCTCCATCAATTCTTCCATCGCTTTGAAAAATTGACCCTAGGTATTTAAAACTTTCCTTTTGGAGAATGCAATGTGTGCCAATTTTAATTTCTATGTCCTCTGAAGTAACCAAATGATCAAACTTACATTCCATATATTCTGTTTTTGTTCTACTAAGTAGGAGACCTTTGCTTTCTAATGTTTCTTTCCATAGTTCCAATTTTCTATTAACTTTTTCCTTAGACTCCTCCACTAATACAATGTCATCTACAAATAACATACACCAAGGTACTTCATCTTGAATATGTTTTGTTAACTCATCCATCGCCATTATAAATAAGTATGGACTTAAAGTTGGTCCTTGATGTAACCCAATATTAACTTCAAAGAAGTCTATCGTTCCTTCATGAGTCCTCACACTTGTTTTTGCACCATTATACATGTCTCTTATAAGGTTAATATATGTCAATGGAATACCTCCTTTTTCCAAAGTTCTCCAAACAACCTCCCTCGGTACCCTATCATAAGCATTTTCTAGATCAATAAATATCATGTGAAGGTCTTTCTTTTTTGCTCTAAAATGTTCCATAAGACGTCTCAAAAGATGAATCTCTTCAATATTAGATCTGCCTAGCATAAATCCAAATTGGTTCTTTATTGTACTTGATACTTGTCTTAACCTACGTTCGATAATTCTTTCCCATAATTTCATAGTATGACTCATTAACTTGATACCTCGATAATTCACACAATTTTGAATGTCTCCCTTGTTTTTATATATGGGTATAAGTGTACTTGCTCTCCATTCCTCTAGCATCTTTTGGTTTTTCCATATTTCATTAAATAGTCTTGTGAGCCAAGTGATTCCTATTTTTCCTAATATTTTCCAAACTTCTATAGGAATATTATCTGGTCCTACCGATTTACCACTCTTCCTATGTTTAAGAGTCTCTTCGACTTCATTCTTTTGAATACGTCTATAGAAATTGTGGTTTATATACTTTTCTAACTTGGCTAAATCTCCTAAACTAATACTAACATCTTTATTTTCATTAAAAAGATTATAAAAATAGTTTTTTCATCTATTTCTTATATCATCATTTGCCACTAGAATTTTTTCATCCTCATCTTTTATGCATTTAACATAATTAAGATCTTTAGTTTTCTTATCTCTAGCCCTAGTTATCCTAAAAATATCTCTTTCACCCTCTTTTGAGTTGAGTTTTTTATATAAGTTATCCCAAATCTTAGCTTTTGCTTCACTAACGGCCTTTTTCGCTCCCTTCTTTGCTTTTTTATAAGCTTCTAAAGTTTCACTAGTTTTCTTGGCATAATGTAATTTGTAACATGTCATCTTTGCCTTGATTTACTACTTCACTCCACCACCAAGCTTTTTTTTGTGCCGGTACACCTCTCTTAGATACCCCTAACACATCTTTCGCCACTTTCCTAATATGTATAGCCATATTGTTCCACATATCACAGGGTGTGCCAACATAATTCCAAACATCTCTTTGAAGTACTTTTTGTTTAAATATATCTTCTTTCTCGCTTTTGAGGTTCCACCATTTAGTCCGAATAGCTCGATGCACTATTTTCTTTTTTGTCTATTTTTTTATTTGTAAATCCATAACTAAAAGTCGATGTTGGGTGGTTAAGCTTTCTCGTGGAATTACCTTACAATCTTTACAACACGCTTTATCTTTTTTTCTACAAATAAAGTAATCAATTTGTGTTTGTGATAAGCCACTCTTATAAGTAATTAAATAAATGTTCATCTCGTTTTTTAAAGATTGTATGGACTATAAAGAGATCAAATGACATAGCAAAATTTAAAATCTCCTTACTTTCATCGTTTATATCTCCAAAACCAAAGTTCCTATGAATCCCTTGATATCCTAATGCCTCTTTACCGACATGTCCATTTAAATCTCCTCCTAAACAAATCATTTCCTTTTGTAGAATCTTTTGAAACACCTTATCTAACTCTTACCAAAAAACTGTCTTTATACTATCTTCTAGTCCTACTTGGGGTGCGTAAGCACAAACTATATTCAAAATCTCTACTCCTAACACTAATTTCAACGTCATGATTCGGTTACTATTAAAAAATATAATAAAAATAAATTTACGTAAATAAATATAAACACAATCACATTTTAAAGAGCTGATGCTTTAGGGATAAATATCAAATTCAATCAACAATTTACAAGATGGTACTCAACATTATAAAAAAGGGTTGAAGAAGCTCAGATGACCCTCAGTATGGGAATCTTGACCGTGGTTAAGTCGAGTGATAATAGAAGTTTGCGGAAATTTCGTAAGCTTGCTTGCAAGAGGTTTTAGACTATCAAGGAAGAAGTTTTCTTTCCAATAATTACCTATCTCTCTCCATGATTCAAGCAAAGATCTTTGAGTCTTTTGCATCCAACCATTGACAAAAGCATTTATATTGGTCCGCAATGGCAACTGCAACTGCAACGAGTTTGGGGTCGTCAATCGACTGGAAAAGCAAATTTTCTACCTTTCGTATAGGCATGCAGGGAAAGGTGGATTTACGGTAGAAGCCGAGACAAATACATCAAATTTTTAGACATTTACTATTACCAATTACAAAAGTATTTTTTGCAATTTTAATAAGGCCAAGTTTATGTTGCTTCTGGGCATCTCTCCCTCGTGTTGACGCATTCATCTTGTTCCCAAATCATGGGTTTGTATGGTTCTCCCATTCACACCATTGACGCATCATCATGAGTCGAGAAGGTGGGCTTCACGCATCATGATCAATGTCATTAGAAAGGTGAGGGTTTTAAAGGATCGAAATTGTTATGGTGTCCTCCTCTCACTTTCCCTCTCATTTTCTTCTTCTTTACATGGAGATATGAACAGAGGTATTCATTTCTTCTTCTTTCTTCTCTTTCCTTCTCTCCATGGGCTTTCTTTTATGCATTTTTTTGTTTTTTGCAGGAGGTTGCCATCTGAGATGGTGTTTGTCAGCGATACCTGTTTGTGCTGCTTATGCGTACCAGTACACCATTTCTGGTATCGGTACATATCATACATATCCATATATGTACCCCTACCAATACGTATCGGATACGAATAGGACACCCATAATGCGTACCCGTGCAACGTAGGAGAGACAGGATAAATTGTTGTCAGATGATTTTCCCAGTCAGGTGGTGTTGATAACTCTCAGGGAATGGATGGTAGCTTACCTACCATGAAATCCTGCAAAAACATTTCGAAATTATCATCAAACGTGAGAAATAGAAACCGATCGATCACAACACTATGACCTCCCCATTTATGAAAGAGGATGTGTATAGGCAAAAAATGCAGTTAGTTCAGCTATTTTATAAGGTTAATGACCGACGTTTACCGGAAAGACATCCCAGAACAGTCAATATACTTCTTGTTCCGATACACGTTACAAGGGAACGTCAAGCGCATAATCAACATACTGCTCGAATCTACAAGATGTGACTAAAGGCAATGAGAAATCTCAATAGGAAAACACAATGCATATGAATCACGACGAAAGCAACAGATGAAGCACGAACCCACCAAGAAAGTTACAAACCAGTCCAACGTACGTAGACTAAGAGATTCCATGTTGGCAACCATGCGCTTGACAAAAACCAGAGATGTCATAACGAATGAGAGATTACAAGCGAGTCATACCATTATTATAACTTCAAGTGCACATTAGTTCTTCCCAGTATGAGAACAAGGTGAAACTAGTCAGGCTCAATTCTCCTCAAATGAATCCAGATGCTTAGATGCAGTGTTCAGACAACTACAATATAGAATAACAAGCAGTATCTTACCCAAAGGATTCACAGAAAACAAAAGGAAGCATGCCCGCCCGACGGTCGTCAGTGTGAGTCCATATATGGCTGCACTTGATATTAACTATATACTTTAGGCAGCTAATAAAATAAAAAGAGAAAAGCATATTCAGCAGAAAGTGACCTTCTCATGCTGAGAATCCCGTTTGGCTTCCCTTCACTGAAAGGCGAATTCAAAAAAATTGTTGTTGCTATCTGTTTCAAAAAAGCAGATACATATACAACAACTAAGCCTTTTCCCATACTAGATGGGATCGGCTAAAAAAAGGAGATACATATAATACACAAAATTTCCATAAAATGGTTTCTAAAACCCTTTTATTGAACTCGAGTGATTAAAACCTTACGGGTTGCAATGCCAGACCTGCCCTGAATTTTCTAATCATATCCAGTTCAGAACAAATGTGGGTAAAAAAGTTAGTCCCGCTATATTGCCGCTCGAATGTAGTGAAAAATTTTTAGAGAGGGTCTCCGCATTTTGATTATGGACGGATGCGAGGGGTAAAGAAGCTAGTCCTAGATAATAAGATTTGTATTACTTCTTGGAATATCAGAACATTATCCTGTAAGCTAATAGAGGTGGTAGATACTATGATTCAGAGAAAGATTCATATTTATGTTTACAAGAGACAAAATGGGTTGGAGAAAAAGCAAAAGAGATAGAGGTACATATTTTAAATTATGGTACTCAGTAAAGAAAATGCCGAAACGAGAATTTTTAATCTACTCTTATGCGAGCGTGCCAGCTAGTTTGCAAAAACTAGCAAAGTAATGAATCAAATCCGACTTCAATTGGTGATTGTACTAAGCGAGCTCTTTTCGCTTTAGGCCTTCTTCAACCAACGCTCAAGGGTCAACCTAAGCGCTTAGAAACTTCAATTCTAAAAGTAAGAAACTCCAATTCACGTGATGATGAGGTGTTTTTCAAAGAAGATATGAAATGTACTTGGTTCAAGCTAAAAAATGAACAAGTGTTAGAAAACAAAATATTTTGTTTTCTGTACCTTACAGACCTCCTAAAATCATCAAAATTTAACAGGATTGAGCCTGAGATGTGAAGGGTTTGTAGCACTTTACAGATCATGATTCAGAGTTGTATTGATGCAAAATTAAATCTGAAAAGTGCTTTTACTCAAGCACCCAGAACTGTTCTGTTACAGAAATACAGAGACTCAAAGATGAGTCTATATCTCGGTGTTTCGAGTTTCAAATTTAGTAAATTTGATCTTGATGGAAAGTTATGGATGTCAGCTTTCAAATGAATTAAAATTCATCAATTATGGAGGTCTACAAATAGAGTTATGGGATAAAAAACCAGGCTCTATTGCAGAAAAATAGGTTAGACAGACAGTTGATAGAAATTATTCCTATTTTGCACAGTTTTAATTACGTGGTTGCAAGGCCCTAAAATTCTTAAAAAAATTATTAGAAGAGGGTCTGTGTGTGTAGAACATGTGTGCAAAATTTAGGATCAATTGGAGCAGAGGTTTGAGAATTAAAAATAAAAAAATCAATGTATACAGAAATGATAAAATCCAGTTTTAGATTTTTAGAAACATACGTGATGCAAACTCACACGAATTGAAATTGCAACAACACAATATCACGAATTGAAATTACTGAAATAAAATGAAGGGAAATATGTTTATAAGCTTAAGAATAGAGGGGTAGAGAGTATAAAGTATTCTATAGAGTATATTGGAGAAGAATCACATAAACAAACACGTAGAGTGCATGTGTGAGAATGAAAATTCGTTAAATCTAATCATTATTACAACATGGGGGAAGACAAGGCTCTATTAATACAACCCCTTTCAAATTGAATTAATAGAGAAGAAGGATTAGAATCAAAGTAGAAGAATACTTACAACCTTTCACCCATGAATTTGAACTCCCAAAGAAAATTCGGCCTCCTTCTTGCTTGATTTAATCTCTCAATCTCACTTGCACTCAATAGCCTAGATCTACCCTGCTCTCCCCTCTCTTACTCCACTCCTTTGCAGCCCATGACCTATCTTGTGCAGCACCTCTTTGCTAAGCTCAAGACCAGCCCCTCTCTCACCAATCCCCAAGATTTCTAAGTGTAGGAAATGATGAACCTCTAAGATGGAAAACCCGCCCCCCTGGCCCTTTTTATAGGCCAAGGGATTGTCTTCTAGGGGTTTCCTTGGGTTGGATTTGGCATGCTCCATGTCCAGCCCAAGATCCAATCATGTGGTCTCCTTGTGGTCATATGGACCAGCCCCATGTGGGTTTGTCTAGCCCTAGCCGAGTGCACCTATGTGGCCGACTAGGCTAGCTTTGCTTATTGTCTTCATTTAACTTGATTTAAATTGGTATGTTGTAGCTTGAATAAGTCTTCAAAGTCAACATTTTCAAACCCAATTCATTTGATCAAAGACTATCCATCTTGGCCCTTGATTTGAACTTGAACCGTCCTGTGAAGCTGATCCAATCTGTAATCTTCATTTTATCCACCTTTAGTCTTGATCTTCTTATCCAATTCTGATAAGCTTTATAATTGGATAAGCCTCTGACTTGATATGCTTTGTTACTTGATTCTATCTGGAGAGGATAGGCATCTAGAGAGGATAGGCTTCTGACTCGGTCCATCCTTCGCTTTTGGAATTGGTCTCGATCTAGATTTGGATTGGGTCTCACCGGTTCGTTTGATTTGCTTTGAAATCTATGGGCTTTTTAACTTGAATTTAAAACCTTTATTTTAAAATATTCCCAAAAAGACTTGAATTTTAAAAAGTTGGGGTTTTCGAATTTAGAAGTTGATAAAGGTTTTAAATTAATTTTTAAAATTGAGAGTTTTGAAAATATTTCAAATTTTGGGTGTTTACATAGACATACAACGATATGGTGATCGAATCATGATGTTGAAATTAGTGTTACGAGCAGAGGTTTTGAATATAGTTTGTGCTTACGCACCCAAAGTGGGACTAGAAGATAGTATAAAGACAGCTTTCTGGGAAGAGTTAGATAAGGTGATTCAAAAGATTTCACAAAGGGAGATGATTTGTTTAGGAGGAGACTTAAATGGATATGTCAGTAAAGAGGTATTAGAATATCAAGGGATTCATGAAAACTTTGGTTTTGGTGATATAAATGAGGAAGGTAGGGAGATTTTAAATTTTGCTATGGCATTTGATCTCTTTATAGTCAATACAATCTTCAAAAAAACAAGATGAACATTTAATTACTTATAAGAGTGACTTATCACAAACACAAATTGATTACTTTATTTGTAGAAAAAAAGATAGAGCGTATTGTAAAGATTGCAAGGTAATTTCAGGAGAAATCTTAACCACCCAATATCGACTTTTAGTTATGAATTTATAAATAAAAAAATGGACAAAGAAGAAAAAAGTGCATCGAGCTATTTAGGCGAAAGATGGTGGAACCTCAAAAGCGAGAAAGAAAATATATTTAAACAGAAAGTCCTTCAAGGAGATGTTTGAAATTATGTCGGTACACCATGTGATATGTAGAATAATATGACTATACATATTAAGAAAGTAGCGAAAGATGTGTTAGGGGTATCTAAGGGAGGTGTACCGACACAAAAAGAAGCTTGGTGGTGGAGTGAAGTAGTACAAAATAAAATCAAGGCAAAGAGGGCATGTTATAAATTACATTATGCTAAGAAAACTAGTGAAACTTTAGAAGCTTATAAGGAAGCAAAAAAGGAAGCAAAAAGGGCCGTTAGTTAAGCAAAAGCTAAGATTTGAAAGGACTTATATAAAAAACTCAACTCAAAAGAGGGTGAAAGAGATATTTTTATGATAGCTAGGGCTAGAGATAAGAAAACTAAAGATCTTAATTATGTTAGATGAATAAAAGACGAGGATGAAAAAATTCTAGTGGCAAATGATGATATAAGAAATAGATAGAAAAACTATTTTTATAATCTTTTTAATTAAAATAAAGATGTTAGTATTAGTTTAGGAGATTTAGCCAAGTCAGAAAAGTATATAAACCACAATTTCTACCGACGTATTCAAAAGAATGAAGTCAAAGAGGCTCTTAAACATATGAAGGGTGGTAAATCGGTAGGACCAGATAATATTCCTTTTGGAAAATACTAAGAGAAATAGGAATCACTTGGCTCACAAGACTATTTAATGAAATATGGAAAAACCAAAAGATGCCCGAGGAATGGAGAGCAAGTACACTTATACCCATATATAAGAACAAGGGAGACATTCAAAATTGTGTGAATTATCGAGGTATCAAGTTAATGAGTCATACTATGAAATTATGGGAAAGAATTATCGAACATAGGTTAAGACAAGTATCAAGTACAATAGAGAACCAATTTGGATTCATGCCAAGCAGATCTACTATTAAAGCGATTCACCTTTTGAGACGTCTTACGGAACATTTTAGAGTAAAAAAGAAAAACCTTTACATGATATTTATTGATCTAGAAAAATATTATGATAGGATACCGAGAGAGGTTGTTTGGAGAACTTTGGAAAAAAGAGGTATTCCATTGACATATATTAACCTTATAAGAGACATGCATGATGGTGCAAAAACATGTGTGAGGACTCATGAAGGAACAATAAACTTCTTTGAAGTTAATATTGGGTTACATCAAGGATCAACTTTAAGTCCATACTTATTTATAATGGTGATGGATGAGTTAACAAAACATATTCAAGATGAAGTACCTTGGTGTATGTTATTTGCGGATGACATTGTATTAGTGGAGGAGTCTAAGGAAAAAGTTAAGAAAATTGGAACTATGGAGAGAAACAATAGAAAGCAAAGGCCTCCGACTTAGTAGAACAAAGACAAAATATATGGAATGTAAGTTTGATCATTTGGTTACCCCAAAGGACATAGAAATTAAAATTGACATACATTGCATCTCCCAAAAGGAAAGTTTTAAATACCTAGAATCAATTTTTCAAAGTGATGGAAGAATTGATGGAGATGTTACGCATAGAATTAATGATGGTTGGTTAAAATGGAGAGGAACATGAGGTATTCTTTGTGATAAGAAGATACCATTAAAGTTAAAAGGTAAATATTATAGAGTAGCAATTAGGCCTGCTATGTTTTATGGTTATGAGTATTGGGCAGTTAATCATCAACATATACAAAAGATGTCTGTGACAGAAATGAAGATGTTGAGATGAATGAGTAGTCATAAAAGAAAAGACTGTATACATAATGAGGTTATTAGAAACAAATTAGGAGTGGCACCAATAGAGGATAAAATGAGAGAATATCGTTTAAGATGTTTGGACATATAGAAAGAAGATCAAAAGAAGAACTCGTAAGAAGGTTAGAAAAACTAAATTTGAAAAATATTAAAAGAGCTAGAGGACGACCACAAAAGTGTTGGAAAGAAACAATAAAAAATGATCTAGCTTATTGTGAGTTAACTGCTAACATGGCACACGATAGGGATCTGTGTAAACAAAGAATCCATGTAGCCGACCCCGTTAGTATGGGAAAAGGCTTAGTTGTTGTTGTTGTATCCAGTTCAGAACTGAAATCAAGATTAACCTATCAATAAATGCGATTGCTCAATCAATTACGGCACATCAAAAGACCGTGTTCAATTCTGAAAATCCCAATCAACCAGATATATAAAACATATGTAGTTGAACAAAGTAGATGCAGAGTGGACGACAGAGCTTGTAATTCTTCGAATTATAGTTTACCTGCACCGTGCAGGTCCGGACCATCAATTCAAGACCTAGAGAACCCACTTATGGCAGATATCTCCTTAGGATCTCATATCTTTCCTGCGCTTGATCGTTCAGCATCGGGAAAAAAAAAAGTCCATGCCAGGTTAATGGGGTTGTTATAAGCTAATGAAACTACGAAAAGGAAATGAACAAGGAACTAGGAAAGTAAAGGTGTTTTCTGATTGATGTGTAGAGGATCCTTCTCCTTCCTTGTCGGATCCCCTTGGTTCTTCCTGCAGGCCGATTGCCACCTTTCTCATGCCCACTGTCCTGAAATGGCTCATACAAGCGGATAATTGCCCTCCGCTCGTGCTATGACTACCTTCCTTTCTTCAGCCGGGATGGTCCAGTGAGAGGCCCACCAATCTCTGCCAATCAGACTTGCGGATTGTATTCATGAAGAACCACCTCTGTCGTCGGCCGCACCACTATACTTCGCCATCAAACTACAGCCTTTGACCCCAAAATCCTTTCTAGAACAACATTTCATCTACCATTGGTCACCTCCTTTATGATGTCTTCGTTTTTAGTTGTTTGCCTCTGTTCATATCGGTGATGGGTGCTCGGTCTTCCGTTAATCCTATGGTCGAATCTTACCGTTAATCATATGGTGGAATCCTATTTTGCCGTGTTTTGACTTCGATTGTTGATATCCCAATCTCGTCTTTGCTGATTCGTTTGGTGAAATTTCGAGCTATAACAACAAGATGCATGTCTGTATAGACCTAAAGATGTTTATCGAGGAGGAGATAGATACCTTGTGTCACATAAATGTATAAGAAAATTTAGTTCGAAGCATCAAGGAACCTCCCCCACATGCTATAATAGCTCAATTCATGCTTAAAAGTGCACCTGACGGACAAACTGGTTTTGTCCATGAACAAAAAGGTGTTTCGTCCGGGGCATATCATAGCTAGTGATTCCAATGAGTCGATTTAGATTCAAATTTGATTGCTTGATCTGACAACTCAAATAGGATCCAATCTTATCCATGTTTGGATTTTGGTATTTGACATGTGCATATGAATCCGAACCCGACAGAAATCCCAACCATCTAACATAAAGCAGTGGGATTCACCGTGGGAATCTGGATTCAGTATTGTTCTTTCTTCTCTCTTCTTGTTCGACTCGGCCTCCGCCTTCTATTTCTATTAAGTTCATCTCGCTAATGCTTGATTCAAACAAGAATTTGGCCCATTCATATACCTAAATATACATACAAACATAAAAGAGAATTTCATGGGGAGGACAAATTCAAGAGATACCTTGGGCATCATTGATTGGTATGTCGTTTAGTCCCCACTTTGGCTGGGGTCCAATCCCCAGAAATCCAATTCCCATTTCCTCTGCCACAGCTTTCACCTATTCAAAATTTGTGGAGAAATTTTCAATGAGCACAGGACTTCGATAAAATCAGAAAGCATTGATACAAGCATCTGTAATGGTCGAATTGAAAGATAAAACTTTTAGAAGCGGTAACCTGTAATTAACATTACATGGTGCACAGTGTTGGGCACTCCATTGTTAAACATGCAAAAGATAAGTACGGTGGAGGTGGATGCATTACAGTGCCGAAAGAAAATTGAGAGAGAGAGAGAGATGCGACTAGGGAAAGCTGCTTATCTCTGCTAGTCACATCTCTCCAGTTGGAAACCTGAACAGAAGGAATACAAAACTTGATGTGAAGATGTGAGAAGTTGGACGATATGCAGGTACAGAAGAGGCCAAGGAAAGCTGCTTACAACTGCTTGAAGGTTTCAGAATCTTCGAAATAGAAGTCAAAAAACAAAAGCTGTTCACAAGAATTATGATATAGCACAACGGCAAAGACGTGCCATGGCCTAAGCGAAAAAGGATTGGAAAAGAGCTGCTTCAGAAAAGGAAACAAAGAGACAGGAAATGAAACACAACCACAATCTACAACTAAGAACATCGCATTGAAGACGGAGCAACATCACATGCATGTGAGCCGAGAAAACAAAACAAATATAATCCCTATCGTATTTTTTAAATGATTTACCAAAATCGGTTCTAGTTGCTGAAATTTTAGAGCAAAAAAGAAAGACCTTCACATGATATTTATTGATCTAGAAAAAGCTTATGATAGGGTACCGAGGGAGGTTCTTTGGAGAACTTTGGAAAAAAGAGGTATCCCATTGACATATATTAATCTTATAAGAGACATGTATGATGGTGCAAAAACATGTGTGAGGACTCATGAAGGAACGACAAACTTTTTTGAAGTTAATATTGGGTTACATCAAGGATCAACTTTAAGTCCATACTTATTTATAATGGTGATGGATGAGTTAACAAAACATATTCAAGATGAAGTACCTTGGTGTATGTTATTTGCAGATGACATTGTATTAGTGGAGGAGTCTAAGGAAAAAGTTAATAGAAAATTGGAACTATGGAGAGAAACATTAGAAAACAAAGGCCTCCGACTTAGTAGAACAAAGACAGAATATATGGAATGTAAGTTTGATCATTTGGCTACTTCAGAGGACATAGAAATTAAAATTGGCACACATTGCATTCCCCAAAAGGAAAGTTTTAAATACCTAGGGTCAATTTTTCAAAGTGATGAAAGAATTGATGGAGATGTTACACATAGAATTAATGCTGGTTGGTTAAAATGGAGAGGAGCATCAGGGATAAGAAGATACCATTAAAATTAAAAGGTAAATATTATAGAGCAACAGTTAGGCCTGCCATGTTTTATGGTTCTGAGTGTTGGGCAGTTAATCATCAACATGTACAAAAGATGTCTGTGACAGAAATGAAGATGTTGAGATGGATGAGTGGTCATACAAGAAAAGACCGTATACATAATGAGGTTATTAGAAACAAATTAGGAGTGGCACCAATAGAGGATAAAATGAGAGAACGTCGTTTAAGATGGTTTGGACATATAGAAAGAAGATCAAAAGAAGAACCTGTAAGAAGGTTAGAAAACCTAAATTTGGAAAGTATTAAAAGAGGTAGAGGACGACCACAAAAGTGTTGGAAAGAAACAATAAAGAATGATCTAGCTTATTGGGAGTTAACTGCTAACATGGCACATGATAGAGATCTGTGGAAACAAAGAATCCATGTAGCCGACCCCGTCTAGTATGGGAAAAGGCTTAGTTGTTGTTGTTGTTGTGGTTCTAGTTGCTGAAATATAATAAATGTTCATATAAAAGTTAACATTCATGAAATAAATAAGATTTCATTTTAAATGATTAAACTAACAAGATAATGCTGTTATGGAGGAGAACCTACTAAAGCAATTTGATCAAGTTTTCGATGTAGAGCTTAAGCACTTGAATCACTTTCAAGTATAATCATGAAACAAAAGTAACTGCTTTGAGGTAAGAGAAGAATGAGAAAAAAAATCCCAGGAGAATGATCATAATATTAGGTCCTGCAATCTTGTTGTACACTATGACTTGAACTGTGCATTGTTTCCCTATACACATGAAGTTGAAAGAGAAGAACTGGTTCTGTCATTTGCCGTTCTTGTTATTTTGATCAATGATAATTGATAACTATCGGGAACATTTTAAAGACGATATCCATATATAATTGATAACTTTAAATGGGTCACTATCCAACTTCTCACAACTTATAATGATTTAGTCAAATTAACAATCAGTTAATAGATCTCACTAGCTATTTACTTCTCAACAGGGATATTTTGTTTCAATGAAGAAATATTAATTTACTTTTAGTACCTTGGAAAAGTGATGCATAAAAAACAAAAGACAAGTCGATGTGACCATAGACACTTATCATTTAAGCTAGATAGACTTGCAGTAAAAATATTTCTAACAGTAATATGCAATAAATTCTAGAACAGACACACTCGTACGGGATCTTATTATATAAGTACCATAAGAAAACTATCAATTTCAAGAAGAGGGAACATTTAACAAGACAAGACGTTCTAATGGAAATGGAAACAATGTTATCATTGGCGGATCTAGAAATTCTTGTTGGGTGGGGCGAACCATGTATTATTAGCCCATGGATCCAACCCTGGACTATAGGTTTCAAGATGACTTTTGAAATTTCGGTTCCCTCGTCAATGTAGATCTATGGGAAGAGAAACGAAGGCGATCATCTTTACCACTAATTCTCTTTGGGTTTGCTTCCAGACGACAGATAAGAAACAAGGTCCGCCTTTGCCAAAGGTTCCTTTCCAACTAATGCATGCCCTGTTGAGGGAGTAGCAGTCACAGTTATAGAGCCGAATCGTCTTTGACACATAAATCTTGATAGAATTCTTGAGCCATCATTTCCTTTGAAGGATTTATAACTACATATTATGTATCTCTTCAGAAGCGCCATGTTACTGGAGGCTATCCTCTCGTATCTGTGGTGTAATACATCTGAAAACATGCGCTGAGAGGATGCATCGGAAATCATCGTCGTCGATAATTCTATTAAGACCAACGAGATCATGAAAGTTTGAGGGACACAAACAGAGAAAAAGATTAAATAACAAAAAAATCTGTGGGTACAACATCTTCAAATAACACCCAGCTATTGTAACACTGTAGTCCGCAGGATCATTAATGGTTTCGAACAATAACTTTGGGAAATCAAAATAAGTTTTCATGAACAAGTTAAGCCTCTCACAAGCATGCACTTTGGACAGAAATACAGGAAAACTTTTCACATATCAAATATTTGAAGTTCTTAAGCTCTCAAACCTGTCAAATGAAGTGTTTGGACGTTCTCCAGAGTTTAGAGAAAATATCCATATTTTCATGTGGTTGGTTCTTAAAACAGAACTCTCTCTCCCTCTCTCTCTCACACACACACGCGGGTACTATGATGCTGAACTGGCTATACTGAAAGTAACGGTGAGGGCAGCCACCACCTAACCTGATCAACCTTGTTATCTTAATAACAGATGAATGTACAGCAGACAAACATCACTAGAAAAAAAGAAATGTGCCTAAGACAAAAGAAGTTCTTTCAACACCACCTTAATCACTATACAAAACGGCAACACAAAAAAAGCTCCTACGAAACCACCTTAACCACTCTTGAGATAAGAAGAGCATCAATCAAACCATCTGTCAACCAAACATTAGTTATAATCTTTTCATATTTTAGTTAGTGTTCTTTTTGTTTTAGCGTAAGTTTTTTAGTTAATATTTTGTTATTAATAAATGTTTATCATAAGATCGATTTTTTCTCCTTCATTTTTTTAATATTTTATTGTTAAAATATTTTATTTTAGGTCCATAAAAGCTTTGTGAAGATATTAAAAGAAGAAGAAAATTATACAAGTGTCGAAAAATACAAAGAATGAAATAGTTTATGTTAAATTAATTTTTAGCATGACACACTCTATAGCTGAGTTCACCACGAAAGATCCATCGTATCCATACTATCATTTCCTAGAAGAAAACTTCGGATGCTTAGCTGAGGATTCCCATAAAACCTAGAATCCTTGTCGAAATCCTGAAACCAAAGGTGAACTTTCTGTGACAAGTCCTACCTTCTCGTAACAACAAAAACACTATGCCCCATTAGAGGTGAATCGGTCTGTTCTCAACGAAAACAGCGATAGAAACCCATTAGAAAAGATGCGACAGCTCTCCAATACTGCTTGATGTATTATGAGTAGAAAGCCTAACACTTTTGGAGATTGATGCTGACCATCTATCTTCAATCTACCAAGGCACCCAGCTCAAATCAAGTCGAGGCGAACCTGGACGAGATAATTGCTGCCTCTCCTATTGCCAGAGATGCATTGTGAAATCTCTGCATCGAGCAGAAGTACGAGTGGCATGTATTTGTGAAACCTGTCAGTTAAGTTGTGGGTTTTCTTGGGATGAATTATACGGTTTTCCCATGTATGTTTGTGTGTCTGAGAGAGAGATGGGGTAGGGGGCATGTTGCATATTCTCAATGCGCTAGGTGCGCACACGCTGAAAGCGAGTGGGATTTATTGTAAAGCTTGCCAATCGCTTACAACTTTGATTACCATGGAGCAGTCGGCAGTACTTCCGGTTGGTTTACATATATTATATTTGCGTTTGTAACAATTGATAAATTAATCTAGCGTAAAAATTTATACAGTATCCAAAACTAAGGGAACAAAAATTGTGATCTACAAAGAACTAAAGCTTGTCTGAGTAATCCTTACGTACTTACATTAACCATATATGTAACGAAGCACAAGAGAGACCTTTTTATTGTATTTCAATCGCTCGCATTTCCCTCGGCCATACGGCACTAATTAATAGACAGGCAACTCAGCCTTTAATTATCAAGTATTTAATGCGAACTGCATGCTGGGGTAGCTGCTTTTTTTTTAGTTGTGTAGCTGCAGACTGCAGTAATTTAGTGTCGGTAGCATGTAGATTAAAATTTGATTTTAGCGAGGTCGAATATATATATATATATATATATATATATATATATATATATATATATATATATATATATATAGAGAGAGAGAGAGAGAGAGAGAGAGAGATCTAGGAAACCCATCATGACAATTCAATCTTTGAGATGAAGAGATAGGTAATAAAATAGAAATAATAAAATAGAAATCATTTAATGTTCATAGTGCATTAAATATAAAGTATAAGTATAAAGTATAATGATACTTTTAATTCAGGCGAATATTTCTTGTGGTTCACTATTTCTCTAAGTTCCTTTCATATATATATATATATAATAGGTCCCTCCTAAAAGTGTATACTTCCCAAGGATCATCATCCGATCGTTGTCGACTAGTAATGAGGGATGGCTATGTGTGTGAATTAGTAGGATCTTTTGAGATCACATGCTCTCAAGTTGCGATTGTATGATTAAGAGCGACTGAGATTGACTTGGAGAAAAGTAAAAATGTGCTTTTATACTATGTTGCTGCAAAAGCAATTAAAACTTGCCTTTTTATTTTTAATGTTTAAGCTAGACATAAGTTCGGTCATTGCTACTCGATTGAGCATAGCATTATTATTCCAAAGAGGAGCTCAACAATATTCCTGCCATTAGTATAAGACGATGAGGAACAAGTTGTGAGGAGCATGCGGTACATGTGCTATCATGATTAAACATGTTATTTTTTAGTGGTAATAATAATATTTGTATCCAATCTATAATGACTTATATTCTCTTTAATATTTTTATAGATGTTGTCTAATAGCTCTTTGATCCTCCCAATCTTTCTATCTTGGCAACAATGCTAAAAAGCATCATGAATTTGGATCGATCATTCCATGTACATATTGAGATGTACATATAGAGGACTATGTAATGATATTGTATATAATATTGAGAATAATGATTAGATGCCAATTTTGTATAAATATACTTATTATTTCAATTTAAATGAACTCATTATTTCAACCTAGTTGTACAAAATTATGCATTTGCTTGATTATATTGAAGATGAAAAATGAAGAACCAAAAAAACATTCCTTACAAATATCAAATACATTATATAAACCTCAACACATGCATTATCACCAAGCTCATGCATCATCGACATCATCAACTGCCATTGGATCAAATATCGTTTGGCAACACTACTCATATGTTTCTATCAAATCTAGCAACACAAAGTCACCCGACAATGGTCATGGCGCATGGTTTGAGTATTGTAAAGGGGTACTAGTATATCACGTATAATCGTAAGATATTAGAAGATAACAGTAATTACGAGTAATGTTAATGATAACAAAGATAAATAATAATAATAATATAAATAAATATTATTTTACGTGTATAAAGAATGATAAATCTTTCCACCTACTTAGTGGAGGGCGAACAAAATGCAATTGATTGATTATCTCTAAAAATAAACCGATGCATTCAAGCAATATACCACTCTATTTAAAACTCATTGCAATCATGAGGATACATTGTTGGGATGCTAATATACTGAAGGCGACCCCTAAGTGGTATCCCATAACTCATACTATATCTTATATGTATGGGGTTTTGCTGGTTTATTGTAAGAGACAACTTTATTAGAACAACTAAGATACAATAACCGAATTGTCGAACTATATGATCTAGCATATACAGTTATATAACATCCAAAGAACAAATGCATTTGTGTTATCTCTACAACTTTTATGCATTGTTGTTCAAGTAGTACTACCATATGATTGTCAATTAATTTGCATTGTATAAAAGAAAAGATAAAATGACATATGTATAACATCTTAGCTTGTGATTAATAAAAATAAAATAGATAGATGTAGTTTGATAACTTGTCTAATTGCTTATAGTACTTAGCAAGTCAATTGGTAGAAGAATGCTTATTACAGATATTTCTCATCCACTTGCCTACTTGTAGTTCGCCATCAACACATTTTGGTTGTATGCTGATTCTAAATGTTAGGAAATATTCATAAATCAATGTCTATGATTACAACATAAATTTAGTTGTTAAATTATAAAAACTAACTATATGAGTGCTATGATATACATAAATGACAAATTGTTACTGTCACACCCGCACGGGTCGCGACCACGACCCAGCCCGAGCCGATGCCACGTGGCCACTTCTCGCACGGGCGTGATGGTGAGCATTAAACAAATACAATACCAATTTAATTCAAACTTAAGAAATATCTAACTGAAATAAATATTCATATCGAAGTTCTAAACAACACGTCTAAAATGGTGCGGGGCTCACCTAACAATAACCCCGAATAAAAGACTTTCTAAATTATTCAACACTTATCATACCATCTAAAATAAAAATGCTGCTCTATCAAACTCCTACTCTGCTCCGTGTGCCTTCAAAGTGCTAGCTTCAGGATGAGCTGTAAAACAATAGGGTGAGCTCCTATACATAGCTCAGTAGGGAGGTTAAACATCTTTAAACAGAAAACATACTAAAAGCATGCATAGTTTCACAATCATTTCATAACAAACATATTTACCTTGAAATCATGATCTCAAATTCGTACGCACACATTCACACACGCACACACATCATTAGTTTCGATAATTACAGCCCATACTGTGTCTGCCCCAAAGGCCACGGGAGTCGTCCGGCCCTCCCTAACGTGACCTCGGTAATCCCATCCACGACGGTAACCACGCCGACTCTCACGGCAGAGTGCCCGGGAACACACCCTGTATTCGCCCCAAGCCGGATCGCCCGAGGGACCTACAAGTCTCTAGAGACCCCACACAAACCACACAAGTACGGCTCGTATATTCATACATCATTACATTTCTAAAACCAATTACAGTTCATCACATTCACAAATCATATCCAGATCCACGAATATCCAAATCAAACTCATATCCACACAACATTTAAATACCATGTTCACACAACACATGCATATCAAAACATGTTCTTTATCAAACAGTGTCATAAACATGTTCTATTTAAAAGGCATATCAAATAACCCATAATTGCGAATAATATTTCACAAACTTCAATAAAACAATTATCAATCATGCACATTGAAATCTATCTAAAACAGTAAAATCACTTCTAGCATGGTTCTGTAAAAGAATGCATAACCCCCTACCTGAAGGAGCGCTAAGATCCAGTCCCCAAACTGCTGGGCCACTCTTATCACCACCAAATCCTCCAATTTTAATCTCTAAACAATTACAAATAATTGAAATATTAAAATTTATTTAACTATAAGTCTAACGAAACAAACTATATCCGAATCGGATCCCAAACCCCAATTTGGATCCGTTTAAGCTATCCGAGATCCAAATCGATACCCAATTTCATATCTGATCCGAATGAGTGACACAATAGGTAGCTTGTGTCATTGTGTCAATAGAGAACCTTTAACTATTGACACAGGTCTTATTCTTAACCCAGAAACCCATTTCAAGAACGACCCAAACTGGACCCGTTTCTGACACAGAACCTATTTTGACACAGAACTGGTTCTTAATACGCGACACGAGGACACGACACGAACCAGTGTCGGTTCATGACAATCCAGACACGACATGACATGGAAATGAGGGACATGCCCAAAAGTTTTTTTTTTTTTTCCAGCATCATCGTCGGTTTCCGGCGAATCACAACCGTTTTCCGGCCAAATCGACACCATTGCCTACCTACCCCACCAAAACGCTTAGTTCTACCTCAAACCTTTAATCCAAGCCCAAAACGATGATTTTCAACAAGTTTTTCATCAAAAATCAGGAAAAAAATGAAAATCTGAAAAATAAGTCAACTTACCGGATTCCAGCCGATTCCTCTCGTTTTCCGGCTGGTTCGAGGCTGCCCCAACTCCCTGGACAATCTACTATGAAGGGCCCTTTTAAAGGCCCTTCGTGTTCTAGGCTGTGCGTTACTGCACAGCCTGTGCAGTAACGCTCGGGCGTTACTGCACAGTCTGTGCAGTAACGCTTAAGCGTTACATTCTAACCCCCTTAAAAAAATTCTGTCATCAGAATTTAGAAAGTACCTGAACAGATATGGATACTTCTCTCGCATTTCATCCTCGAGCTCCCAAGTAGCTTCGCTCGGCAAATGATGACTCCAGTGTACTTTTATTGTCCTCAAAACTCGACGACGTAAGACCTGTTCCTTTCTATCTAAAATGGCTATGGGAACCTCTTCATAAGACAAATCTGTGAAATACATTATGAAGATTTGATAAGAACGGTGGTAGTGCAATCGATAAGCTACTGCAGGACCTACCCGACGAAGTATACGATATGGTCAATAAACTTCGGAGTGAGCTTCCTCGACTTGATTACTCGTCCAACTCCGATCATGGCGTCGCACGTAGAAATACATGGTCACCTTCTTCAAATTCAAAGCGGTCTTCGTCTTTTATCTGCATAACTCTTTTGTCGGTCGTCGAGTTGTCCTCATCTTGTCTTGGATCATCTTCACTTTCTCGGTTAGCTAGTCTTGCACAAATTCGGGTCCTACCACGGTACTTTCACCATCATGGTACCAACACAACGGTGTTCTACATCTTCTCCATATAATGCCTCATAGGGTGCCATCCCTATGCTCGAATGGAAACTATTGTTAATTCATCCCAACAACCGAGTTTGCTCTAGAACACAAGCTCTAATGCAACAAGTCCCAATGATTGTAGAATCGTCCTTTTCTGATTGACCATCTGTTTGTGGGATGATAGCGAGAACTCAAATGTAGCTTGTTCCCATTGCTTCTTGTAACTATTCCAAAACCTTGATGTAAATCTTGGATCTGGGTATCGTAAATAATACATTGGATGGTACATCATGAAGCTCTAACAATTTCTCATTGATGTACACTTGAGCCAAATTTCATTGAGTACTTAATATTAATGGGTACAAGAAATGCACATTCGACTTTGTAAGCCGATCAACAATTACCCATATGAAGTCATCGTGACTTTCTCTTGGTAGTCCAACCTTACGAAATCCATTGCTGCATATCATCCCATTTCCATTCGGGAATAGGCAAAGGTTGCAACATTCACTAATGGTCTCTCGATGTTCCACTTTAGCCTTTTTGACAAACCAAAAATAGGACGATACATATTCTGGCCACGTTTACATCCCTCTTCATTCCATATAAATAATGTCTCCAAATTTTTAGAGCAAAACAACTACTGCTAATTCTAAATCATGTATTGGATAATTTTTCTCATGAGGTCTAAGTTGTCTAGAAGCATAGGCTACTACCTTCCCCTCTTATTAAACACACACCTAATCCTTTTTAGAAGCATCACTATAAACCACAAAATGTCCTAAAGGATCGGGAATTACTAAAAAGGAGAAGTAGTAAGTTTCTCTTTAATTCCTAAAACTTTTCTCACAATCCTTGGTCCATACAAAAGGAGTTCTTTTTCTAGTCAACCTAGTTAATGGCAAAGCTATTTGTGAAAATCCTTTTATGAATCTATGATAATATCCTAGCTAATCCCAAGAAACTTTTTATTTCAGTTATTGTCTTTGGTTCCCAATGCATACAGTCTTCCACTTTTACTAGGATCTATCACAACTCCTTCTTGATTTACACATGTCCTAGAAATTTAATTTTCTAATCCAAAATTCACATTTTTCCAATTTTGCATATAACTATTTTCTTTCAAAGTTTCTAACACTATTCTTAAATGAATTCATGCATGCTCTTCTCCATTATTTGAATAGATCAAAATATCATCAATAAACGACAAATCCTACGTTGGGTGACATCTATAAGGTGCTATAGATATGCAGGTTCGGGCCTCTAAGTACCAAATCAATAGAAAATTCTATTTATCTTTAAACATTAGTCAGCTCAATTATCTTCACTAGGAAATACTTCGGGGTACTCCCCTCACCATAGGAAAATATCCTTCTAAAACGGTTCTATAAACCTTGAACCTCTTAAAGAAGACATCAAGGAGAACCCACGATCCCTGAGCCCTTCAAACTAAGCTTCCACTTGAGTAGCCGTTAATTAGTATCTTAAGTACCTTAACCGGAGACTCAAAAAACAACTTTAGAAGGTCACGTGCGGCATAAACATCAAGGTTTATCTAAACAATTTAAAACAACATAATTTGTAGATAACCAATCCATACCCAAAACTACATCGTAGTTCGAAATCTCCAGCAAAATCAAGTCGGCTCTCAAGTCATGACCACCAACCAATACAGAACAATCTCGCAAAATCCGATGCGGCACAATAACATCTCCATTAGGGAAACATACAGAGAATCCATCTAATGGTTTCGGGTCTAAACCCGTACGACTTACAAAAGTAGGTGAAACAAAGCAATGCGATGCACCAGAGTCAAATAAAACACGCGCAAGCAAACCACAAACTGATAAGGTACTAATAACCAAATGAGAGGTACCTGGCTCATAGCCCTCTACAGCATAAACGCGACCCTGGTTAGTTACTTGAGGGTGAGGCAATCGAGGTGGTCCTTGTTGACGAACAGGTACCAGAGGACGAGGAGGCCCCATAGTGCTTCCCTGAACTGAAGAAGAAGTAAAATACGTAGCCCGTGGACAATCAACCTTACGATGACCGAACTCTTTACATATGAAACAACGACCTCTCATGTCTTCTTTCTATACACTGCTAAATGTCTGAGTCTGAACTGGTTTAAAGTTCTTCTCTTAAGGACATTCTCTAGCTCTATGACCCGTGCCTCTACAGTTATAACATATGATCCCTCGATTTTGTTGGTTGTTTTGCTCACGTGAAGGCCCACTTCTCGCCTGAGTCTGACTACTCCTATTTGTCCACTGATGAGCTTGGGTTGATTTACTCTTCTTCGTGCCTTCATATGAGTTGCCAAAGGTTGGTTCTGCTGGCCTCTTCTTACCCTTATAATGCAACATATTTGTCTCTACATGAGTAGCAGCAGCTTGTAATTCATCAATATCTGTATATATCTTTCCTCTCAGTGACTTACGGATCGGATCAGAAAGTCCCCAAAAATATTTATTTGCTCGTGCCTCAGGAATTATCATACCCGGGTCAAACTGTGACAGCCTTAGGAATTGGTTGGTATATTCTCTCACTGATAAATTGTTCTGCTACAGTTGATTAAATTCAAGTTGTAAACGCATCCGATCATTGTGAGAAAAGAAATGACTGAAAAATGCCTTCTTAAATGCCTCCCAAGTCCACGGAGTGCTACGAGTCCCTTTCTGTGCTCTCCACCACTGTTTTGCATTTCCTTCGAAAAGACTCGACGCCAACTGCACCCTCCTCTCCTCGTCGGTAGGAGCCAATATGTCGAAAGCGTTTTCCAGTTTGTCAATCCATTCATAGGGTTCCAATGGGTCTGTAATTACTCCTTTGAACTCCTTACAACCGTTCTTTGTCAAGTGTTGAATGGTTACAATGGATTCTCTCGGAACGTGTTGCAATAAGTTGATTATCTGACCAAGTAATATCACTGCATCTTGACCACCTTGCACAAGAGGAATATGTGGTGACTCTATAGGTCCTTGAGGTGTATCAGATGGAACCTCCACTGCTACAGCAGATCCATACGATGGCATTTCCTCGTTATCATCACTCATAATGCTTCGAGTTAAGTTAAGATCCAATCCTCGTGGGTCCTACACATAAATGCAACATTATATTTCAACGATTAACTCACTATTAAATATACTTTAACAACCTTAGGCTCTGATACCAAGTTGTCACACCCGCACGGGTCGCGACCACGACCCGGCCCGAGCAGATGCCACGTGGCCGCTTCTCGCACGGGCGTGATGGTGAGCATTAAACAAATACAATACCAATTTAATTCAAACTTAAGAAATATCTAACTGAAATAAATATTCATATCGAAGTTCTAAACAACACGTCTAAAATGGTGCGGGGCTCACCTAATAATAACCCCGAATAAAAGACTTTCTAAATTATTCAACACTTATCATACCATCTAAAATAAAAATGCTGCTCTATCAAACTCCTACTCTGCTCCGTGTGCCTTCGAAGTGCTAGCTTCAGGATGAGCTGTAAAACAATAGGGTGAGCTCCTATACATAGCTCAGTAGGGAGGTTAAACATCTTTAAACAGAAAACATACTAAAAGCATGCATAGTTTCACAATCATTTCATAACAAACATATTTACCTTGAAATCATGATCTCAAATTCGTACGCACACATTCACACACGCACACACATCATTAGTTTCGATAATTACAGTCCATACTGTGTCTGCCCCAAAGGCCACGGGAGTCGTCCGGCCCTCCCTAACGTGACCTCGGTAACCCCGTCCACGACGGTAACCACGCCGACTCTCACGGTAGAGTGCCCGGGAACACACCCTGTATTCGCCCCAAGCCGGATCGCCCGAGGGACCTGCAATTCTCTAGAGACCCCACACAAACCACACAAGTACGGCTCATATATTCACACATCATTACATTTCTAAAACCAATTACAGTTCATCACATTCACAAATCATATCCAGATCCACGAATATCCAAATCAAACTCATATCCACACAACATTTAAATACCATGTTCACACAACACATGCATATCAAAACATGTTCTTTATCAAACAGTGTCATAAACATGTTCTATTTAAAAGGCATATCAAATAACCCATAATTGCGAATAACATTTCACAAACTTCAATAAAACAATTATCAATCATGCACATTGAAATCTATCTAAAACAGTAAAATCACTTCTAGCATGGTTCTGTAAAAGAATGCATAACCCCCTACCTGAAGGAGCGCTAAGATCCAGTCCCCAAACTGCTGGGCCACTCTTATCACCACCAAATCCTCCAATTTTAATCTCTAAACAATTACAAATAATTGAAATATTAAAATTTATTTAACTATAAGTCTAACGAAACAAACTATATCCGAATCGGATCCCAAACCCCAATTTAGATCCGTTTAAGCTATCCGAGATCCAAATCGATACCCAATTTCATATCTGATCCGAATGAGTGACACAATAGGTAGCTTGTGTCATTGTGTCAATAGAGAACCTTTAACTATTGACACAGGTCTTATTCTTAACCCAGAAACCCATTTCAAGACACGACCCAAATTAGACCCGTTTCCGACACAGAACCTATTTTGACACAGAACTGGTTCTTAATACGCGACACGAGGACACGACACGAACCAGTGTCGGTTCATGACAATCCAGACACGACATGACATGGAAATGAGGGACATGCCCAAAAGTTTTTTTTTTTTTTCCAGCATCACCGTTTTCCGGCCAAATCGACACCATTGCCTACCTACCCCACCAAAACGCTTAGTTCTACCTCAAACCTTTAATCCAAGCCCAAAACGATGATTTTCAAAAAGTTTTTCATCAAAAATCAAGAAAAAAACGAAAATCTGAAAAATAAGTCAACTTACCGGATTCCGGCCGATTCCTCTCGTTTTCCGACTGGTTCGAGGCTGCCCCAACTCCCTGGACAATCTACTGTGAAGAGCCCTTTTAAGGGCCCTTCGTGTTCCAGGCTGTGCGTTACTGCACAGCCTGTGCAGTAACGCTCGGGCGTTACTGCACAGTCTGTGCAGTAACGCTTAAGCGTTACAGTTACCTTGAGTACTCACTAAGTTATTGTAACTCGATCTAGGTTATTTTTCTGAGCTATCTATATAACTAAGTTAATATTGTTATACCCCAAACATGACTACCAACCCTCCAAACATATGAGTTGACGATCATTATTGATACTCTTTTTCTAGGCTTGTCTTGATATAATGCACAACACAACTGATATAACAAATATAGTACAACCTTTTTCTTTGGGTGTGAGTCCCTTACTCTTAATATGGGTTCGGAGCACCTCAAACTTAATGTCTCTGAACTTAATCTTAAATGTTTAAAAAAAGTCGACATAAACAAGACCCTAAAATTCTTTTGGTTGAGACATACTTATATTTCGAGTAAGGTGTACTTATGTTTTATGTTTGCAAAACACTTGTATTTCTTTATATGCTTTACCTCATCCTAAATTGGGTTCACCACTAAGCATAAGACAAGAAAAACTCTTTTGGTACCTTATTAACCATTCTATGAAAAGAAGACAAGAGGAACATGAAAAAAAACAATCATCAATCAAATATTAATTTCAGTCCTCTAATTTATTTGTACTTTCTTTATTTTAGCTTAGATTTGTTTTAAATTCTAATTGCCTGTAATGGATTTTTCTCAATAAAACTAACTTTTCGTGACGATCTTATCTTGATGGGTCTAAACGTTGTCGAAAAGCTCTGACAACGAAGGTCAACATTTTCTCGCACATCCATACCTCATCAACTGGTACGAGCTGAAATACCGTGCCATTAGAGGTGAGTCAAGGTCCTCGAGATAACATAGAGAAAACCCAAAAGAAAAGATGAGGCAGCTCTCCAATACGGCTTGACGAATTATGAGTAAAAGCTCAACAATTTTGGAGATATGCTGACCGTCCATCTTCAATCTACCAAGGCACCCAGCTCAAATTAAGTCGACTTCGCTTTGTTACCCAAGCTTCTGATGTTAGCGCTCGTGAATTTGTGGAAATCTCGGATTGGAGGCGAACCTGGGTGAGCTAATTTCTGCCTCTCCCATTGCCGGAACTGCATTATGAAATCTCTGCATCAAGCTGCAGTACGAGTGGCTTGTATTTGTGAAACCTGTCAGTTAAGTTGTGGGTTTTCTTAGGAAAGGGTGAAATAGGATAAGCGAAGTGCACGGTTTTCCCATTTTCTTTTGTAGTGTGTATATAACTATAACATATATACAAATGTATATGTATATTGTATATATATATATATATAGTTATACATATAATATATAAAACTTTATATATATACATATACATAGAGAGAGAAAATTGAGAGATGCTAGACACCATATCTTGCCAGATTCTACTAAATTACTTGTGTCATCTCTGCGATCTCACGAACGACATAAATTAAGTTACCCATCAATATGAGGTTCGATGCGATTAAATGTAACTCAAGATGAGAGCTTTGATCATTATCATTCTATTGACCGCACGATCAATGATGATGATTAAGTAATGTCTAGAATGAGAGATTGTCTGGTAACTCCCACTTTCTCTCTCTCTCTATATATATATATATACATATACATATACATATATACTTATATACATATGTATATATACATATACATATAAATATATATATATAGATAGATACATCTATATATACATATATATAGCTGTGTTCACAAGATACAAATTATTTTTTAACTTAAAGATCTTGACGGTTGAGATTTTAAGCATGTACACATCTACTAATTTTTCTCTCTTCATATATATAAAGAGAGAGGATAGCATGAAATGAATAATGTCTTTTTGGTGCAAAATCTTATATAAACATCTTCATTTTTTGAGATCAATGATGGAAGTGATAAAACACTTTATAATGTAAAAATAATGATACAATGATACTTTTAATTTAATTCTCTATTATTGATATTAAAGGTCGAACTCTAGAAATGTTTATGCAAGATTACGCATTGAAACATATATGTAGGTAGAGAAAGAGAAGTGATAAACGCTCAAATCTCATTTGTGCTGAAATCTTTGATATCAACTCTATCTTTCAATCTTTGAAATATGTGGTTGAAATGCTAAAGTAAAAAATGTTTGATGCATTAAATACAAAATGAAAAAGTATAATGATATTTTTAATTCAAATCTCTACTATTGATTCATAATGTTTGAACTTTTATCAATATATGTATATATATATATATATAGAAAGAGAATCTGGGAGACACCATCTCATATCATTCTACTAGACGATTTGCGTCGTTCGAATGATTGTACGAACAATACGGATCGAGTTGTCTATTAATATCAATATGAGATTCAAGACTATTTAATACACTTACTCGAGATTTGTGCTTTGATTATCACCATCTAATGGACCACACAGATGGTGATGATGATCAAATAATGTCAAGCATGAGAAACTTTCTAACAACTCTCTCTCTCTCTCTCTCTCTCTATATATATATATATATATTCCAAAACCGACTCAACGAGACTCAACGATCTCAATTAAAACTGAACCGGCTCAAAAACTGACAGGAACCAAACTCAACAATGTCGGTTTTGTAAGATTTAAAAAAACCTGATTTAAATTATTATGGCTCTCCCATTTCTGATGCCCTATCAAATGATGGGCCTTACTCTCATAAGGAGTTATACTCACAATGACCTGCCATTTATGTTGACTATTATCGCTGGAAAATGACTAAAGTGACTAAAGTGATTACTGCTATCAGGACTTACACTCACAACTCACAAATGGCTTCTCACTTAAAATAAAATTTATCTATTAATGTATTTAATGTATCATATATATTAAAATGACATCAATCCTTGTGTGGATTTGGATTTGTGTGATAAAATTTATCTATTAATGCATTTAATGTGTCATGTATATTAAAATGATATCCATCCTTGTGTAGATGTGGATGAACGCCTCAATCTAATTTGTGTGATTGTACAAACAACACATAATCTAGTAAAATTGTCATGAGAGGACCAATGGTCTAATTAATTGAGTTACTCCGGTGCTTCATGTACATCACACGAATAAATTAAACACAAAACCATAATTGAAGCTTCGTGCCGTTTTCATAAAAATTTTTTTGAACATTTTATCTTTAAAAACAACTTTTAGATTTTTATCCGAACTGGAACCAGAGTTAGCGGTTATGAACAATATCTTTAAAAATAACATTGATAAATTTTCTCTTTTAACATGAGATAACTTGTTCGTGACTATTCGTATATAAATTACATGAAGGAGGGGCGATCAGGTTCTAGAAAGAGTCTTATTAAAAACTAAAGTTAGGGAATTGTCATTTATCAGCAAGTTTCTTATTGTTATCAGCGCATTGTTTGAACATTTCATATGATACTCTTCTTGCTAAATGACTCGTATCTTTAATAATTCAACTCGAACCGGCCATTTGGACTTGGCAAGGACATGAGTTTCAGTCATGAACTTGTATGATGTATAAAACTATGAACATGATATGGCTCATCTTGGTCAGTTACGATGGGCTTTTGTAGCTGAGGATCTGGGGTGGCTCGTGGGAAAGGCCACCGAGGCAACTGACTTAGGCCCCCGAATCTTAAACTCGTTATACCATCAATTTCATCAGACACATATTTTAAACTCTTAGATAAATGTTTAGGCCCCAAATTTTTTAGGCCATGCTTGTAATGCCGGATTCATAGGCCCCAAAATTATTAGAATTTTGCGTTAGGCCTCGACATATCTTGACCCACCCCTCATGTCTGAAATCATTAGAGAACACGTTAGCCCAATTAACTTTGTTTAGTGTCATCTCCTATTAAATTATGAATTGGATCTGCGAATCCTGACTGATGGTGCCTTCAGTGAATCAGATCTCGACCTTGTTGTTGAATCTGAATTCTGCAAAACCCGAGTTTGAATCTTTCCTTGTAGATGAGACTTTGATTAATTTGATGTAACTTGAATCCACTTAACACTTTTGTCCTTGTTGAGTTCAAAACATGAAATTTTGAGATTTTTGGCACTTCTCATGTAATGTCAAATTATTAATTCTGAGGCATTTTTTTCCAAAAAAATTTATTGCTCAAAGGAAATTGCACTTTGCCACCTGGGACGGTAGTACGTCCCAAGGGTTGGGCTGTTCGCCCATTAAAGCGGTACGTGAGCTGGGTTCAGAACGTCGTGAGACAGTTCGGTCCATATCCGGTGTGGGCGTTAGAGCATTGAGAGGACCTTTCCCTAGTACGAGAGGTGTTTATAGAGATGAAGGATGAAAATCACAACTACAAGCCCATGTGGGTCTAGGGCCTGTAGTTTTAGTACCAAGGGCATGGTACCCACGAATCAAACACACCCAAAAGGGGATGCCCCTATTGAGCCATTTCTAATAAATTGAATTGTTTATTTCCTCGCTCTGTTGCCTCTTTTGAGTGCTACTGAGTTGAGTGATCCTCTCATAGAGATTAGATAAGAGCTTTCTCATTATTGAATAAGAAAACTTATACAAAAGATCACCTTCACATTCCTCTTATTCTTCAATCCATTTCACAAGCAAGAAGTGGTCCTATCCATTGATCAATCTCGAAGAACCCGGTCAAGATCCTGTAAAATTCGCCAACCCATTTCATCTTTAATCTAAAATCACTAATCGGATCTTAAGTCTAAATTTACATCTAAGGAGATCAAATTTGAATTTAGGAATTGAAATGCTAACTTCCATAATTCAAAATTGAATCCCATGAGGATACTTAGGAGAATGATACTCATTGACAAACATGTTCCTAGAGTCTGAGTCCAAGTGCCTCATAGTTTCATCGTTTCACTTTTTAGCATATCTAGACATCCTGAGGAAATTCATTCACCACTTGAGCACGAACTTGCCAATCCTCCTAATACTGATATAGGATTTGCTAATGAAGGCGCTAATCGAGAACTTGTGGGTGATTCCGTAGCGACCATGGTTATACCCAAGGATCAAAGAAATTAAGATCCACAAGATGAATCCTGATGGATCCTCAAACATTTTCTTGTTGATTTCCATTTGCAAGAATGAATGCTGAGTTAGTTCTTCATGGTATCAAATAGTTTCCCGTAACGACTGATCATGGATCAGTCAATCAAGACGTTAATGAGAAGCAAATGAAGGATAAGAAACCGATCACTGTAAGCCCTAGTGCTGAAGTTGATGAGAATAAATGTTACTCATAATTTCATTTGAATTCTCGACATAAAAATCCTGCAAATTTTCATTGCTAAACAGAGGTCATGTCTGTGTTGGATCTTCAAGTTGGTTTTAAATTGTCAGCAATTTGGTCTTCTGAGTTGTGTTCGTATCCTATCATTTTGTGTTCGTGTTGAAAACATGCTACCCCAGATATGATCCAAGTTTGCTTGTAATAATTATACAGGCTTTTCGGGTCAGCCCGAGTCGGGTTTACTCGTAAGGCTTATATTGGCAGTTCTAGAACTTACACTACGATGGATTCCATGACCAATTTCATGGCTTGTCTTCACAAATCGTAACATCTAAGAATCATTCAATTGGAAATCACTACTCTTTATTAAAGAAAATGAACAGATGCTGACACAAGACTGAGGCACAATCCCATGAATTACTGTAAGTGGGCTAATTTAAAAAAAAAAAGTTTACCACCTTTTATTTCATACTTGTGCCCAAGCTCAGCCAGTCTTGTAGACATCACCAAAAACGCCATAGCCAACTAGGTGCATGCTTTTGGTCTGAAACCAATTCTAGACTTGGTGAGATCATGAACAATCTGGGTCTTCCTTTGCTGCCAATTGCCTATTATCCCGATGCTGGTTCCCGAGTTCGGCGAGAAAGCCTAGCAATATTGGGTATTATTCACTTGAATCATGATATTTGTAAAATCCAGAACCAAATCGGTCCCTCCCTTGAAATTAATCGCGATCGCCAGAGAACTCACATTCTTGTTCCCTGAGAACTCATAGCAAGTGTCCAGAGGTCCAAAAGGCTGAGCCATAGTATACCTTGACATCCTCCTTTGGAACTCCGACCGGAGCAAGGCATAAGCCACATTCGGCAAGTATGTCAAAACGGTACCTGAATCTAGGATCATGCCCGGGTTCGAAAAAGCTGAAGAAGGTATGTTGAGTTTCTTCCCTCCAACAGACAATCCAAGTAGTGAAACATAATAGAAAGATGGATCTTGAGGGTTTGTTAGCAATGGTGTATATGATGCGGATTTGGATCCCCGATCTGATCCAAAAGTTAAGAACCCAGGTGAGCTTGTTGTTGGCAGGCAATAAGAGAATACACCTCCATAGTAGCTTCTTGTAATAGATACTAGAGAGAGCTTCTTTCTTCCCAATCCGAGCAACCCTGCTTCTTCTCCAATCAACCCTTTGTTGTTCTCGCCGCAGCCAAACGGGAAGCCGGAAAATTTTGCAGCACTGGTTAAAGTTAGGGTATCCCTACCGAAGAAGCCGACGGTAGTCGAACCGTCGCCGTATGAAATCCCATAGACATTTTGATTTTGCACATCCAGACTTGTAATTCTCCAACATGAGCTCCTTGCACTGGGGAGAGTTGCAAGAGTAATATCGAAATGTCGATGAGTTAGGAGGACTGAACCTAGGGCCCTGCTGGGGATGGCATGAGACCGAGCAAGGCTCGCATTGGACCCAGCTAAGGTCACTACCAGTGTCAATCAGGACATGAAAGTTCTTCATGGGTGTGCCGAGGCCGATCGTGACGATGAACTCGTCGCCATAAGCGCTGGCTGAGTAAGCAGGAAGGGTAGTTGGTTTTTGGTCAAGTTGTGTGCCTCCTGATGCTCTAGCTTGGATCCATTTTACTCGAGCATGGTCTTGCTGCAGAAGGTCGATGATGTTTCTTGTGTGAGTCAGGCTTGATCTGGGTGAACATGGTCCGAACCGGCTGACCAGTTTGAGCATGGAACTTCCTTCTTCACTACTAATAGAACCTGAAATAAGCATATAACCAGACAAATGATTAAGTAATTCGTCAAAAAAATCCGATTATATAAATTATTCCTAAAAGAAATAAAATCACAATATACTTTTAGCCATAGTTTTTTTAATCCAAAACGATCAATCTTGAATAATGAGATGCGTGTGCGCGTGTTTGTGTGTGTGTGTGAGAGAGAGAGAGAGAGAGAGCATATCTTGAAGGTGGGCAATAAGTTTTAAGAAGTCTGTCTCTCCATAAACAGTGGGCAGTGATGCTCCGAGATTTTTCATAATCTTAAACATCATATATTCTAGAGCATCAAAATTGTTAAACTTTCTAACATAATATATGAACAAATAAAAGGGCATTAGTATTAGGGCAGCTTAATTGAATCAAAAGGTTATTTGAAGACGTCGGCCACGTGGGGTTCACAAGTACTTGGAGGCACAATGAAGTCTCTCTCTCTCTCTCTCTCTCTCTCTCTATATATATATATATATATATATATATATATATATATATATAAAGAGAGAGATCTTCTTGATGATGATCTAAGTTTCTCTCTTATCTATCTATCTACATACAAACATGCACTTTGATCAATGAAAATATTCTAAAACTGGATGAACAGGTGGTTTCTGGGAGCAGAGTATTAGGCCTTTGGCTTAGAGGGAAGTTCTCTCTCTCTCTCTCTCTCTCTCTCTCTCTCTCTCTCTCTCTCTCTATATATATATATATATATATATATATATATAGAGAGAGAGAGAGAGAGAGAGAGAGTAATTATAGGGTCCTCTGGGAGGACCACCATCGTCGACAAGACACGTTCTTGTAACACAGTGGAGCTCCCAGTGTCCTCCACACGGCATTTTTATCATTTATCAAAGGTGATTAGATGGTTTAGAGTATATACCACCTTCGGAAACATATATTCTTCAAGGACACTATTTCATCTCAGGTCCAGAAATCTTTTATGATGCGTATAAACCAGGGTCAGGGTGAGCCGAAGAGTCGGATAATAGGCTACAGGTTAAGAGTGGGTTATACTTTTCCGATTGTTCTTTGTGAGGGAGACGTTTTACCTCTCCTTAATGTGGATGATAAGGTACTCACATGCCGGTGCAAGTATATATGTATATATATACATATATCATGCGCACACTCATTCATACTAAAATTCGTGTTAAGGATTTGAACCGGTTTAATCATGAAGATCAAAGTTGAGACCTTTAAAACAAAAGGCAAAACAATATCCGGTGCATTAAAAGAACTATGATTTTTTTTACTTTTTAAATTTAAATTTCAATAATTGATATCATTAATCAAATAATTGTTATCTTTAAGGATATTTGAGTATGGATGAAGTATGTGCATTAACCATGTTTTATATATGTAGAGAGGGATTAATATATGCTAATACCTAAATCCATCTCAACTATCCATTCTTAGTGAAAGATGGTTGAGATTTGAATTTACAAAGTAAAAAATACATGCACACTTGCATATACATTTTATTGATATGAGTATTTTTGCTTTTAAAATTTCAAATCTCAATCATCCACCATCAAAGTTTTGAGATTTGTTTGGATTTGCTAGCATCTAAAGGTACTAACATATACTTCTCTCTCTCTCTCTCTCTCTCTCTCTCTCTATATATATATATATATATGTATGTATTACATAGTAGAGTTCTCTAAAGGGTATATACACCAAAAGATCACTGCTCGATCGCCCTTTATAGGTGGTCAAGAACGGTACCAACATTGTTAGATATGGGCTTTCATGGTGCCATCCTAGATCGCACTTAGAGGGTGATGAAATAATGGTCCTCAAAGAGTGAGTATGTATCTCAGATCCTATCATTCCTTAAGCTATAGTCTCTGCGTAAATTTCAACACTTCCCACATTCTTACCTATCATATGTGGCTGCTTTTCCCGAATTTTCTAATGAAACATCTTTTTTTGGTCATACAAAGGTTTTTCTGGACGGACATTACGCAAACTAATATCATGATGTGTGCCGTAAGACTTTCTTTTATTTATATATTGACCATCATGATGTATACCGTTGATCTACTGCCATTAAATGAGAGATTAGGTGATAAAATAATGTAAGGGAGGCAATAAACATGCGTCTGATGCAAAAACAGAAAACTGAGTTAAGCATGATAATTGGAGTCAATTTGGGGTCTGATTCCGGTTTGAATCCAACCCATTGACATCACTGATTGAGCATGATCCATGACGTTTTTTATCAGTTGACCTTGTGCAAGAGAAGATGAATGTCATTCATTGGCAGCAACCGGATTGTTGATAATACCAACCAGTGGTACTAAAAAAATCCAGTTTGATTAGCCTTTCATGTTGTTTTGGAGGTCCATGTCATACAACACACAAAAAAACTGAAATAAATTAATATAATTCAATAACATTGAAAGAATTTTGGTTCACTTTGAAAATCAACTTTTGATGAGAATGTGAAGCCGAGCATTTCAATCAAGTTTTCTCGTGTGTAGGAAATTGATGGAACTATATAAAGGTTTTTCTTTCTTTCTTTCTCTATTAATATTTTTTGCGGTTTTCGCATTTTCCTTCTATAATTTTCATTTTTTTAAGACGGGGATGCAGTACACTGTCAGACCTATTCATGAGTAAGGTGAGGCGGCAAAGCTGGGGTATTTTTGAACATGATAGTTAAAGTGAATGGAAATGAACATAATCATGGCTTTTAAGTTTGTATTTTTTGGGCATAATTGAAAATTTTCTTTTTGGCAAGCCTGGATGAGCATGTGTGCAACCGTGGCATCGAACTCGTATCTTTCACTAGAAGGCCCTACTGAGTAGACATGGCCTGTTTCGGTCCGAGACCAGTTAAAAAATAAAATTTAAAGAAAATATTTAAAAATATACTGGAACTGACGGTTTCAGGTCCAGTTTTGGTTCCGGTTTTACTTGATTCCTAGCCCAGTTCAGTTTTATTTAGAACTGCTGAGCTGGTTTGAAACTGACCAGTCTACTCGGTGAAGATAACACTGGAACCGACAATTTGGAACGGCCGGTTTTGCGCCCAGTTTTGGTTCCGATTTCACTTGATTGCTCGGTGAGGATAACATCCCTCCCTACAAATGAAACAAATTGAATCATTTAGGAAATTGGGAGAATATAAAAAGTGAGGTGAATCCCATCAAAGCAACTATATATATACATGATCTAGCTTATTGTGAGTTAACTGCTAACATGGCGCATGATAAGGCTATGTAGAAACAAAGAATCCATGTAGCTGATCCCGTCTAGTATGGAAAAAGGCTTAGTTGTTGTTGTTGTGTATATATATATATATATATATATATATATATATATATATATATATATATATATATATATATATGTGTGTGTGTGTGTGTGTGTGTGTGTATATATATATGTATATATATATATGTATATATATATATATGTATATATATACATATATATACATATATATATGTATATATATACATATACATATATATACATATATATATATATATGTATGTATATATATATATGTATGTATATATATATATATGTATGTATATATATATATATATGTATATATATATATATCTAGAGGGAGACTGTTTTATTGGGAGAATATAAAAAATGAGGTGAATCCCATCAAAGCAACTATATATATATATATATATGTGTGTGTGTGTGTGTGTATAGAGAGAGAATTTAATAAATTTTCTTTTGACAAAGCTGGATGTAAATCACGAATTTCATTTTCTACCATAAAACACGTAGTCATAACTTCACAAACAGAAAACTCCAATTATTTCACACATAGCCATGATCTTCCTTTCTTTGTATAACTTCTCGGTGACATTCATTATTCTTTAAGGAGTTTATGGCTCAGACTCTTCTTCTACTGGACCCAGTTTTCTGCCTTGGAGTGTCACACTGAAACCTTGAGCCCCTTGGCTGGTCGAGTAAGCCGGAAAGATTGGCTCAGGGTGATATGCGCCTTGACCCGATATCCGCGACTGGATCCACTTAACTCGTGCTTCGTCTCGCTGGAGGCTCAGACCGATGTTTATTGTGGATGGCATGATCTGCATGCCCAATTCAGTCGTCGAAACAAGCCCTTCTCCAACGGCATGAGACTCTACAAACAAGTAAAATAATAATATAATAAGAAGAAGAAGAAACCAAACCCTAAAGTTGCATCGGTGAATTTTTGGATATTCAAATGTTCGAACGCATTAAAATAAGAATATGAGATCCAAAGGCATTAGAGTTTGATTTGAACTGGGATCCTTCTTCTCAGGGCTTAAACGACTTGTATATTATAGAAGAGGGTTAGCTTCCATGGGAGCGGAACTTAAAGGGTGGATCTAGAAATTCTTTTAGGGTAAGGCAAGTATATATAGGCGAGGCAAAAATACGACTATGCTTATAACCGACAGCTTTACCCGTTGGCTATACTCTCAAGCTTCAGTCAACATATGCATGGAACAGGAAGGATCAAGAAAGTGAGAAGGAAGGATCTAACCCTTGGGTAGCTGGACAAGTTATGCTGATTCCAATTTGGCATGAAGATCGGCGACGACGTCCGCTGGAACTTGGCCCGGAGCAGGGGAACCCAGTCGCGGCAATAAAAGAAGGATGAAAGCGCAGAGAAGGATCTGGCCTGAAAGCATTAATGGAGATGTTCAAGGTGCCAATTCTGTTTCTACATGAGAGAAAGGTCGTCTCTTTAGACATGATCTAGCCAGATGATCTCAAGCTCATTGATAGAAATGTCAACGGGTGGGATTTAGAACCGAAACCCACTGTTGGATCCAGTAAGAACCTTTGTTCTTTTTTTTAGAAAATAAAAGACAAAGAGGTAAAAATGGATCTGGTTTTGATTTGACTTGCTTGAAATCCGACTGCATGAATTGCTGCTCCCTCTAGTGAAAAATTTATTATCCTCGAGTCTAAAGGCACTTTTACTGGTCGGCTAAAGCCTCTTTCTTTTCATGAAAGCTATATTCTTCCTGTTCCATGCATATGTTGACTGCCACTATATTCAAGCTTGGTTAGGATCCAATCCCAAAAGTCCAAGAATGGATTTAATTCATCCCAAAACTTCCTTCCTTCTCACTTTCTTGATCCTTCCTGTTCCATGCATATGTTGACTGCCACTATATTCAAGCTTGGTTAGGATCCAATCCCAAAAGTCCAAGAATGGATTTAATTCTAATTTTCAGAATTTCTATATAAACCCTATCCTTAGTCAAGCATTTCAAACACTAGGTGGGACTGATCCACTTTTGAAATCTTGAACTGGATCGGATCTGCTTTGCATACTGATTCAATTCAACTTTCTTTGTCGAACGAATCTAATCAGAATCTGATACCAAAATATCCTATTCACAAGTGGAGTTGGCAATTCTATGTACGTGCATGCCACACAAATTTCAGCAGATAACGATAAGCTTTTATGAAACATGTTAATACGATGTATTAGCCATTGAAACAACAGAAGGATAATTGCCCTTCATCTGAACATCCAACGGCATCCAGGAACTGACTTGTGTCGTATAATCTTCACCGAAATCCAACAGTTTTCAACTATTGCTTTGCGGCCTTCTTGAGCAGACGTGGTTAAGAGAGCACTCCATATCATAGAGCCCATTATGGTCGATCACAACCATGGGGATCAATTTAATGGAGGATTTGGGAAAGCTAGCAAGCCAAAGAGCATCCGCTAGCACCTGATCATGGTTTCTGAGTTCTGACTATGAAGGATTTTCTGCTCTGGTTATTGGACAATGCAAAATGGTGCCTGGGATGATACACTTCTATGAACCAATTGTCAGCAATGTATCTACTAATTCTCTATTATCGAACTGACCTGTCAAAGAGCCATAGGGCTATTGCAAGGACCTTGTAGTGTTTCTTCAGTCACTTAATAACATCAAGGGAGAATCCTTACGATGCTGAGGTAGAGTTTGCCAATGGTTTCTTCAAAGGAGTGACATTGTTCTTATATCTCTTTAGCCATCTGGATTTATCTCCACAATATTCAATTGAAATGATCTCAGGGTTAACTCCAATCCAATAGACTTTGGATTGTAAATAATTGGGTCATTGTCATCATGAATAAAATTTCCATCAAAATTAAATCTTGAAATGCTTTCTGGAAATTTGATTGGAGTTTCATCTCCATCATGAACAACACAACAGGCTGTAAGTCACAATTGAGTAGAGATGACAATCTCAACCATCCTACAGGTACCCAACCTGCGCCGCTTAGTTTGGATGTCTTTTAGGCTCTAGCAGGTTGAAAGCCTGACCCAAGATAGGGAGGGGCAGGGCGGGTTTTACTGTACATGTCATACCCAGGTTTAGGGTAAACACATCCCGACCTGCCCCAGAATATTTAGAGGGTCAGGGCTTGGTCTTATTGTGCATGTCATGCCTGGGTTTAGGGTAACCCACCCAACCTGCCCTGGAATATTTAAATCATCATGGACAACCCAGCCTCTGGACATATGCAACCTAGGTCCCTACTGTGAAACTCTCTGTTTGCCAAAGACCAGGTTGTTGCACTAACTCCTGAAACTGGTCTGCCTCTTGTCTTCTCGTCGACACTTTACAGCAGGATCATGCCATACTAGTTATACATCAATATGGTTTGCTTGTTTGCCATATTGGACATTCAACTTGGGTTTGTGGTTCCTTTCTGTAATTTCTCATTCAGTTTTTTTTTCCTCTTTGGTCTGTACTTCTCTGCATGCTCATGCTATCTTTGTGTTAATTCCAATTTGCTTAGTATATGTTCTGAAGGTCTGATATGTTCATGCTATCTTAGTATTTGTTCTGAAAGGTTGTGACATCCTAGTTGCTTCTATTTTTGCAGCTTGGTCCCCTTTTGATGGCCGCTTTCTGTTCCCACCAACAATGCGTTCATAATGTCTTTTATCTTTTTTTCTCCAGATATGATGCTAGTAGCCCACCCAAATCAAGGATAATGAACAACTCTACCATCCACACAGGAATGAAAAGAATTCCACCCAGTATTCTTTTCGTATTTATCAACTTCGCTATCATTTGCACATTCACTGTGGAGATATATTTTCATGGTCAGAAGAATCCTACTTATTACGTCCTCTGCGAGACAGTCCCCCTCGATCTTTTAACTACATTTCTCATTACTACGCTGAGAATGTATGAATGCAACAACTATGAGCCTCCATGGCTGGACCGTCCGGGTTGTGCCACGTGGAGTGTTTGATGCTGTCATCTTCAGTAATGAGCTTGACTTGCTTGAAATCCGACTGCATGAATTGCTGCTCCCTCTAGTGAAAAATTTATTATCCTCGAGTCTAAAGGCACTTTTACTGGTCGGCTAAAGCCTCTTTCTTTTCATGAAAGCTGTGCTCGCTTCAACTTTGTTGAGCCCAAGTTGGTCTATGGAACCTTCATCAGGGAAGGAACACTGAGAGGCAGCACGCCTTTCACAATTGAAGCTTCGCATCGTGTTTCAGTCAATGTGCTTATAAGGCGGTCTGGTATATCACCTGGTGATCTCCTCATTACGTCAGATACAGATGAGATCCCCAGTGCGCACACTGTCAACTTACTTAGGTGGTGTGATGGTCACCGGTTGTCCATCTTGAACTGAGGAACTATCTGTGTTCATTTGAATTTCCAGTGGACTCAAACAGTTGGAGAGCTTCTGTTCATGTCTATCACGAACGCACACATTATCGGCATTCTCGACAATCGGAAGCAGTCTTTGCAGATTCTGGTTGGCACTGCAGTTTCTGCTTTCGTCATATCAGTGGTTTTGTGCTGAAAATGAAAGCTACCGCCATTTCGACCGTGTTAAATTTGAGCATTACTTGAACCATTCGAGGATACAAAAGATCATCTGTTAGGGTAATGATCTCTTTGATATGCTTCCTGAAGAGTTCACATTTAGGGATCTGATCAAGAAGATGGGTTCGATTCCTATATCATTTTCTGCTGTTAATCTTCCTTCTGATCTAATTAAGAATGGTGACAGATTCAGGTTCCTTCTACCGGGTAACTGTTTGCGATCTGCTAACTGATATGCTGACGAATTGGGTGCCAAGTATTCAGTCAAGTGAATACATATTAGAGGAATATATATGATTTAGAAGCTACAGACAATAAATGGAGATAACGTCGGTGAAGTTTGGCTCTCCATGACTAATCTATCATTTGACGAGTCCCTGCTTTTCCAGTGAGACTTTGTGCACTTCTATGTAGAAATTGTTCACTTTGGCAGTCGGTTTTGTTAGGCCAAGAGAAAGAACTGATGAGAACAAACAATACCATTTCAAAGCAAATAGCACATTGACAATTCAACCTGTCCTCGTTTGGTCCTCCTCATGTGCTAATTTATGTTGTAAAATGACACAACTGATGTATATCATGTCATTCTGTTGCATAGTGGCGAGAGAGTTGTGAAGGTTCCGTATCTTTTTGGTCGTAGTTTTTCCTGTTACGGAAGCCCCTGCGCATCATCGCCATATCTGAAACCCCTCGGTACTCAAGCTCATCAGGACCAGAGGCAGAAACAGTTGGCAGATTCAAAGCTTCCAAGATTGTGTCAAGTGCACTTTATGTAATATTAGGAATTCATTTCCGTTCTTGAACAAGACTGAAAAAGTCCATTGCTCTAATTCAATGCATAACTAGTGCATCTTTTCTCTGCTTGCCAAGTTTGTTGCTTAGGTTCTATATAAACTAACTATTTGAAAGGGAATAACATCACATTGGATATTGGGATTGTTAATCAACCATGGTAAGCAGAATAGAGAACTATTTCGAGAGCAATTAATAAAGCCGAAGCAAGATTGAAGCTTTGAGAAAATGAATGCGTTATGATGGTGTAAGTTAACGGATATGAGAAGCCCAATATGGAGCTTGGAGATGTTTCGATGCCAACTGATAGAATTAAAATATGGTTCCCGAAAGGAAGAGGATAAGAGGGCTTCCCGAGAGAGTTAGATTAAGTTTTATATGTATTGGCAAGAAAAGTAGGATAATTGGTGTATTATAAAGAAAACAAGAAGGGCGGGCAAGGGAAATCTCGATGCAGATCCCTCCTTTCACAAAAGTTATATATATATATAAGAAAAGTAGAGTAATAAGTGTATTATAGAGAAAACAAGAAGCCAGGCAAGGGAAATCTCGATAAAGATCCCTTCATTAAAAAAAGATATTATATATATATATATATATATATATATATATATATATATATATATATATATATATATATATATATATATATATGAAAACTGGATCTTGCCCACTCTTGTCTATCCATTTTTTTTGAGTGGTATGAGTAAAATTCTTGTTCAGCCTCCCCTTGTAACAAAAAAAAATCTATATGTTTTTCATGTTTAATAATTTTCTCATTATAAATCACTTTTTATTTTCCAGATCGTGAATAGTTCCTTTCTATTTTCCACATACACGATACAATTCTTGTTTGGTTTAGTTTGGCTGGTAAAGAAGCTGATCTAAAGCTGTTAGTTCTCATCTCGTTTGTTTATATGGATGAGCTAAGCACTAAACCAATCTGTGACACGGGCCGAAGCATGAGCTTCTTATTAAACAGTCTGATTGTTAAAAATGGAATTCTTGGCTCGTTGAGAAAATTTACACTCGTCCAATTAATTAGCGTAGAACCTTTTTTACATATAAATGTTACATAGAATTAACTATATAGACGAGTTAATACAAGCTGAGCAAAGCCAATACTTACCCCGATAAGCTGTATGGATGAAACAGAGCAAGAGCGTCTTGCAGCAAGCCAATATGAGCTGAAGAACGATCGGTTCATCTCCTTTTGCAGATGAGAAGGCCAATGAAGGTCATACATAGCATGGTGGTCAAGGCCCTCCACTGATAGGTCAGATGTTTCGACTGCCGGTGGCAACTGGTAGAGTTTTGCAAACATCTTGGCGCTGCCATTTTCTCGTTTTACAAATAAATTAGTGGGTCGTGACCCCCTTAATCTAGGTTGCATAATGACATCTGATTTCAATGCTGGTTTTGCAATATTTTTGAAGATAATGATGAATCAAAGCCAAGAATCTCTTACAGGCGCAGACATTTTTGTATCTACATTATGTAGATCCAAGCTGGCATCCGTATTTCAGCAGAAATTGCATAGCCCACGGTTAAATGCATGACCACATACTTCACTATTGATCTTGGCTCAGAAGTAGGACGGCATTATCCAGCTTTCTATGGATTAAATGTAATCACAGAGGTTGACTACATTCCTGAGCGAAATTTTGCACTTCTGTTTGAAGCAACAGATCGTAGATGATGCCTACTCTTGAATTTCGAAGAGTGGTAAGATTGAATTCAAAAATATCAAGCAACAGGACCTTGTTCTAAGGTAAAAGACATTATAACTCAATAAAATAGGTACAGATAATGGTATCTCATGGAGAAGCAAAATAAAAAGTACAGTTATTGTGGGAGACTGTATAAACAAAAGAATGCTTAGTCGAAGAGATGATAAACATTCCGAGTACTTCAGTTATGGCATTTGATCAGGCAGAAAGTGGTCATTCCTGTGGCCCTGTTTGGGTTCGGGTTGTTGGTCTTAATCACTGATGCAGCTGACAAAATGAGGTGAAAAGGACCGACGAACGGATGACCTGTGAGGGAAATCTGCAAACTCTAATGTTAATGGACCACAGGCTGGACTATCAGCCCAATTAACAGGCCTCGCTGTAGTTTCAGGAGGTGAAGTGATCAAGGTGTCTTTGGGATCTGGAAAGGTTTCCATTCTCAATTTAAACCTTTGTAGCTTCCCTGAAACATCTTGGCAGCCATTGTGGATCTGCTTGTTCTTATCCACTCTTCTATAAATGACACCTCTAACATTCTGTTGTTCCACATGAAAGAACTCCGTATACATTTCACTTGCTTGACCTTTGGAACTTACGCCATCGTTATGTTGTTTATGAGCGAGTTTTGTATGCCGAGTTTCCGGCGCTCCAATATATACAGACAATGCAGGCTGTATGTTGGGACTCCAGTTTTGATCTTCAAAATCTAGTTTTCCTTGTGGGCTAAATATTGAGAAATGATCTCTGTGATCCTGATCTCCATTGAAGGAATATGGGAGCTTCATTGGTGATGCCTCACATGTTTGTGCCAGATAGTTTGCACCATAATTCCAAATTTCTGTAACAGAGTGGAATTTTCTTGTAAACTTGTACTCCCCATTGTTTTCAATTCGAGTCCCAAAGTCTGAAACCTCATTTTGTAGTCCTCCTGGCAATTTGCCATCATTAACGGAAGATTGCAGCCTCGATGGTGCCACCTCTTCACTGAAAATATCTGCATATTCACTTGGGATTCTCGAATTTAATTCAGGAGCACACTGCATCTTAATAGCCAACTTCCTTTCATGGTCGCGGTGATGGACAGAAGTTGGAAATCCAAAAGCTAGGTATCTTTTGGATGCAGTACATTGCAAACCAGGTCGCAACCCCGCCTCTGTTCTCGGAGGTAAAGCGGGATTCTGAACGGCAGCCAGTTCTTCATCGACATTGTTGACCGCCTTAAATCCATTCGTGATGGAAGATGATGATAAAGTATGTGGTTTTAGATTAAATGCTTCTCCATCTTTATCATAAATAGTAGCCATTGTCCCACTGTTTAGCAATAAGAAGTCGACTTCATCCTGAAGTCCACCAATAGAGAACCCAAGCTCATCTGCTTCTCCGATTCTATCACCAGATGGTTGATGTTCAATCTTGTCTAGCATTTCGCAAGCACGCCGTAACGATTTCAGACACGACTCTGGCAAAGCAGCTAATTCTCCAGATGGCAACGACGATCCAAGCATGACACTCTCAATAAGAGATTTCCCTTGTTCAAAGTCCCCTTTATGCATCAAGCAGATGGCAAGATTACATTTCTTGTTGATGTCTGGCTCAATATTTAAAGCTTCCCTGCAAAAGGAAGCCATCAATTTTTTATGATTGAAAATGTCTAAGAAAATACAATAGCATAACAGTAATAGGACACTCCAATTTAGCAACATGGAAAACTTGTTATGTGTAATACATTTTCTCTCCGTTTAACACTTCGTTGAAAATTTGATAAGAAAAGTTTACCGAAATCTTTATCTTATAGAAAAAATCATTTATTGATTTGCCATAACATGTTAATGTAATTCATTATAGAATAATTTCAACCGCCCCGAGACTGATAAAGCAAGCCCATGGACTAGATTCAAGAGGAAGAGTTTGTGCATCTAATAGCTCATGGATTTATTGTTCTCTTGATCATTTTGATCTGTATCTCATTAGCCAAAAAACATAAATAATTTTCAGGTCATCACATTAACTTAACTAGGAAGCTTAATCTGAAATCTTGATTTGAGTTGATGTTAAAAGATCGTTACCGGTACAATTCCTCTGCTCGGCCGTAGTTCTGCTTTTGCATGTATGCCCAAGCCAAGTTTCCGAGCAACCTCGACTTTTCCTGTTGCATGGTGATGTGAATCCTCTTTCCCTGTGATCTCACCGTCTTTCTTTCCTTGCGGGCGAACTCCCAATCATCATTTAACATCTGAAGTTTACGCTGTAACAGCTCTATTTGCTCGTCAAGACCACCACATTTCTATGATACCAAAGCATGTGTGTAAGATGCATACGATTACTACTCCCACATTAGCAAGATGTACAAGAGCATATACAACAAGCAATAATCCATCCCAAGTTGTAAAATGAAATTGCCCGAGCATTGGTTTCCAACAGCAGAAGGACGATTTGGCAATCTGTACATAATTATTTGAACCAGATTTTACCTTGTAGAGATCAAGGAGGACGTTATCAATGGAACTCTGAGTTGAAGGCAAACAGAGATGACGAAAGGATTTGATCGCTTCGATCCCCTCTTCCGGTCGGTCCATCTGTTTCATTACCACAGCCATGTCCTTAAGTGCGCTGGCGATATGATCCCCAGAATTTATTGCAGTCCAGAACAAGGGAATCGCTTTGCTCAAATCCTTGTCTACCAACTGTGACAGCACAAAACGCAATTTACCCAGAAGTTAGTAACAAGAAATTCGGAACATTTTACAGTAATTATGGGAAAAGAAACTGGATCGTGGGCGAAACCTAGGATGAATTTCGTCATAAAACTGATCTTGATCATGAAAAACAATATATGATCGTCCTTTCTATTCAAAGAATTCTTTTATGCAAAAGAACTCCAACGCCCTAGATACCCAACGAGACCAAATTGGTGTATCTCGTTTAGGAAAAAATAACATTCTGACTCTGTTAATTACATTACTGATGATCAAGAAAGACAGATAACATTCAGGTCCAGAAAGATTAAAGAAATTTTGTTTCGTTTATATCAGAAAGACGAGCACATTGCTGGTACACTGAAAAAGAATTCAAGTTCAGGAAATCTGAAAAGGAGAGATAAGAACCCAAACAATGAAAAAATGAGAGGAAGAAAACGATCACCTGCGCATGCTTCGCTTTGACGTACGGTGAGTCGCCGGAAGGAACTCCGGGTTCCTGTGAGGGCGAACCATTCTTGATCTTGGTTGCCTGAAAACCCCGCGTTGCAGGGTAGGCTCTTGTCATCGTTTGCACACACACACACACAGAGAGAGAGAGAGAGCTTGTGAAGGGAAAGGCTCCTGGTTTAAATTATCCCTCCAAAGTCCAAGTAGCCGTTAAGCTCGACGGCTTTCCTTTCCTCAACAGCAAGTTCTCGATGAGCTTCAAACGTCAAAGAAACGGCAGTCAAACTCTCGCGATATATTCAAAAAGTTCTTAAAATTCACACTTTAATCGCAAAATGATAATTAAATAAAAAAAGGAAATTCACTATATATATGTGTGTGTGTATTTGTTGGGTGTAATAAATGATCAAATCTTTAATTCAACAATTAAAAAAATATAACAAGCCTCATATTCAACTTAAAACCTAACCTTTGGTAGCTTGTAGGACTTCTGCTGATCCAAATGTCCAGGCTCCTACAACTTATTGGCTCGACTGAGTCGAGTACTCTTTACAGGGATGACCTGAGTGGAGCACGCTGCTCGGTCTTGTGTGCGTTGGATGCTCACCTAGAATATCGAACTCTCGACCTCGTTCAACTTGAAGGCTTTTTAACAGGCACTCTGTTCAACCAAGTAGAGGAAGAGATATTTGGGTTGAAAAGATCACTGAAAGTTTCACAAACTAATTTAATTAAAACCCCACAGAACTATCACCACCATATTAAGCTCATGGTGCGGATCGGGTTGGTGTAGCTCATGATGGATTTTTTGTGTTTGGTTTGTGAACCGATGAATGAATCAACCATGAGCTGGGTCGCTTGGCTTCATGTGTTGGACTTAAATTAGTGTTTGGTTCAACTTGGTTCATATAAATTCATTTAGTTGATTATATAGTTTTATATAATGTTTAGAAAACCATGTTAACTAGGGGTGTTCAAAAAACCAAACTGCTAGAACCGATCGAACTGACAATTTGATTTGGTTTGGTTCTAATAGGAGAAATAATTGACAGTTCGGTTCACAGTTTGAGTGCTAGAACCGAACTGTGAGAATTGAACCAAACCGCTAGGAAAACCTTTTGAGAAAGAAAGGTTGGCAGGCGGAGCAAGGAGATCTATGACGGCTATAGATGGGTTATATTATATGTTTTTATCTGATATGTGATCATTGATCATATGATATTAAATGAATTTATGTTTGGTACCGTCTTTAACCAAACCTTAAATAAGTAGAACCATGGTTCAAAACCAAACTGAACCAGAATCATCATTTCGGTTTTGATCATACCATAATTTCGTTCCATTCTTAAAATACCAAGAACCGCAAGTATCAGGTTGGTTCAAGGTTGAGGCTAGAACGGAACCAAACCATACC